>OY720035.1:17270929-17400234 GCA_963082485.1 Eudonia mercurella | reverse complement strand
AGTCTGCCCTGCCTCATATAAATAAAAGGACCATACACCGGGACCTCCTTTTATTCTGATTTGTGTTTCCTTCAGAGTTTCATGGGTACCTAGTAACCTAGAAAAAACAACAGATAAACAATAAAAAACCAGTCTCAGTCTATTATGTTTATTTAAAAACAAACTAAAAGCACTATAATTATTAAACACTAGTTATTGCTATTTTGAACCATTATCTCTCATTATCATTGCTCATCGAAAATTATAAGAAAATAGATTTACAATTAATATCGCAGTAACGAAATGTCTTATAACTTATCGGTACTTACCAATAGGTAGGTATATATAATGAAAGTACATACATAATATGGAGTTAGTAGCGGCCTGCTAGCTACCTACCGCCATGCCAAGGTCATGCCACATGGAAATAGTACAGTACATTCTAAATATTTTTTGACTTTCAATCAAAACATCTTAACAAATTACATTTTCATCACATTATATAAATTACGTATGTCGTTGAGACTGGACATTATATAAACGTTTAAATATTAAATCTAGTCTTAATAATAAAGTAGGTATACCTCCATAATGTGATTATACAACTACCGCCACAAATGAAAAAAATAATGTTTTTTTAAATTAATTATTGTAAATGTACACAACTCTGTATGGCAAAATTTGTATTGCACAAAATTTATATACCCTAATAATTGTTACAATTAATTACACAACCACGCAAAGTAGAATCCTATTTAAAACTACTTAAATGTATGAGATTACTCGAAAAAGACATTATAAAAATATCAACAGGCCAAGATTTGACTAGATCTAAAAATGTATAGACGCCGACGCTTTTCTGCTAAAATTGCATTAAGTATTTACGTATTCGTTTCCGTTATAATTACTTAATTAGCTTATGTCTAAAAAGATTTTTTCATCTCTTCTAAATACTTACATTTTTATTATATAAGGTATCAAGTCATTTATATTTTTTCACAATCGCATTAAGTCAAAAACTTCAGAGACGGACTCGCAAAAATATGATTTGGTTTTAATTAGAAATATACAGTACCAGAATTTAATTTAAAAAAGAATGAGTAGACAATGTTCACTGTTGTAGATGACTCTGTTTCACAATCATATTGACAATAATATTAAGATTGAAGCACCGCTGCCTAGTGACTAATTATTGAAATCAACTAAGTAGGTTTGATCGACTTCAACTCTATCAAATATTTTAAAAACACGTAATAGGTCTAGCCAGACGTTGAGTATGTTGTGTGTATGCCATCTTTACACAAGGCTGTCTGTGAAGTAACAGGCCTTATGTCAATCCCGTACAATAATCATTCTATTTAATTTATATTCTGTTAGTGTATGCTACTTGTCTAGAGGGGCAAAAACTATTAAATCAGAGTACTCACTAGCATGTCAATCTACAGAGTGCCTAATGTGAGTTTAATCACCATTTACAAGACACTATTATTCCTATTCGATTTGTATTTGTAACCAGTGCACGAAGTTACACAAAGTTGTCGCTAGGCAGCGCTGCATCGATCCAATACAAATTGTAAGACTACTTGTTTTGATGTAAAAAAAGATCTTGTATGGACTGCCTAATGTGAGTTTGATTACCAATTGATCACTTTAATGACATCGAGAGTTTGTATGGAAAAATTGCAACTTACCTCATTTGTCATCAGGTGGCGCTGTTTCAATATGATCTTATGTTGAATAAAACTTATAGGCATTCAGTGGTACAGTACGCACCTAGGTAGCGGCACCAGAGTTCGACAGGAATAACCAACCTACAACCATTGAGGGGTCAGCAACATGATACAGACCTAGCTTCCTAGCCGGCATCAGCAAAATTTCAAAGAAATTCTATTTTATTTTCTGGCAACGAAAAACCGGTTTTAAACACTGGGTTACAGTGTCGAAGACTTTCATCATCATCATCATCATCATCAGCTCATTTTATATCACCACTGCTAGGGCACAAGCCTTCTCTATGGATAGAATGGGAAAACGGGCCATAACATAACATAACTGGCGCCACTACAATAAATGCTTATTAGAAATTAAAATGAAACTTCAATCAGAACTAAATCACAGCCACTATAGTTGATCAGGCGCGCAGTCACGGCGGTCAGCTGCCCGCCACGCCGGCGCCGCAGCCGTAGTACAGCGCGGCGTAGGGCTCCGCGCCCGCTCCCCCCAGCTCCGCCCCGCCGCCCGCGTACTCCGCGAAGCTAGGGCTCAGGTACTGGCCGTGCAGGCTGAGCTCGTGCTCGTGCTCGTGCGGCTGGCCGGCCAACTGCTGCGGGTAGTACTGCCCCTCAGGGGGTACACTCTGGCTGTTCTCTATTTCCATGCCCTTCTGCATGTCCGGCTGTATAGGTGGGATACCCTGGAATATAATGTGCTTACTTATTGATGCTTCCGATTCCGATTTTTATTAGATGAGAGGTCATCATCATCATCATCAGCTCATTTTATATCACCACTGCTGGGGCACGAACCTTCCCTATGGATGGATAGGGAGGACGCGCCATAGACCACCACGCGGGCCCAGTGCGGATTGGTGGTTGTTAACGACTGCTAAAGCCGGGACCAACGGCTTAACGTGCCTTCTGAAGCACGGAAGAGCTCGAGATGATACATTTTTCGTCTTGCTTTGAGGATGAGAGATAAAATACTTTATTCATGTCCTTGCATCTCTATATTATTTTTACTCAAGGAGACTATTCTCCTTGAGTAAAAATAATGCACACGAGTATGATACAAAATAATGCATATTTATGATAACAAATCCAACAGAACTAAAGTAACCGACAAAGCCCACCGGATTAGCGAGCTGAAGTGGCTGTGGGCCGGCCATATTAGTCGCAGAACCGATAACCGTTAGGGTAAACGAGTTCTCGAGTGGAGACCGTATCGACAAACGTAGCGTAGGACGCCCTCAGGCTATAGATGGAGCGATGATCTTCGCAAGGTGGCTGGTGGATGAAAGTAGCCGCGGATCATGCTCAATGATGTGCACTTGGAGAGGCCTATGTCCAGCAGTGCAAAACTAAAATAATTTTAAAGAAAAGAAAAGAAAATGAACTGCGTGAGGACCAACTCTGACCATTAATTACGATTGTTGCGAGAAGAACCTACCTGCACCTGGTATTTGCACCTCTTGAACCGGCCGTAGAGCGACGAGTACGGCAGGTTGAAGTGGATGGCGGCCTGGTTTATGGACATCTGGCCAATCCTGCGACATAAAAAAACATGTAAGGAAACGCCATTGGAGAAACACACAGTTCACCTCGTTTATCACCAAGAGGCGCTGCTTCAGTACCATAAAAATCTCTCTTTAATTATCAGTCTAAAACGTGTCACTGCTGGGCACGGTCTACATGAACCGCTGACCGATGCGTTGCGGTGGACTGACTACCTGAAGAAGATGGCGGGCGGTGGATGGATGCGGGCTGCGCAGGACCGGGATGGTTGGCGCCACAGAACACCAGTTTCTTAGTTCTGTGGTTGGCGCTCTTCAGGGGACGCTTACGTTCAGCAGTAAACGGCAATAGGTTGTACTACTTTTCATTTGAGAAACTTAATAGAGATATAAACTGACCTGACGGCTTCTAGTGCCTCTCCCATCGCGTCTTCCGACCATGGCGTAGGGTTGGACCGGGACAGTTCAATGCCCTCCCGTTTACATCGCCCGTACAATGTGCCTGCAGCGATTAAAGAACATTTTACATAAACAATTCAGTCAAGTTTTTCAGGCACTCGACTTTTACGCCTGATGGTACGTTATGATGATGTCGAAGGCGAAAGCACTCTCTTCTGAGAATTCTCAACTAGGAACAGGCTTATTATCTTATCTCTAACTGTCACAATTTTGTTAGGTTTTGATCGTGTTTGAATTTTCAGCTCTCAACATCTGTCAACGTTTTACAAAAAACAAACAAACCACCACCAAGTTTCTGGCTAGCTAACCGCAAATCTCTATAAAAGAAAATTTATGACGGCGGCCTGTGTCTAAGAACTAATTCAAAAAGCCGCTTAAGGTTGACAACTTCGCCCTTATTAATGTCTGTAAAGGCTAAGGAGCAGGTGGCAGCAGCAGCATACTACTGACCGGTGGGGATGCCGTACTGCGAGGCGGCGCGCTGCACGCTGCAGGCGCCGCAGCGGATGGAGGCGAGCGCGCGCTCCAGGTCTGCGCGGCGCCACGCCGTCGGGGCCGCGTTGAACGGCGCCGCCAGCCGGATGCCCTCGCGCCGCGCGATCTTGTACAGCGTGCTGCTCGGGATGCCTGCGCCCGGGAACGTACACTCATCACTTATACCAAGGCATGATCAACTCGAGTCGAGTTTCTATCTTCTACAGGGCTTTCCGTTCTCCTCGGAGAATCTCCTAGCAGACGGGGACAAGCTTACGTTATGCCCTTTTAGATATCTTCTGAGTGTCGTTAAGTATAGTATAAGTTTTTCACCGCCCATAAAATCCAAGAAAGCAAAGGCCACAGAAACAAACGAGATCTCTTTCCAGAAAAAACATTAGGTACTTCCTTCAATCGAGACTTACTTCCTTAATAAATCAATTAGACATTTATGAAAAGAACGGTAGCTAAGTGGTTAAATGTAGACTTTAGTTTAGCATGTTTTACGAATTTACCCACATAAATATATAAATCTATGCAAAATTCCAAATAGGTATTATTTTAGTATTTGCAGCATTCAGTAGCATTAAAACAATTCCACAAACAGAGACAAAGAGTACGCTCGTCTAAGCACCTACTCACCATACGCCTTGCTAGCCTTGTTGGCGGAGATGGCGCCGGCCCGCAGCGCGTGCAGCGCGCCGCGCAGGTCGGCCTCACTCCAGGACTTGGCGGCGCCCTCCTTCTTGGGCGTGTCGATGCCCAGCCGGTGCGCGCGCTGCCACAGCGTCGTTGACGGGATGCCGTACGTCGCCGACGCCTGGGCCATAATAAAACTTGATTTTACCATATCACCAACTCATTTTATGTCCCCAATGCTGGGGCACGAGCCTTCCCTAGGCATGGGCTCACCACAGGAAAAACGGGCCTTAAACTACTACGGGATGGTTTTAACGAATGCAGCCGAGACCAACGGCTTTACGTGCCTTTCGGAGTACAAAAAGTCTCGTGACTGATTGTAGATAGTACCAAAACAAAGTAAAATAAAAACTGAAATTTTATGTATGGCACATAGAAAAAGTCTACAACGCAACGCGTTGTGGCAAACTCACAGATCATATTATTACACACATTGTGATCGAATAATATGATAGCTACTACACACGTACACTAGTTTTCGCAATGTGTTCTTCATGTGTTTGCCACAACTCGTTGTGCTCGACATACTACGGAACAGTCCACAACGCGTTGTGGTTTCTACAAAAAATCTGCTTAGTGAAATTCGTGTTATGATGGCACATACAAAATAAATCTTTAAGCGTTTTCACTAAGCGGATGTTTTGATAAACCACAACGCTTTGTAGACTATTTTTCGTTTAATGAGGTATTCGTTCTTTGAACCTCACTTAAACAAAATAAATATAAATAGTGTTGACCCAAGAGTCGTACCTTAGTAAGGCTCATGTTGTGCTTCCTCAAGGCCTCCAACGCGTTGTCCATATCGCGCTGGTTCCAGCTCTTGGGGCTGCTGCGCGTTTGGCCGGGCTCCGATTGGCTGCACGAGTCGTTCGTGTCCTCGCCACTGAACTGTAGTTGTTCTGCAAAAATATCTTCATATCTGACCACGTGAAGAAAAAATGAGGGATTATTTTGTGAACTAGACTAGAAATTCGACCACTGGGCAACCGCTTGTTATAATAATTATGTTTCAAATGCATATTACTATTGATAACTCTGTTTATATAAAAGTTTAGGAAGGTATAAAACTTGATAAAAAAAATCAGCACGCAAAGCATATTTACATCAGGTTTTTTCACCGAGCTTCAATAGGTTTAACAAGCAAGAGTCTGACTCTTGTTAAGAAAAGAGTTGGTGTTTTAACATTTAATAGAAATAAAACTTGAAAGCGACTGCGAATTCGCGAGGGTTAAGGTTTTCCCATCATCATCATCATCATCATCATCATCATCATCATCATCAGCCTACACTAGCCCACTACTGCTGGACATAGGCCTCTCCAAGTGCACGCCACTGAGCAGGACTTTCCTTTGTGCACTTTCCCTTATTTACTAAATAATAGGTGATATAAGGTATAGAGCTTGTAATAGGTCAGTAGTGGAGCTTCTTTAGTCTAACTCACCCCCTTCAGATAACGGCTCGTCCTTTACAGCCATTAGTGGCGTAAAGTCCGATGAGTCAGGCACTTCGGTGGAGCTGAGCATTGCGAGATGTCGGTCTAGCAATGTCGAGCACTGTCAACATAAAAATATATTTTTAAACAAGATATTTTTAAGGATATTTTTAATGACCCCGTAATACCCTGAGTTCCGCTCTGTTATATTCCACAAACTATTTGGTCGTGTAATCAAATTTTAATCTCAACGTTTTAAGCCATATTTAGTATTTTTTTAAACTAGGTTCTTAAGAGTATTCCAGAGGCATAGGTATTATTGAAGAACATGACAGACCACGCTGTGGGTACAGTCAACAACGAAAGTTACTGAACATTTTAGTACCTACTTTAGCAAAGCAACTAAAGAATGTTACAGTACTTGTCATTTTCTACATCACGGTTTTTAAGTATTCAGCGACTAGTACCTACCTAGTACCGTCTTAGACTTAGTACCGTGTCATAATAACTGTAATAGGTAGAGAGGTTGACAAGCCTCTGTTCGATTCATTTAGGTACTTGTTTTGACAAAGTACTAAAGTGTTGAGCGGCTTGTGTTGGCTGTTCTTGTTGCCAGCTGACCGTGGCGTTGCTGGGCGGCGCGGGCTGCAGATTCTCGAGCATGACGGCGGGCGGCGCCTCCGCCGGCTCTTGCTTCACGCATACCGGCGTGGCGGCGGGGCCCGCCGGCGCGGGCGGCGCTAGCTCCTCCAACCCTGACTGCGGCGAAAACATCATCATGAGCCTACAGACAACCAGTGTTGGGCGCAAGCCTACTCAGCACACACACAAAAATAAGTACCTACCTACATGGAAAGATTGGGCCATCATAACCCACCAAGGGCTCATCTTAAGACAGTCAAAGTCAGGGTCAAATATTTTTATTCTAATAAACTTAAGAAAAGTGAAACGAAACTACTTTTACGGATCTACTCGCGTTTATTTTATACATTAGTTTTATTTAATGTGAGAACTAATTAACTTTTTTTTACCTACTACCCATTCGAAAGTACTTACAACAACTGGGACCAACGCTTTACGTACCTACCGAAGCACAGAGGAGCTCAAGATATTTTAATTTGGTCACCCATCCTGTCATCGGTATTTTGATATTGCTTAACTTGGAAGAGTTGCAACCTAAACATTCTGTGCCCAAACGCTGATTACACACATCACATAAGATTATTGTGTACAAGTGGCTTCAATCGATCACAATAAAATTTAATTAAAGAGTGCCTTCGCTTTCGACCACGTAACATTCGGCCTTTCCTTTCACGTGAACGCCAGTCGCAGGACGTAGTCTCAGCGTCCTTTCTAGATAGGTTGGAAAATTTGGCTCTTTTTAACAGTCCTCCGTGCTGGGGGTATTTATTCCGGTTAAATAAAATGTGTAAAATAATCAACCATTTTTTTTACGAAAATTTAAACAAATACTACATTGAAATGTGGTAACGCACACGCCACGGACTCTATAAAGGGTTCGAAACAAACTAAAAAAATACTTGAAAATAAACGCTAGTAGATTCGTAAGTATTCATGACATCAATCATCATCATCAGTCGAGGATAATCGATGAAATATCACATTACTGGGCACTGAATGCGACAAGTGAAGTGATGCACAGGGGTATACAGTTTTTAAATCGGTGACTAATTCTCACGCTATGATATCAATTACGAGTGTGTCTTTTCATAGTTATTCAAAGTCAGCGGTAACAAATGTCTAACCCCTGCTAAAATTTCGAACGTATATTCTTCTTTTATAGTATATTCTATTCTTATATTATATTGTAATTAGCCTACTGATCTCGAAGTTAAAAATTACATGAAATAAACTATGTACAAAGTTTAAAATCATTGGTCATTAAGATTATTTAGAAAATTTTTGGTGTAAAAAATAAGTTACCAGCCATTGTAATTGATATCATAGCGTGAGAATTAGTCACCAGTTCAATAATCGCCCCTGAATCGGATAATAGGTTAATCTGAGCATTCACTCCAGGACCGTTTATAGTTAGAGGCAGCAAGATCCATTGGTCACTCGTATTGTACCTGTAAGTGTCGCAAAAGGCGCGTCGGATCGTCCTCTGCAGGCTGGCAATCATCTTCCAATTTGACTGGACAATGACCCAGCAGCGGGAGCTGTTGGAAATACAGATGAAATGAGATATGTGATTATTTACATATAATTTTACGCAAATATTGTTGCGAACAAATTACAAATTAAAAAAGACAAAGTGTTGAAAAAATTCCACGAGCGGGATTCGAACCCGCACCCCATGACATGCCGAGTCAGGTGCACTGCCAACTATGCTATCGTGAAAAAAAAACACAAATGTTGAAAAAATTTCCACGAGCAGGATTTGAACCTGCACCCTTCTGACATTCCGGGTCAGGTGCTCTTCCAATTGAGCTATCGTGGTTCTAACCAGCCCGCCGAAATTATTCAACACTTTTTACTTTGTAAGCCAAAGGCGCCCATTCAATGTCAACAACTACCGTCATTAACATCCGATCATAATATTTTTACAAATATTAAAGATCAGTTAAGAAATAAGCAAGCTATTTTATAAAATGTTCAAAATGATTTTTAAAGCAAATTTTGTTGCGAACAAATTACAAAAACACAAATGTTGAAAAAATTTCCACGAGCAGGATTTGAACCTGCACCCTTCTGACATTCCGGGTCAGGTGCTCTTCCAATTGAGCTATCGTGGTTCTAACCGTGGTTTTTTCAACATTTGTGTTTTTGTAATTTGTTCGCAACAAAATTTGCTTTAAAAATCATTTTGAACATTTTATGCTATCGTGGTTCAATCCAACTCGCCGATGTTGTTACTCTGTAAGCCAAAGGAGCCCTATTCAATATCGACAACTACCGTCGTCAACATCCGATCTTAATATTTTTTACAAATATGAAAGATCATATCATAAGATCATATTGATTTATATAATATTGAAAGAGCATAGTTGGTAGTGCACCTGACCCGGCATGTCATCGGGTGCGGGTTCGAATCCCGCTCGTGGAATTTTTTCAACACTGTCTTTATCAATGAGATAACATATATGAGATAATATATATATGGTATATAGAGTGGAAAACATTACCATGAAAAGAGTAACGGAAGTTAAAGATCTCGGTGTTAACTTTACAGCCGACTTGTTATTTAGGAATCACATTAATAACATTGTTAAAAAGGCCTTTAGAAACTTAGGATTCATTCTTCGTAGAGCGCATGGCTTCACAAATGTTACAGCTATTACTTCCTTGTACAATGCTTTAGTAAGAAGCCATCTAGAATGTAACGCAGTCATTTGGTCTCCACATGAAGCTAAATATAGTCTCATGGTGGAGCGTATTCAAAATAAATTTGCTAGATATTTATATATGAGGCTTTATGGTATCTATCCGTATTATCCTTTAATGTATCCTACCTTATTTGTCCTGGGTATGGTGGGATGCACTAAACTGAGTGTGCGGAGAGACCTAGCCCTAGCACTATACATTTTTAAGCTGATTCGCGGAACAGTTCACAATCCAAAATTGCTTAGTTTGGTGAGGTTGTGTGTTCCCGATGAATACGTGGGGCGCCGCCGCTTACCACCGTTACTGTCGGTGCCCAGGGGGCGAACCGAACTCCTGCACTGTGCTCCGCTGACGCGCACGCTGCGCACTATCAACCAAATAGCTTTAAGGACAGACATTTTTTCTTGTTCTTTGAACGAATTTACAAGAGTTGCATTATTTATAATATGTTATTGTACTTAGTACCTACCTAGTGCTTTTCTATCGTATTAGTGTTGTACTGTAAAGATAGATTTAAGCTAAGATTAATAAATAAATAAATAAATAAATAAACATTTAAAACATGTCGTAGTGGCACCAGCGCTCGACATAGTAACCCCAGCAAGTGTTCGATCGGCTTTCGAATACACATAGGTGACCCCCGAAATATATGTATAGGTTCCTAACTCCTACTTACCCATCCAAAATTTGCTTAATAGTGCCCCTCTGTTAGTACAAGGATACTTCACTTCCGGATACCAGTATCAAATTTTAGTATGTTCTTAGCCATCATCATCTGTCTACAAAAGTGCAGGGAGACAAACTTTTTAGCGCCTGGATCCCCTGTTAAAATAAAAACAAAATGGCGGCTGTCGCGTCAAGAAAAACTGCATATAACTTTTGAAATAATACAGTTGACATATACGTGTGTGGTATCAAATGAAAGAAAATTAGACAGACTATAATTTTATAAATATATTAACGTAAAAAAATAAAGAACGTGATAAAAAAAATAAAACTAAAAATATGTAATAACTTTATTCTTTTATTTTTCTTTTTTAACATAAAATTACACAAATAACGTTAAATGAAGTATTACCAAGGGAATACTAAATTAATCGTCTATTTAAAAAACTTTAAATAATCAAAATCATATAATATTTGCGGAAAATACAGCTCATTGCGTTGACATAGTCGGCAGTGAAACTTGGGCTACTACAAAAACAAATTTGACACTTGCTTAACATTTACTGTCGAAACTAACATCAAGGAATAGTTTACATGATAAGTTACCAATTAAGTAAACCTTACTACTATATCTATGATATAAATGGCCCCACCGCACCGCAAACAGACGGGTGTGTTACCAATGTACCTACAGGATGTTTCAGCATCAATGTTGTGGTGTATAATTAAGGAAAGAACTTATTAAATTCTTTATATTACTTATTGTATTTATAAAATACGAATTTGAGTATTTTTAAATTTTATTAAAAAGAAAGAAAAGTGGTTAGAAAGTCCCATATTTTTCGCTACTAACGGAGAACAAGGTAATGTTATTGACATTGAGCCATCTGAACATATAGAAAATCTACTTCCTAGTATACATGAAGCATCCACTTCCTTTACTCCGAGGAAACCATTTGAAGATTTGAGCTCAAGACAAAAAAGAAGACGTATTCAAACTTTAAGTGATTCTTTATCTTCAGAAGAACTAACAAGGTCTACAGTAAGAACTTTGAAGGATAATGGTAATGAAGACTTAAGCAGAATTGTGGATCATCTTTTTAAACATCCTGAAGATATTCATAGGGTTCAATCCAGCTTAAGCGAAAACAAGGCATATTCATCTGAAAAGGCACTGGGTCTGTTAGTGTCACTTCAACTTTCAAAGTGACAGTACATGAGTCTGAGAGAGTCAGCCAATGAATTGCATTATGGACTGTTTCCTTCAAATTTAAAAGTCAGACAAGCAAAACTGGATTGTTATCCCTCAAAAGAACATATAACAGTAACTGAAGAAGGAGCGCAGATAAAATTGCAATTCTTGCTCGACTTAACAGTATCCAGACTCATAAGTGCAAATAATTTAGAACTAAATACAAAAGCTAATGTAAAACTTGTAAGCAAATGGGGCTATGATGGAGCTTCAGGACAGAGCAATTATAAACAAAAGGCTGATTTTGATGACTCAAGTGTATTTATGATTAGTTCAGTTCCAGTAAGGCTTCTTTCGGATGATGTTATCATGTGGGAAAACGATTGACCGTCATCTACATTTTACTGTCGGCCTATTATGTCTGTCTGATCAGATTCATGAAAGAAACTAATGAGTCTTCTAAAAGATGTTGAAAACCAAATTGAAGTCCTACAGCCTACAAAAGTAGGAATATTATCTGTAAGTCACGAGTTGCTCTTGACAATGATAGATGGCAAAATTTCTTCATATATTTCTGACACTCCAGCTGCTTCCTGCGATATCTGTAAAGCAAAGCCCTCAGAGATGAACAGTCTAAACGCAATTTACAGAAAACCAGTAAATAAAGATATGTACAAGTATGGACTTTCATCTCTACATGCCTGGATCAGATGTATGGAGTGTTTACTTCACATAAGTATATATTGCACTTATATTTATTAATAAGAAGTCACGATCACTATGTCAAATATAAATAAAACATAGTTTAAGCTTACAGACTAGACTTCAAACAATGGACTGAAAGAAAACAAATAAAGACATATTAGAGAGTAAGAAGCAAGTTCAAGAATCGTTCCGAAATTAATGCAATTTGCTGATTGATATTGTTAAACAGGGCGCTGGAACCACAAATGATGGCAACACGGCCAGAAAATTTTCTGAAGAAGCTTCAGAAGCGAGAAACAAGGAGTTTAGAAAATATAGAGAACACCATTCCAGAAAAGTAAACAGGTTTGCGTCAAATGAGGACATATTGCATAATCTTCTTTTGTCGTCCGACCTATTGAAGCTATTACGACCAAGAATGGCCAAACTCAAGAGGATGACTCTCTCTTCTGGAGCTCAGAATCTTTTGATGCTTACTACTCAATATATTTTTGAACATGAATTTATAGATGCAACATAAGTGATATTACCGACACAGAATAATTCAATAGTTAATACTTAAGCTGGAACAATACAAACCAATTTAGTAAATTAAAACCTATTAAAGACTCAATTTTGTTATATTGTATTCACTTTTTACATATTTAATTTTTGTTATATGACGTTACCGGATGTAATAGTCTGGTTGATAATTAATTAAATTAATATACAATTCATAATATTCATGTTGTTCAGTTTTTTATAACTATTTAGAGTTTAGTACTTAAAATAATCCGTAAGAAAAATTAGAAAAAGTACCTAAGTTCAGCTTCGTATATCTGGAGAACGGGGCAGTCCGGGACAATGCTATGTATGTGGCGCTATATATAAATATCCATAGATTAATTAACCCTACAAAACATCAAGCCGGGATCTGCCAAGACTTGGTACTTATAGAGCATGTTAGATATCGTCCCATACAATTTTTTTTTGTAATCAATTTTTCTCGTATAATATTATGTTTACAAAAAAGTTGCCATAATAAGACCTGATCGCCTTAATTAGGGCTATCGATTGGCATAATGAAAATAATGATATGTAACAAAAAAGTCCTATGTCCGCAAATCCGAAATCCGTGCTACTGCCACCGCGTCTTTTTAAAATCACTGTATTTTCCTTATTTTTCGACCAATTATTGTAATTCAAAGTTTAATATACTTATAGGTAATTATGTAATATTTTTTTCGTGTGCATTGTTTTTAAAATTGAGTGCTTAATTTAAAATAATATACGAAAAATAATTTTTGTTTTAAATTTTTTTATTTAAATAAAATAATTTAATGATTTATTGTGTTTTGAAGATTCAACAATAAATATTGTCGAAGTCTGTTGAATTCCCTTTTATTTGATGCCCCACATTAGTATAACAAATTTATAATTTCATTGGTATACGCAGATGTTTCAGTCACGGTGGTCGCCATTTTGTTTTGGTCAT
Organism: Eudonia mercurella; assembly: GCA_963082485.1. Classification (NCBI taxonomy): domain Eukaryota; kingdom Metazoa; phylum Arthropoda; class Insecta; order Lepidoptera; family Crambidae; genus Eudonia; species Eudonia mercurella. The sequence goes on along the minus strand of OY720035.1, from coordinate 17,386,580 downwards.
AACACTTTTGAAGTCAGGATATTATGGTTAACAACCCCTAAAAATTTGGTGCTGGTATCCGGAAGTGAAAGGTTGTAGCGTTTTTATGTGCTAACAGGAAGCACTATAATATTTCAACTTATTAACACGTAGATATTTGGGATAAATATTGGTCCAAACAAACCTAGACCTGTAGAGAAAGGAAGCAATGTTTTTGTAGAAGTATTATAAGTCATATACGTATAAACAGATATACCTAATTAGAGGAATTGTTCCGTTACCTATGATAATTAAAAAACCCCGTCATTCGGCAGATCCTGCTGGCCTGCCGCATCCATTTTCGAATCACAACATAAATGTGACATAAAATGACAACGCTAACACATTTCTGTCTCTATAGGTAAAAATAAATAAAATAAATAAAAAATAGCTTTATTACTCAATATCGTTTTTACAAAATGTTGAGACATCCCAGAAAGTAATACAATACTCGTGTTGGGGTTGACTCGCTCTTCCCAAGATAATAAATTAATATTGAGTGGTACTAACAATTTGTGGTTAATATTACAAAAGGTAAAAATTACAAACTATTTTATATCTGTGTGAGGGTGTGTGTGTGTGCGTGTGTGTGTGTGTGAGGGTGTGTGTGTGTGTGTGTGTGGGGGGGTGTGTGTGCGTGTGTGTGTGTGTGTGTATGTGTATGTGTAGTGTGTGTGTGTAGGTAGGTGGGAGGGGGGCGTGTGTGAGAAGGTGTGTGTGTGTGTATGAGTTCGCGTGTGTGTGTGCTTATGTTAGTCTATAGATTTAAGTCCTCTATAATTTGCTATGCTTATTTAAACTTATCATTGTGTATGTTTATTATATTTATATTATTTTTGCAAGAAGGTTTTCAGTTGCTTCGTAATCTAATGAATTTAGCCAGGTTATTAAAATCTTTTTGCATTCAAATGTTGTTTTACCATAAATGTTTAGTATTTTATTTGCTGCATTATATATTACTGATGAACGTGTATTGTATTGACGCTCAGCAAAAGCGGTTCGAACCCTGCCACAAGGAGCTACATTGTGATACCGCCTTTTCCTAAGCTTTTTTGGCTCATATGGCAGATTTTTGTGTAGGTCAAGTATGAGCAGCAAGAGATATAGCTTTCTTATTGATAAAATGCCGCTGATTTTATATAGTTCGTTTGTCGGGAAGCGGTAGGGCTTGCAATACATTACCTTTACAAGAGACCTTTGAGCTCTCTCAAGATAGAGGAATTTGGTCTTTGACGCACCACCCCATATAGGAATGCAGTATGTGATGATCGATTGTGCCAGCGCCATATAAATTTTATTAAGGAGTTTACTTGGCATAACATAGCGCAGTTTTTTAAAAATCCAAATAAGTTTTCTAATTCTGCCCGAGATAATTTCCAGATGTGCATGCCAACATAGCCTTTGATCTATCATTACACCTAAATATTTTGTATGATCGGTTTTCGTAATGAAAGGGCACAGGCAGTCGGACTGATCAGAACACCCACAAATACGAAGACTGAAATCTTCATGTGGCTGAGACCTGCGATCTGGAGTAAAACAAATGAAATTGGTTTTTTCTATGTTTAAGGTCAAGAGATTTTTGTTTAGCCAACGTGCAATCTTAGCTAGCCCAGTTTCAGCTTTAGTTTTAACATCTTGCCAGGATTGTGCAGAGAATACGACCGCTGTGTCATCAGCATAACAGACGATCTGCCCTTCGCTATCCTGAAGATCACAAAGTTCGTTTATGTAAACCAGAAACAGCGTCGGGCCAAGCACTGACCCTTGAGGAACCCCATAATTAACTGATTTTTCGTTGCTGTACAAATTACCTATTTTAACTAATTGTTTCCTTTCGAAAAGGTAATTTTCAAAAATGGCAAGGGGTATATCTCTTATTCCAATGCTCTCGAGTCTGCGCACAAGGACAGGGACAGAAACGGTGTCGAAAGCTTTTTTCAGGTCTAAAAATACAGTAAAACATTTTTCTCCTTTGTCTACTCTGTCAACAATGCTCTTAGTTAGATTTTTTACAGCATCTTGGGTTGATAGACCCTTTCGAAAACCATATTGCGTATCGGATAGTATTTTATTTTTTGATAAGAAACTTAACAGTCTATTATTTAACAGCTTTTCTAATATCTTTGACAAACAGGGCAACACCGATATTGGCCTATAGTTGTTGACCTCACTTCTGTCTCCTCCCTTGTGCACAGGAGTCACTATGGAGCGTTTTAAACACGTAGGAAAGATACCAGCATTGAAGCATAAATTGGCTAATTGGCTGATCAGTGGGACAACAAAGTTTCTACACTGCTTTAAGAACTTGGTGGGAATACCATCCCAACCAGGAGCTGCATTAGAGTCGAGATTCATGAGTATAGAATCTACTTCCTCGAGGTCGGTTTCCAATAACACAAAACTATTTCCGTTTTTATTACTGTGTTCATGATTTTGTAAGTGAGGATGTTTATAGGCAATTTCTTTGGCCAATGTCTCACCAATTTTGCTAAAGAAGTCATTAACTAAGTTAACTGATTCTCTCGGATCCGACATAACATTAAGGAGATCAGTGTTATAATTTTTTAAAGTTTTAAATTGTGTTATTTCATTTATAGTTGACCATAGTAGTTTTGTGTTTTTAGTTGAATCTTCTATTAGTTTTTTATTATATTGACGCTTCAATTTTCTTATATGATTAGTACAAAAATTTCGGTATCGTCTAAATGTGATTTTTAGGACTTCATTAGACGAATTTGTTTTTATCTTGAGTTGCATTGCATTTTTAAGTCTTATGCATCTTAAAGCCCCACTGGTTATCCAGGGCTTAAGAATACGTTTGCTGCTATGAACTATTTTAGTTACAGTATTTGAAAGCAAAGATGTTTTTATGAGGTCAATTAGAAGATCTGCAAAAATGTTAGGGTCAGTACAAGTAGCGAAATGTGATATGTCAGTATTTACGAGAGATGTATATGAAGCCTCATAGTCTGTAATTAATTTAGTTTTTATTGTTTGTGTAGGTAATATGTTATTTACTTTTGAAAAGTTCAATAAGACCATAGAATGGTCTGTAACAGAAGTGTTCAAAACCGCTACAAAAGCGGAATTATGGTTTTTATTAAATTTTAACATAACATGATCGAGGCAACTATCTTGTCTTGTAGGTAATGTATGACCAGGCAAAAGACCATGTAACGATAAAACGTCGAGGTATTTTAGACGATTATTTCTTTCATATGTATTTTCAGTACTCTTATATATTAAATTAATGTTAATGTCACCTATAATTACGATATTGTTATGAGAAGCTATAGTTTCCAGATGTGAGTCAATGGAATCAATAAAATCGTCAGCATTACATATAGCTGGTGAGCGGTAAATACCTATAATTGTGTAGTTTGAGCTAATAATCTGAATTCCAGAAGCATGCGTTAATTTCAATTCCGTGACCTGTGTCTGTTGATTATTATTAATATAAGCAACAACTCCATCATTTTGATTTAGTTGGCGTACAGTATGATAAGACGTATAATTGTTTAGAGTTGGTATTTGTTTGTTACTGTTTAGTCTACATTCCGTTAATATTATAATACTAGCTTCAAAGTTTAATTCCGATAAGGTCACTTGTAGGTCATCATGATTACCGTAAATACTTCGAATGTTTTGCGTTAAAACACTGAAATTAATGTAATTATCCTGTAAAATGTTCTTTAAATCACCAGTATTACATATTACCGATCTAGAAATTTCAGTATTGTCCAATATCTCTAGTTCATTTAATTTACTATCCATAAAAAAAATACTTTAATTTCCAGAAAGTCGTTTAAAAAGTGCGTAAAGAGTATTGTGAGTAAAATGCAAAAATAATTAAGGCTGATTTTAAAATCATAATCATATAGAAGAGCTTTTAAATTGAGGACTATGTTGTATGTGTGAGTGTGAGTGTGTAAATAAGATATGTATGAATGTTTAAGATAATAGATAAAACATTTAGTAGCTAGCGAGATCAATAAGTATAGGTCTATATTCTATTTTATTTTAGTAACATTTTATACGACGAGAAACAAAAGTTGGTACCTATCTACTAAGTCTGTATTAAGAAGCAATCTAAATAAACACAAAATACTACCAAATGTTTCGGTAACATCACAAGACATAGACGCAGCAGAAGGTAAGCTTCATACAAAGGCGTTCGAGCAACGCACGCAATACGCATAGTTGGTAACCTCTCTCTCTCGGCAACACGGACACGGAATTTAGCAACAGCTGCGCTCAGACTGGTTTAAGACGACACCTCGCTTTGTGAACATTCAAAAAGGCTGAACCTTACCGGGACTGTTATAAGGTCGAAAATACGTAGCGCCTGCGACAATTAAGACCGCAAATTTATCTCATCATCATCTCAGCCAAAAGACGTCCACTGCTAGACAAAGGCCTCCCCCAAGGATCTACTGGTGTGCATATCATGGGGGGTACTTGCCGTAATCGCCACGCTTGGCAGGCGGGTTGGCGTCTGACGATCGCAGTAGGTTGAGTGTCCGGGACCTCAGAGAGATGCTGCTGCCCATCCTCTGGAATGGTCCCTTAGTCGGCTTTTACGACACCCACGGGAAAAGATGGGGTGGTGCAATTCTTTATCCCTGGCACCACCCAGGACCCCAAAATAACATAATGTAAAAAAAACTTTATTGGTTTTAGCTATCAAAATATGCATGCAGCAGCGAAATTACCAGAGATCGGAATAGGTAGAGCTATTTTTGGTACTTTTATACGAAATGTAATACGATGTAATAATATGGACATGCCCTACGTCCCGCAGTTTCAAAATTAATCCCGGGATTTCATTTGAGTTGGAAGTTACTTAACTAAAAGCTTGACAATTCTTACGAAGCCACACATCGCGCGATGCTTACAATGAGGTATAAGGATGAAACCACAGTGAAGTACGCGACATTTCCGAAACAATCACCAGTGGAATCCGTTACATGATCTATTACATTTTTCTGTTACCTTCATTCATTTATTTTTTGTTTTTAAAATCCCGGTATTGTAGTCGAAATCCCGGGGTATATCTATATTAACATATACGTTTGCGGTCAATGAACCAAAATAGCTCTACCTATTCCGATCACTGGAAATTACGAATATGGATGTTATTTGAGTGGTTTCCAAGGATATAAATTAAGTAAATTGGTTGTAATTTCAACAATAGTGATTTTTTTGTGGTGTTTTCGAAAATTGTTATGATCCTGTCAAAATTATTTAATCGTGTATTTGAGCTAGCAAATTCAAGGTAAAGACATGAATTTACGTATATCAACATTTCAGATTCGTTAGTCATATTATTCGACAAAAGTTGGTGCATTTTGTCGCCTTAAGCCAAAATATTTGAGCTGAGATTCCGTGACGTGAGTATAGTTGAAAAAACCGTTTTAAACCAAAATCTGTGACATAGACCTCTTTTTAAATTTGATTTAACGGTTCAAAATCACGATCACGTCATAGTGTAGTAGTTAGTAATTATTACACTACGAGACGTGGTGGTCATGATTTTATCATTTTAAACAAATTTAAAACGAGTTTTAAGTCACAGTTTTTAGTTTAAAACGGTTTTTTTTGCAACTATACCCATGAGAGGGTGTATGCGCGCGTTGCCGTTGCTTGCTCGAGCACGGTATGTATAGCTTACTTTCTGCTGTCTCCTTATTTTGTGGTAACACGAAGCGTCGGCGGTAGCCGAATGGGTAAAATGTGGTTCTTACTCCCGTTACACTCCCGACGTGAACGCATACGTATTTTTCATTTTTCTTTAATATTTATTATGACTGCTTATTAATTTATTTAATTAACAGATTAATTTATATTAGTGTCTTTAAATTTTCAGGATGCGAGTTTTGTTTACTATCCGAATTCATTCGATTACATGTAAAATTACCTGGGTGTCTAGTGCGAGTTTCATTCGGTTTTCGATCACGTTAACGAAAACGAGAATTTGTATGGCAAAATTTTAACTCTTTTCGTATGTCGCCAGGAAGCTCTGCTTCAATGCCATTCTAATTTTCGTTTACGACAAACGCAGAGCAGAGCAGAAAGCAGAGCTTCCTGGCGACATACGAAAAGAGTTAAAATTTTGCCATACAAATTCTCGTTTTCGTTAACGTGATCGAAAACCGAATGAAACTCGCACTAGACACCCAGGTAATTTTACATAAATATACTGTACGAGCGTTGCTGTTTCTTAACTTTTCAAGTGCATTTTGTAAAATATTTTTAATAGATAGAGAGTTTTTAATAGAGATGGGAGCAAGCGTCTACAAGTAGTGATTGAACTCACTTGATCAGTGAAGTAGCGATGCGAGTGCTGAGAATGCTGGGAGTGCTGGGAGTGCTGGGAGTCGCTGCCCTCCCCGTCGGACGGCGGCTCGCTCTTGACGCGCGCGCCGCGGCCCAGCATGCTGCACCGCCACCGCCAACACCACGCCACCACCGGCCACCACGAGCGCACCGCGCGCCGCACGCTACCACCCCGCCATCGCCATACCACCGCACGCCGCACGTGCCACTTCAACACAGACGAAAAAACATCACCTTTTTATAAACTTTACAACTTAAACCCTCACTACGCGAAACAACACACCGGTACTCCATTTCCACAGAGGAGTATCGCGGCATCGAACACCTACATTTGTATGTAGGTTTACATAGGCAATTAGACAAAAGGAAGCGAGCTTTATTGAATTTTTTCTCGATTGGTGCACAAATGAAGAGTGCAAAGTTGGTCCTCTCGCTCTGTCCGCGAACCAGACCGTCTCTCGAGGTTTTTTAATTCCGTTTGTTTTGCGCCCGTCGCCCGATACTACACAACCATAAGCGATACATATACCATCTATCCGTTGGGTAAAGTTCAACCAAAAGTTTAGATAGTGTTAAGCGTGGACCCGCGAATCTAATTCAAAACTTTATCGTCACGAGCGCACGTGGCGGATGCAGGACAATCGACTCTAAAATGAGCAAGGTAGAGTGTACAATGTGCACGTCACCTGTCGGAGGTGGAGCGTAGTGGTGGATATGACGCGCCGTTAACCCTTCCCCGAGTCTCATGTTGCCGATTCGGAAGCAGCAGGCGCACGTCTGCGCGGGTCCGGCGACCGCGTGCGGCCGAATTCACTTTCACCGTCTTCCCGACGCGAAGGACGGTGCGAAACGGGCGCCGATAAACACGAGGGAAACAAAACCGACGAAGACGAGAGCGCGAAATTCACTCACTCACCTAGTCGGTCAGCGGAGAGCGCCGCAAGCACTCGCGCCCACACATGCACCGCTGCACGGTGACCTTCGGGATACGATGAGATGTCGCAAATGAAAGTGAATTCGGCACACACCCGCCCGAGTCTGCGTCGCTGCGTGGCGCATGTTTAGGAGGTGCAGGGCGGGCGCGTGCTGATTTTTTTCCGCGCCGAAGAAATAAAAACAAACGCCTTTTTGCCGGGAACCGGCCGCGCGCCCGCCGGCACCCTCCTCCTCCTGCCAAAGAATACATTGGAATTCGAAACGAGTTTGCGAGATAGCATTTTGTGAATTGATTTCGTAGGCGAAAATGGGATAATTGTCGAGCGTTGTTCACAAAGAATTCTTCATAAAAATTAGGAAGTGGCTAAGTACGATTGGGGGGGTAGGTGCAGTATACGTATAGCGTGCGGGGGCGAGGGTGGCGCCGACCGGCCGGCGCCCCGCGCGGCGCCTTCTCTCTCCGCTCCGATTGATTTTTATTACAAGAATTTCGCTGGTGGTTTTTTTTTGTTTCCCGCACATCGAAAGCCAGCCGACGCACACAGCGACATTCGTATAATTCGTTTGTACGGACTTACTAATGCTATTGATTTTTATAACGAAGAGAACTCCCAAAGGGAAACGGAGGCTTTATTCCTCTTAGCGAAATAAGTATTTGGAAGGCATTTGGGAACTTTTAGAAACTTTTTGGCACCATGCTGTTTTTATTACAATGCAATGATATTTAGTTAACTTATTACACATTGATTACCTACCTTTATGAACTATACTTACAGGCTTACTCAACTTGGCGTTTTGTGGGTCGTCCTAAAACTTGCGGTTTGAAATTAATTGTTTACTAATCAAGAACTTTATCTAAGATTTTAAAGTAACTAGTAGTTATACCTATGTTATACAATGAACGCCTCGCTGGCCAAGTGGAAGAGCGGTCGGCCCGACACCCGAGGGTCCCTGGTTCAGTTCCCAGGTCGGACAAAGTGTATTTCGGATTTGTCGATGTATAGCCGGGTTTATGATCACTAACACCCGCATTTGGCTTCAATTGTAGCGATGACTTTGATTTCAAGGAGGTCTTTGCCGAGCTTATTGTGACAGTTATAGGCTAAATTAAACTTTATATTTTCAAATTCGCTTTGTACTTATCTTTTTTACCATTTTACTTTTCTACGGGTTATAAATTTTCGAAAAGTCATCCAGTTAGGGAAGAAAGGCTTAGGAATGGCCAAAACCTTAACTCTCGAAATACAACAAACCAACAGTTACATGACAGAGTTAAATTAAATACCTAAGTTGGAACAAGCCCTTACTACCACCTGCACCTACTATAGGTCCCGCTGGAAATCGAACCTCGGGTCCGCCCTCTGAGTCCGGGACGGGTTGTTAAACTACTACTACACAGAGCATTAGGTACTTATTATATTTTATCAGCTCGTTGGATTTCCATTTATCCGCGATTTTAGTTTTATGCAAAGACATTTTTTATGATAGTTTTTGCAAATTTACGAAACGTAAGTTAGATAAGATGACATAAGCGAATATTTTTAATATCTTACGTGTAAGCACAGTGCCTTGATCTCACCTGATGTTAAGTGATGATAAGGCCAATGATGGAAGCGCATTTCAACCGGGATTCTTAACAGTGAGGCACTGGCTATCTTATCTCTAGCTGCCAGAACACAACTACATGCTACAAACATTGATGTTATAGCGACATATTTAGATAAGATGGTGGTAGCTAGCCAGGCGGACAAACAAGCCGTACCACCAACCAAACCGAGTACACAAACATGTACCCCCCGCTGGGTATCGAACTTATGACCTCTGGGTTAAAACCGGTGGTCTTCACCACTAGACCACAGAGGCGGTATACTGAATAAATACTTTCTTCATGGTCCACGTCTTATAGAGCCCAGATGTGATTCCCAGCATAATTGCACTATTGTAGTTATTTGTGTGTACTGATGAAAAGCATAATGTTAAGAGTAATACTAATAAATTGTTTGAACACCCTAAAATGAGGGACCGCGAGTATCCGACGCGTTGGTTGAAGGAAGTCCTTGACGTACATAAAGAGATCGTTTATAAAGAGCATGAGTCATGCCATGCTTTGATAATTTGATAATAGCTTTCCATTCGTCAGGTTTTTATTATAAATTCTAACGCACATAACAAGGCAACACTTCGCATATTTATCTGATCTTCGAATGGTCTTCAGTAGAAGTCTGTGTGGATCTCTACGTTGTCTGCTACACTGATTATCTGAAGCTTTATTAAATTTACAAAAATGCACACTTCCAGAACGTAAAGGGATGGCATGGCGACAGACCGAAACTCTTGAAAAATGGTCTACAGGACTCATCCGGTAGAATACCACCTATGGCTCTGGTGCATTTCTTTTGTGCTATATACACTCTCTGCCATTCTGTACAGTTTCCCCAAATGACACGACCGTATCGTATAATGGACTCTATATACGCACAGTACGTGAGAATGGTGTTTTTATCAGTTACTTTTTACCTGATTAATAATTGCGTATGAAAACCTACCTATTGATTATTTTACAAAGCTCATCAACATGTAAACTGCAATTCATGTTCTCATCAATAGTGACACCGAGAAATTTCGTATTTGTCATTTCCTTAACTTTAGTAATATTTAATTTGAAAAAATAATTATTCTCAGTAAGCTTAAGCACTTAATGAGTCAATTGTATTAATTAAGTCAGTTTCATGCTTAATTATTGAATTATGATTTTTGTCAGTGGTCACTATTATTGATATGTCATATTATATTTAAGGTACCAGTTTGCAGCCACTCCACGCAGCAGCAGCAGACGACCGACGACGTGTCGTCGCGACACTACTGATTTCTATGTATTTCTATGACGACAGTCGATAACGCCGAGCGACACTTGTCGCTAGCTACGGAGGGAATTTCAACTGGTACCTTTATGGTCAGTTGATTCCCTTATATCATTAATGTATAAAATTAATATAATGGGTTCTAAGATGCTTCCTTGTGGAACGATGAATTTATTTTCGGAATAGTCCGACTTATGTGTACCATTTCTTTGTTTATTATCACTTTGCTAATGGAAATACACTGCCTTCGATTTGTTAAACAGGAACTAAGCCATTGCAGTCAGTGGAACACCCATAAATCCGAATAATTCTAGTTTTTTTAATAGGATATCATGCGAATCACAGTCAAACAAATGTCTTGGTTAGATCAAAAAACAACCCAGTTGTCAAACGATTATTATTTAAATGGGTCAGTATTGTGCTTAAAAGATCATAAATAGCTAAACCAGTTGACTTGTTCTTTTTAATCCATATTGTTCGCTTTTTATTATTTTATATCTGTGACAAAAATCGATTAATCTCCAGAGCATACATTTCTGCAACACTTTTGAGAAAATTGGCACAAAACTAACTGCTTGACTGATCCATATATTCAAGTTACTCAAATCAAGGCAAGTAAAAGCAAACCCTTCTTATTTTAGTTAGTTAGTATTTATTTTAGTTCTTAAAGATTCGAATGTGATTACGATATTATTACAGTATTTTTATTTGTGTATTAACGACTTAACAGTCATGTACAAATTAAGTGCTTTTAAACAAGGTTCTAGAATCGAACCTTGTGGAACACCAAATGTACTGAGGTCGTGAGCACTTTATCAATTTTAACAACCTTTCTTTATACTTTATTTTCAAACAATAATACTGTCTGCTGCCAGAAAAGCAATCTGAAACATTAGGTAAACAGTGTTTTAGATAGAAAAAATATAACGTTAAATAATATAAAATAATATATATGTATAATATAATATAAAATATAAAATACAGTGAAAAAATTAAATGCCTACCCGACCCAGCCAGACCTACCAATTTTTAGGAAGACTGTTTTTATTAATTCAAAACTTCTAGATACTATAATTTAAAACTGTACATAGAAATTGTGTATATCTGCCTATACTTAGTTCATCATCATCATCATCATCTTAGCCAAAAGACGTCCACTGCTGGACAAAGGTCTCCCCCAACGATCTCCACAACGACCGGTTTTGTTCTGCTCGCATCCAGCGGCTTCCCGCGACCTTCACCAGATCGTTGGTCCACCTTGTTGGAGGCCTGCCTACACTGCGCTTTCCGGTACGCGGTCGCCACTCGAGGACTTTTCCGCCCCAGCGGCCATCAGTCCTGCGAGCAATGTACCCTGCCCACTGATACTTGAGCTTAGTAACTCTTCGGGCTATGTCGGTTACCTTTGTTCTTCTGCGGATCTTCTCTTTTCTGATTCGATCTCGCAGAGAAACCCCGAGCATAGCCCTCTCCATTGCTCTTTGAGTGACCTTGAGCCTTCTGATAAGGCCAAAAAATGTCTTTGGATAAGGCCCATTGTGAGCGACCACGTCTCAGTCCCGTATGTCATCACTGGCAACACACACTGGTCAAAGACTTTCGTCTTGAGACACTGCGGTATATCGGACGAAAAGATATTTCGTAGCTTACCGAACGCTGCCCAGCCTAATTGGATTCGACGATTGACCTCTTTGCTGAAGTTGGACCTACCTAGCTGGACCGTTTGTCCCAGGTAAACATAATCGTCCACAACTTCAAGGACAGAGTCCCCAACCTTCAGAGGAGTGGGTATGACACGTGAGTTTGACATATCTTTCGTCTTCTCCATGTTCATTTTAAGACCCACTTGTTGAGAGACTCTGTTGAGGTCACCGAGCATTGTGCCGAGGTCTTCCAGGGTCTCAGCCATGACCACTATATCGTCAGCAAATCGAAGGTGAGTGATGTATACGCCGTTAACGTTGATGCCGAGTCCTTTCCAGTCCAGAAGCTTGAAAGCATCTTCCAGTGCAGCAGTGAACAGTTTCGGAGATATCACATCTCCCTGTCTCACTCTTCGCTGCAACTGGATAGGTTTTGAGCTCTGGTCCTGAAGACGGTCTGACATTGGCGTGGCGTTGGCGTTTTCATACAAACACTTCAACACTTCGATGTACCGGTAGTCAATTTGGCACCGCTGGAGAGACTGTAGCACGGCCCATGTTTCAATAGAATCGAAGGCTTTTTCATAGTCCACAAACGCTAAGCAAAGAGGCTGGTTATACTCGTCGGTCTTCTGTATAACCTGCCGAAGCGTATGTATGTGGTCTATGGTGCTGAAGCCTTTTCGGAAACCGGCTTGTTTGATAGGCTGGAAGTCATCAAACCTGCGTGCGAGACGATTCGTTATGACCCTCGAAAACAGCTTGTAGACGTGGCTTAGAAGTGAGATGGGCCTATAGTTCTTTAGCAGGGTTTTGTCGCCCTTTTTGAAGAACTATATACTTAGTTAAGGTAATCTTACAGGTTATCTTTATACTTAGGTACTTATCATAAATTTGAACATCAATATCCAAAATATTCTATAAAAAAATCAAAATAGCTAAAAAGAGCTTCACTTAGTTAGTACGTTTGTACACAAACTTTATATATTGTTCACTTAACACACATCAAAAATGTCTAGGGGTCAAGTACATTGTAAGCTATAAAAAAATTTCTAAATATATTTACATAATCTAGTTTTCCAGACTGGCTTTTTGCTCTATTTTTTATGTTTTAGTAAACAATTTTTTCCATATTATGTTGAAAAAATTAAGAAAAAATGCAATTTTAACAAATTGGGGAGAATTTGCTCAAACAAGCTCAACAAGGTCGATTTTTTAAATTTTATTGTAAAAATAAAAAATAAAAAGTCTGTATTTCTACCATTCACTTTATGAACATCATTCACATTCATTTGATGAATAGCCACCCACGTTCTTTCTAACAAGTCAAAAAATTGTTGTATTAAAATTGTTGCCGTGCATACCCACGGCATCCATACTCGGCAGAGCTCTTCTTTGGAGCATGTCCCATGCATGCTAGGGCAGGACGTTGATATGAGAATCGGCAAGAGTACGTGTCGACTCTAGCCGTGTGCGGACGTGCATTGTAATGCATTAGTCGAAATGAGTCACCCAATCGGCCTTGCAAGGGGACGATCACATCTGCAGCAATCCTCCCTGCGTAGATTTGAGCACTGAGGTGGCCCCTGATCCAAATGAGATCGGTTCTTCCACCGATCAAAATACCGGCCCAATCCATGATTGTTCCCTCTCCATATGGATGAACTTTCTGACAAAATCTCAATAGCGTTCTTGACGTCCAGAGGTCCTCCAAACTCGAGTGCGTCCTGTATCCGGCCTCATACCGAAACGTGATTCATTAGAGAAGCAAACACAGCGCCAGTCTTCTTCCTCCCAATTTCGGTGTTTGCGAGCCCATTATAAACGGGCCCTACGATTGTGGGGTGCTATGGGTGGAATCCTCAGCGGCCTTCAGGAACGCAGACGCACTTTGCGTAAACGATTCGGATGGTTTGGTCGCTTATCAGCAAGCCTGAAGCGCTGTGGAGCCTTGTGGCCAACATCATAGCGCTCATGGTATACAATTCCGTCAAGCAGTATTTTGGATGTATCGGTCTTGTCTTCGAGTGGTGATACGAGATCTTCCCCCATGTCACTCGGCCACGCTGCCCGTGATAAGATAGCGTGTCCAGCCAGAGGCGGCCTATGACAGTCTGTGTAGTGCCAATGGCGGCAGCCACAGTACGTTGCCTGGATGGAACCAGCTTCCAACATTGCAACGGCTTTTTTAACATGTCTTCCCTTAAAAATGTCAAATGACGCCTTCGCTCCATATCGTTGCAAATTTTTTCGCTTTCAGTGCAGAAATTGTACTGTTTTTGTAAAATTGCCATTACGCTCTTTTATAGGAATTCAAATTGACAGTTAATTTTCCATATTTAAACAATGTAAAAAATGTTTCATTCATATCGTGAAATTCACTAAAAAGAATCATAAACAATCAAAAAAAGTTAAAATATCAATTCTATAACGCAACGACACTTTAAAATGTACTTGATCCCTAGACATTTTTGGTGTGTGTATTTACTGACGAGTAGTGTTCAGGGTACCAAGTGCGAGTTTCATTCGCCATTCAAAATCCTTTCGTATGCCGCCAGGAGGCGCTGCTTCAATGCCATAATAATTTTCGTTTTCGTAAACGTAATCGTATGAATACGGATAGTAAACAAAACTCACACTAGCACAGATTAGTTAATAGTTACTCACTAGGCCCTGATTAGGCTCCCAGTAGTACAAAGACCGGATATAATTGGGAATCGAAAGTTACAAAATGACATAAGTAATAAAAATATTTAGCTTATTTGTCAATCATCGTAAACACAAGTGAAATGTCATAAATCTATTTAACATTTTTTGTAGTAAGTATAAACTAATGATAAATAACTGCCATTAATTTTTTGGCTTCAAAATGACATCACTTGCTATGAATGTACAAATACAGTTTAGACAGAAAAAGACGAAATTATGTAGAGCATGCTTATTTATTACATTTGGCATTAAAATGTTACATTACAAATTTTTTGTAATTATCACATTAAAATTTGTCTTCTAGACCATGTACAATGCGCCTTTTGTTTAATCCGAACAGTCGGCAGCTTGTGTACATTGTTCCGTGCTCCGATACGCGCCTTGTCACAGATTAAGTAGTGCCTTGTGGCAATTTTGTTCAGCTGCGTAGCATAATATATAATTTATTAGGCATTACTATTTAATTATTTTGTTCCTAACTTACTCCTTATTTTTAACTAATGGTATATTGATAGACTACTTATGTTTATAAAAACTTGTTGGTTTTTGAAAGTGAAAAGCTGAATTAAAATAAAGATATTTTTAATATTTTAATTTTTGCATTTACAATTCTAATAAGTAGGTAGGTATACTTACGAGGGGCGTTCAAAATATTCTCGGTATTGATACGTTACAACCTCTTTTATATATAAATTTGTTACTGGCCGCTAAGATTCATCCATTGACATTAAAAAAAAGTAAAATTGGAACCGAGATGTTCTTTTGTTTTTCTGCAAATTGCCGAACAAACATGAACACCATGAGCGAATTAACAATTTTAACGAAATTAGAGCACCGATCCGTCATAAAATTCTTGACAAAACAGGGTAAAAATCAAAAAACCATAAAAGAGGAAATGGATTGTGTTTACCGTGAGTCTGCTCCTTCTTTATCTACTATTCAAAAATGGTCAAGCGAATTTAAGCGTGGAAGGGAGAGTATTGAAGATGACCCTAGACCTGGCCGGCCTGTAGTGGCTACCTCACAAGAAAATATTGATAAAGTGGAAAAACTTATATTGGAAGACGGCCGAGTGAAGGTAAAATCTATAGCTCAAGTAACCAATCTCTCTATTGGTACCGTACATGACATTATACATGACCATCTTAATATGTCAAAAGTAAGTGCAAGATGGGTTCCGCGAATGCTGACGCTTCTTCAAAAGGATATGCGTGTGGCTTGCTGTTCAGATTTTATCGACCTGTGTGGTGAAAATCCCGATGAGGTGCTGCAAAAAATAGTTACTGGAGATGAAACCTGGGTTCATCATTATGACCCAGAGAGCAAACAGGAGTCCATGCAGTGGCACATTAAGGGTTCAGCTCATCCCAAGAAGTTCAAGGTAATCCCGTCAGCTGGCAAGGTCATGGCCACAATATTTTGGGATTGTGAAGGAGTTTTGCTTATCGATTATAAAGAAAAAGGTGTAAATATCACAGGGCAGTACTACGCTAACGTTATACGTCAATTAAGAGATGCGATCAAAGAAAAGAGGCGAGGAAAGTTAACCAAAGGTGTTCTGCTTCTGCATGACAACGCCCCTGTCCATACTGCTCATATTGCCAAGGCAGCTATTGTTGAATGTGGGTTTGAAACTGTTACTCATCCACCCTATAGTCCGGACTTAGCCCCAAGCGACTTCTTTTTGTTCCCCAATCTTAAAAAGGATCTGCGTGGAAATAAATTTTCTGACGATGAAGCGTTGAAGACGGCCGTGGAGGAGCATTTTTACACCAAAGATAAAAAATATTTTTATGAGGGATTAAAAAAAATAATTGATCGATCTTATAAGTGTATGAACATAGGGGGGGAGTATATTGAAAAATAAAAATATCAAACTTTTGAGACTGAGACTTACCGAGAATATTTTGAACGCCCCTCGTACAAGCACTAAGGCATTATTACTCAATGCTTACAAGATAAAATTTTACTAGAAAGAAATCAACCAGTCTCAGGATCTAGATTTCCCGAGACTGATTGTTTTTTCTAGTGAAATTATATCTGTTTAATAAAGATAAGTGCTTAATAAATTGGTGGATAGAAATACTAGAATCTTTACTTTTCTTTATTAGTATTAGTTTTGTGTGTGACTGATTTGGCATAGGTAGTAAAGTTCAGAATGGAGAAGATGCGCCGAAAGATAAAAGTGAATAATAATATGAGTGATATTACATTTTGTGCAAAATTGGTCGAATTTCGACCCCCGGGCGACCACTAGTCTATATTAATGGCATTCACATCTCAATAGTTGATATGTAGGTACCTACTACCTATACCTACTCATATTTTGCTAACAACAATTTAATGACTCACTGCCTGCACTACACAGTCAGCAGAGTCACACTCAGTGTTCGTTCATTTTTCCCGCTCAAAAGCACTGAATGGAGCGCGGACAGTAAAGTAGTTTCAATGCAAAATGTTTGCTGAAGATGGCGCTGCCTGCCAAACAACTTATTGTGATTTATAAAATAAGACTACTATTTAAAATAAAACTTGATTTACGTACTTATTTATTTCCTACACTAATTAAACAATAAATGTTGTTGAAACAGTTACGAATTATATTTCTCAAGCTTTCTAATTATTTACTAATGGCAACATTCCCTGAGCTTATTTTGGGTCACTCGCGTCGCTTCCACCAACTTGTACTTCGTTTGGATTTTTATAGAGGTGCCTTTCTCTAAACTTGCAACATAGCATAGTTTTAGTTCAGTGTTTTCAATCAAGAAAGCTGGCGGGTGTGCAAAAGTGTTAAAATTCATGTGGCAGTGTTATATTTCTATACAAACTACGTTTAATAACGTAACCAAACAATAAAATAGTTAATGAAATAGTCAAGGTAAGTGCTTCACATTTTCTGTGTGGTATTACGAACGTGATAAGGGCTAACTTATTGTTACGAGTTTTCATCTTGAAAATTTCCACTCGTGAACTTTCAAAGTGAAGTTTCGGAGAAGTTCTTTGTTGACTATAAACTTTTTCGAAGTTTCCCGTATCGAGGGAACGATGAACTTGAACCAACAACAAGTGTCTTGAAAAGTTATCCCAGAAAAAAGTAAAACTTAGAATTTTCGTCGCCATTTTATTTTTTGTCGCACTGGAAAAGCGGCCATTTTCTTTGTGCCGCGTCGCTTACGACGAGACGTATGTGGTCCACAAAGTTAAATTAGTTAAGTTGGTGCGTGATCTCATCTTATGAAGTGATTCGGTGAGATAATTTACGCAGTCGCAGGATAACGTTCAATGATATGTTTGTGTGGTCTTTGTGAAGTTTTCCCGATGGCCTAGTTAATGCGTGGTGTTTATTAGGTTTGTTGTTCGTGTGTTGATCTCGTGCTTTGGTGTCGTAGGGCTGCGGGCGCGGCGAGTGGCAACATCATGGATGACGATCAACAGTTCTGCTTACGGTGGAACAACCACCAGTCGACGCTGGTGTCTGTATTCGACACCCTTCTGGAAAAAGGCATTCATGTGGACTGCACCCTAGCAGCGGAAGGGCAGACGCTCAAGGCACATAAAGTAGTCCTGTCAGCGTGCAGTCCGTATTTCGAGGTTGGTATCTACCTACCTAATTCGCCCGCGACGCAATGTAGGTCAATTGCTATCGTGTTTAAGTTACTTACAAGGCAGCACAGTTGTGCTCTAATAAACACTCCAGTTGTTTCATTCTAGCTTTCATGCGTTAGCAATTAGTTTATAATATTGATGCATAGATGAGTTGGCATCTGAAAGTTGTTTCTACTACTTTCCTTAATGTTTGACATTCGAAACATCAATTAAATATCTAATCATTAAATAAATGACAGTCTTAAAAGTAATTGGAATTTCAATTTTGTGCCTAATCGAATTTTTTATTAATTTCTAATGTCATCATTAGTGAAGATGCTTACAATTGTTTAAAATAGTTAATATACACAACATTCTCATTCCCAATAGTAGTAGTAAATAGATCCATCCATATTTTATTTACAAACTTCTAGTATAAACAACTATAGAAACTGCTCATTAACAATAACATGAGTACACTTTCTTTTCAGAGTGTACTATCACAGCAATATGATAAGCACCCAATAATAATACTAAAAGATGTAAAATATGCGGAGTTGAGAGCTATGATGGACTACATGTACCGTGGGGAGGTGAACATATCTCAGGACCAGCTGGCCGCTTTACTAAAGGCAGCTGAGTCGCTGCAGATCAAAGGCCTGTCCGACAACAAGCCATCCCGGCCGCCCTCGCGCCCCGCCGCGCCCGCGCACCCGCCGCGCCCCACCTCGCCCGCACACCCGCCACAGGTTTGTACTCATCTATCATCTCTTTCGTATTTTCAGTTGTAAAGGAATGTACATCTTAAGATTGCTCTCTTACATTAAGAGGACGGCTTGGACCAACAGCTAAAAATATATGTCAAGCGCACATGTAATTCATGAGCATGTTTTCAGGTTTTAATTACACATCCAAAACAATTGTAGTAATGGACATACCATTTACTCAATAAGAATACAATCCATTCAGTCTTATAAAAAGAGCAAAAATATCAGCGACTAGGAAAAGCAACTTTTAAGGTCATTCTTTTTATTTCATCATATCAATTTTTAGACATTCATTCAGCTGTTTGAAACTCAACAATGTGAATCATTACAAACTTCAATTAGAGTTTATATATATTGATAAACTGTCGAAGTTAAAACACAGTGTAAGTAAAAATTGGTAGGTAATTGAGTTGACATGTTATTGGATAGCTAATTGCAACATTTTATTTTGTCAACAAAGTCTCAGCATAGTCAGTGATAAAAAACGATGGTTTTTTATTTTTCTCCTGAGAAGTTGACCATTTTGAGTTGTGTTAGAACTTAAGCAACAACATAGGTATTTTTATAGGTACAATGTATGTGATCTGATCTGATCTGATGTTTTATATGAAGATCATTGTTTAATATAGGTACTAAACACTATAATTTTCATAACCTACATACAGCAACAAAATTAGTAGGTATTCTTTTGTTTTTGTAGTAGCCCTAGAGGTGCGATATTTCAGTGTCATAGAAGGTAACGGTGCAGAAAAAGGATTTTAACAAAGTTAAGATTTAAAACTTAAAGCTCACACTTGCCACTGTAGAATTTCAATGCAAATTAGATTATAGGAGCAAGAGCCTACCTCTTCAAAGGCTTGCCAGCAGTGTCATTTATCGGCACAATTGTCAGCAGGTCAGAGATGGTAGTATAGACAGTCGCGGAGGGTCCATGAGCCCGACGCGCCGTCGAAAGAAAGCGCGTCGCGTGTCCGTCGACGTGACGCCCGCGCCCGTGCAGCCCGCGCCGCCGCCCGCGCCGGCCCGCCGAGCCCGCGGGGCAACGGCGACGAGCCCGCCTGCAAGGAGGAACTGCCCCGCGACGGCGTCGGGATCCTCACTCTAGACGAGGAGCCGGACGAACAGCCGTTGTGGGCCACAACGACGTCGTACGCAGTGAGTCGAATTTTTTATCTTGTAGATTTTAAGGGATGATTGCAGCAGATACCGATTTGATGAAGACTTTAATAGGCCCTCTAGTTCAAATTGCCTTATGCCTATAGGTATGTGGGTGGGATGGGAATGGACAATTAACATAATTCATTTTAATTTATGTAATTTATTTCTAATTTCTGACATAATTAAAATATATTTATAATATATGTTTACTTAAGTTATAAATGCAGGTTTCTTGTCGGTATTTGGCACTTCGGCATTATTTGTGTGTATTCGATTTACCTAAATGTAATATTAGTTAATTTGTGTTTAGTGAGAAATTTGCAGGATTTTTACATTACAATTACAAAATTTTCAAATTCATCTTTTTCGTGCTAAGATCGACTAGACTCGGCAATAATAGAGTTTGTGTTGTCCAATTATCAATTGGACTACAAGCCCATACAATCCATCAAGCAACTGGAATGCGCATGCGCACGTTATAGCGATAGACACATTAAACGCTATGTTACTTTATGTTAATTCATTAGATACTTTCATAATTTATTTTTAGGTTCCCCTTCGAAAGTTCGACAGTTATTTAATAGATTTTCAGACAGCAAGCAAGAAAATGCAAATGTATCATTTCACAAAAAAATGGTTTCACACACCTTACATTTCATAAAATAATTATTTTAGTAAATTTTTCTTAATTCTGAAACAACAAATAGGTATGTTAAATGGACAAAGATCTATTTATCATCTTTAATTTTATATAATGGTCACTTGGCCAGTAAGACTTCTTCTTTTTCCTCCTGCCCTGGTCCCATGTTTCTTTCTCTCCTCTATCAGCCACAGCCTCATCACGACAGCCTTTAAATGAAAAAAAATTTGCTATTATGTAATTTTATTTTTTTAAATAAATATAAAATAATGTCATTGTTAAAGCAATAGCAGCAATTGTTTGTAAAATGAAACATTGACAATTAATATTGCTTGTGAAATGAAAATTTCAAAGCAGTTCATTAGAACTGTGTGCAATGTAAAATATTACAGAACCTCTTTTGATAACATCTTTTTAGATATTTTTGTGTCGTCTGTACCTGTAGTTGTACTTAAAGTTTAAAAAAATTATAAATTCAAATTTTTGTAATGACAAACAAAAGGAATAAAAGAATGTTAGAATGATAAACATTCCCAGCCATAAGCGGCTATTAACCCGGGGTTCGTCGCTAGGCATATACGAACACAAATACTCGCTACCGGGTAAAAAATACCACATTTTTTTATATATGCGTAATTTATTAAATATTTGTTTATATTAAAGTTTATTGCATTATTGCCTTTGTTTATAGTATAAGTTATAAATTAAACACATTATTAATTTGGAAATACGTATTTATTATTATTTAAGGCACATACATTATAAGGAACCAAAATCTTAACTTTTTTTCTTATTAAACTCAAAAACTTAAAAAAAAATACATTTTCTTCTTTGGATTCATGCAAAATGAGATCAAATCTTAAAACTAGATAAAATACTCTTGCAAGTTATCAAAAATACAGACTACTTATATTATATATTTTTTTTGTAAATCAGCTTCAAAAATCACTTAAAATCACAATTCGAAAAATATTCAGTCTTTAAGTTTGTTTTTATTCCTTTTTTATTTTTTGGTAACACTCGCCACAAATAGGTATTGTATGCTCTCTGCATATTTTCTTTATACATAATTGACAACACGTCTTTGTTTTCCTGTCTTTTTTCCAATTACAGACTTCACAGCGAGACGTGCATGGTTTTGGTCCCGTCCTAGAGGAGCTTGGCTCATCGTGATCATTGTTTTCAAATAAACCAAGAATTAATTTTATTTTTATTTTAATAACTTGTGGCAAATTCACAATATACATTCTGCGCTTTATAAGAGGCATCATTAAACCATTGGCCAATTCTTTCAACTCGTTTGTTCTTGGGCCAATTGTAGCTCCAGAATATTCTCTATTAGCTTTGACAATGACATAGGCATTGATACCTCCGACGTTAAGAAGTCCATAAAATATTACCAAAGGCCATCTTTTTGTTATACGCGATACCGAGTAAGTTCCACATAGCTCATCTACGACATCAACACCACATTTACTTCGGTTGTAATCGAGTATCATTTCTGGTTTCTTTGCTTCACCTGAGTCTTTTTTGCCATCGTGATGCATAGTAGAAGCCACCAGCACGACTTTATTGTTCTTTGGCACATATGAAACTAAGGTGCAATCTTTTTGAAAACCGAATATAGAGCTGGGAATATCTCGATATTTGGCGACTGTAAATACTGGAGGAATCTCGGGCTTATTTTTTTTTACAGTTCCTAACGCAGTCAAGCCATATTCTTTCAGCAAATCATGTAGAAGAGGAAAACTAGTAAACCAGTTGTCCATTACCACGTTCCGGTGGGTATTTTTTATTGATTCTACCATCCGCTTCACAACATCAATTGCGGCATTACTCTTTTGATAAGGCCCATCGTTCTGTCCAACGTAAACCTCCATATTTCCCGTATAGAAACTCTGTGCATCAGCCATAACGAAGATTTTGATTCCATATTTCCCAGGTTTGCTTGGAATGTATTGACGAAATGGGCAACGGCCACGAAACTTTTCGAGTTTTTCGTCGATAGTTACATTTTCGCCAAATGAATAATGCCTTTTTATGTTTGCATTGAAGTCTTCAAAAATCTCTCGAAAGGGTGCAAATTTATCCTCCGCTCGACGCTCTTCGCGTGTATGCATATTATCGAAACGTAGACATTTCAATAAAAAATGAAATCGTTGTCGTGACATTGATGCTATACACCAGTCAAAGCC
This sequence comes from Eudonia mercurella, assembly GCA_963082485.1. NCBI lineage: Eukaryota > Metazoa > Arthropoda > Insecta > Lepidoptera > Crambidae > Eudonia > Eudonia mercurella. The sequence goes on along the minus strand of OY720035.1, from coordinate 17,363,729 downwards.
GCTGCCATCTAATGACCAAATATCTTTAGTATTGAGATGTGAGTTTCGCATTCTTCCACAATAGTACAATACTCCGAACAAAGCTCGCAATTCAATAATGTCTGTGTCTTTGCAATCTCGATCCCTTGAATAATAACGCCTCAAATTTTCAATATAAATGTTTGTATAGTCGACAATTTTATGTAGATATTCATCCGGGAAAATCAAATTCCAAGCATCTAAAATGTTAGTACATTCTTTTGCTGCTCTCACTGGTCCGGGCAAATGAACAATAATATTATGAGATCTTGTACGTACGTTTTGCGGTGGTTGTTGCACGAGCCATTGACTATTTCCGTTTCGACCAATGAATTTCTTACGCTTGATATATTTCAACGGTACATCCTCTAAATATTCACCAAACTGCACAGGTAATACTGGCTCTTCTTCTTCTTCACACCGCAACGGAACGTCAGCGATATCACCCGAATCAGCTTCTTGCTCAGAGTCACTGTCATGGTCACTAAACTGCTCATGATCCTCTGTTTCCGACACTATTTCTTCCTCACTATCTTCTTGTTGTAAAATGTCTTCTATAGTATTATCACTCAGTGAGAAATGCATCGTAATGAAGTGCTAAAACAAAAATAAATATTTAAAAATATAACAAAAAAGGAGTTACACAAACGGTCGCTACCGGGTATTTTTCACCCATACTCACTTCACACGTCCGTGGCGTCCGAGTGCGTGGCGCTAACTGCCAGCCACGCGGGGAGGGGGTCTCTCGTTTCTATGCAGAAAGATACTTAAAACCGCAAGTCGCTAGATTACGTAGAAAAAGAAATATGAGTATTTTTATTACCCATGTGGTATTTTTTACCCGGTAGCGACGAACGCCGGGTTAAGAACCCCATAATAGGTGACTCTACATTATTAAATGATTAATACATTTTTATATAATATAAACAATAACAGTTAGTGTTGTATTATTATCTAAGATTAGCATCTTATAAAGATGTGTTTCTTTTTTTCTATTTTTTCATTTCTCTTTTCAACAACGTCAAAATAAAAGATGTCTGACATAAAACAAATAAAGATATTATTATTATTAAAATTTTGCATTTACAATGCTAGTAGTTACAAGATAAAATTTTAACAAGAAAAAATCAACCAAACCAGTAAAATTTAATCATGTCTGATATTTATTTGTGACTTTATATGTTTTTCTCAAACAATGTTTTGTAGTAAATCCCATAATGTCTTTTTACAAAACGTTATCAAAGACACAATTATGTATTTATATTAACATGTTATATCCTATGTTTTGTCGCCGATTTGTTAATAACATTATTGTCTGGGTTAAGCATACATATAAGAAGGAGCGTTCATTGAGTACGCAACTAGTTATTAACCATCCACATCCACCAGAAAGTATTCATAACTGAGCATCTAAGGCTGTTGCTTAAATCACTACCGCTACAAACAAAAAAAACGGTGTAGTGGTGTTGTTAAAATATGTTTTTGCAGCATATTGTTCTGTTGCAGATTTTCAATGGCACATGGAACGATCTCAAGATGAAATCATGAACTCTAACGACAGCGCCCGAGACTCGCAAGGTAAGCTGCACACTTGCTCCCAGCCGGCCCGCCCGGCGGCCGCCCCGCTCATACAAACATCTTGTGTTGTTCCACGCACCTATACTATTGGCCGATTACAAAACAACCCAAGATGTTGAATGGGACACAAAATTGATATCTAGAACAGTAAACTTTTTCACATTGAACTGAGTAATAAGTGAGTTAGAAAAGTAAAAAGTTACAAGTAACTTAAAAGTTTGTTGTTCTAGACATACAAGGAACGGATGAAATGCGCAATGTCTTCCCATAATTTGAACTATAAAACAGTCATTGCTTGAAATACTCTATTTATCTTGTTATATATAAATATTATATTTCACAACAGCGGATACGAGAGTGCTAGTGTTTTCACATGTGAAACTTCAACTTTATAATAGTATCTTATATTAATATTATAAACTACTAATCTTACAATATTCTTGTACCACTTTAAATTTATATGAATATTTCAGTGCAACAGGTAAAGGTTTTGGTAAAATGGTTTTTCAAATGTTTGTAGCCTTTTTCTTATGAAAAAGGTGAGGTATTTGTGAAGGTAAGTACATTTTCAAGATATTATTAATATAACCGTAGAATATTTGTACATGTATTATGTGGCTTATGTTTGTGTTATGGGGTCTAGGCGTAGTCGTACTTCATGCATGCTTTATTTATAATTATTAGTAGTTAGCGAGCCTTAAGATGAACATGGTAGAATGATGAAGTGATGACTGATGACCAGTGCTTATAATATTATGTTGTGTTCTAACCCTGAAGTGGAATGGCTTACACTTACATTGGTAAGTAAAAGTTTAATTAACATTTATACTACTTATTCATTTCTATGACATTATTAATTTAATATCTATTTTAACAATATGTAGAGGTAGACCACATTTTATTTGCACAAAACCTCGCTCCCCAAATATCGCAAGTTTTTTCTTATTAAGAGGATTTCCGGCTAAGTAAACAAATGCTAAATATCGCGAAGTAGCACAATTTTGTGATTTTTTCCTAAATGTCTGTTTATAGAAGATTTATGGATTGTGATACGCACTGCAGCTGGCGAATCAAGCAAGGTAAATAAGAATTATTTTTACTAATACACATAGTTTGTTGGTTATATGGCTTATTTATCTATTATTTATTATTTCTTTTTATTTGCATTCACATGTGATTTCACGGCAGATGTCCTTTCTTAGCAGTTCATTTGTTCAATATTTTCGACAAATATGCATGTTATGGCAATTATAAACTGTCAAAATTATTGGAAGCATGTGAATTATACCCTACATAATCACTGCCCATGCGCATTTCATTTACATCGCGTTGCAGGATTGACATAAATATTTAACGTTTTGGTGATGACGAGGTAAACAAAATGTTGAAATAAAGTAATTTCAAAGGTAGGTAACTCAAAACATGGCGGCCCGATTAATTTTCTTCCATTAACATGACCAATCACTGCTTTATTTATTTATGGCAATTCATTTCACAACCTGAACTAATGGCTATAAAATTGTAACAGATTCAGAAAACGGTATTATTGAACTACTCTTGTGAATAATATTCAGATGTCATGTTTTTTTTTCATGTCACTAATGCTTTATATTTTATTTATTGTCGCTTTCAATGTTTTCCCCTTCCAGAACCATCCATAGATCTATTAAGCACCATGATTTTTGCAAAAACTCCTTTTCCATTAACCCGGGGATTCTTCAAAACTGAAACTAATACTTTAAACGCAATTAACGAGAGCGCTAGAAATGGACGTAAAGGAAAGAAAACTATCAAAAAGGTGTTAAGAAAAAAAATCGTCAAGGGCTCTAAGAAATTAATAAGGAAACTCGAGTTAGGAGTGTCTAGTAGCTGTCAGAAGCTATCTGGTGATCACGACAAAAAATATATTTGTTCCATATGCAAGAAAAAGCAGTATAAGTACAGAAGAAACAAATTGAGACATGAGAAATACGAGTGCGTCACCGGCCCTCAGTTTGTATGCGACAACTGCGGTAAAAAGTACTCACAAAAAAAAACTTTAACTTCACATATGTCTCTAAAGCATCCAAACTGGATTAAAGAAATCCAGGCAAGTGTTAAAAGACACAGAGCTGCGCCAAAAACAAATTGAAGTTTTTTTTTATATTGTTTTGATATTGATTTTGTTATTTTCATTTTTTATATACCTTTACACCGCTAATCTTTAGTCTTTATAAATGCTAACATTTATTATTATGCGTTTAATAAGAGTCTATTTTTGTTTAAGTCTCAGAAAAGAGAAAAAAACGCAGTTTGATAGTTTGCCACTTTTCTAGTTTTAGTTACTAAAGTTATCTATTTTGATCTCAAGCCAAATCATGGCATTTGCGACTGAGTTGATTAACACGGCTGTTATTAAAGCTTTTAGCTATAGCTACACTTTATTGTTAATTATCTTGTTGATTAGTTTTAGACACCTTTTGTTTTGTTTTTTTTTATTACGAAGCTACTGCTAGACAATTTATTTTGAAAAATTAATAGTTTTGTTGTTTATCTTTTATTTACTTTGAATATACTTTATTTTGATATTATTAATGGTTTTTATTTTTCGTTTTATCAAATCACATGTGAAATCATACATCTGGCCTATATTAAAGGATAGACAATCGTATTCCGAACAGCGTTCATATATGTAAGGATCGTTCGAAATACCAGCTATCTCTCAAAATCAGTATAATAATTTATTTTTTATTATTTTTTCTTTAAAAAAAAAGTACACTACTAATTTTCCATTTCAGGTTCCAAAACTTCGCCGCTTCCTAAAATCGTGACACGGAGTAGTCAGCTGCTTCTCGAGGAGCCGCCGTCGAAGACGTTCGCCATACTAAAGAACGTGAAGGCGCCGAACCCCGCGCAGGAGGAGAGCAAGGAAAACTCGAAGCGGCCGCCCGAGCCGCCGTCCAAGCCCGCCTCCGACGCCGACGACTCCAAGTCCGACTCTAAGTACAACATCTTCCCCAGCGACGCCAGCGCCACGTTCGGCAAGCGCAAGTCCGAGAAGGGCTACAAGTGCCTCAACTGCGAGCGCTGCTACAACGCGCGCCGCAACCTCGTGCGCCACGTGACGCTGGAGTGCGGCCGCGAGCCGCAGTACAAGTGCCCGCACTGCGCCTGCTCCAAGCACCGCCGCAACGAGCTCAAGAACCACATCAACAAGAAGCACCCGCACGCGCTCGGGATCAAGTGAACCGCGCCGCCGCGGGACCGCTCTCTCACACTCAGTGCTTTACGCTAGTGCCTTACGATTCCTCGATCTTCCTTTTAGATGGTATTTAAATTCATACATTTTATATGAGCCTTGTATACTTATTGTATCGATGGTAACACGTTGATATTCGATATTTTTAATTATTAAACTACTCTTAAACTCAGAGCGGTCTTTCATTTCGCCGTCCGACCCCGCCTCCTAAACTTATGGGAAGATAAGTCAGAGTTCGATCGTTTGGATTGTGCATGTCTGCATGAACTTTAGAAGCTTCGCCTTTTATGATTTCTAACAGAGATAATTTTTAATATATTTTTTTAATTATCGTAACGCATTTCTTTGGTTCCTTAATTTTACTCTAGCCTTCGGTAGTATTAACAGAGACTCCATAGTAGTTCCGCTTGACTTATTATTTGCGATACGTTGAATGTGTTGTATTGCAGAGGCGCTGCCGACGGCGCTGCTGTCGCTGCTGTCGGCGAGCGCGCAGGCGCAGGCGCAGGCGCAGCGCTCGGCGTCGCTGGCGGCGCTCGTGCCGCTCGTGCCGCCCTGCATCCAGGTCAGCGGCGTGCTCAAGCCCGAGCTCAAGGCGCATCTGCTGCAGCAGGCCTTCCTGCAGAACAACAACTCGCTCGCCGAGTACAAGGGCAAGGAGGACGAGTCCGACGCCGAGTACGACGACACCGACGACATCGTGCTGCCCGACGAGCCCGACGGCTTCTACGAGCAGGCGTTCGCCGACAAGGCCTTCGTGAAGCGCGAGGCGGGCGAGGACGCGAGCCGCCAGTTCGAGTGCCGCCACTGCGGCAAGAAGTACCGCTGGAAGTCCACGCTGCGGCGCCACGAGAACGTGGAGTGCGGCGGCAAGGCGCCCGCGCACCAGTGCCCCTACTGCTCCTACAAGGCCAAGCAGCGCGGCAACCTCGGCGTGCACATCCGCAAGCACCACAACCACGAGTGGTTCCTCTACGCCAACAACCGGGTCAGGCGGAACAAGAAGACCTCCGTTTAGATTTAAACGAAACTTTACACCAAAGTAGATACCTAACCAAAACGGTCCTGCAATAATTTTATTTATATTTACGATTATTTTCCTTTTTTGTTGAAAACGTTTTAATATACACTAAAATATTAGTTTTAATGTGCACATTCCCTGACGGCGTTTGCGCTGATTTGTTGATTTTGTTTTATAGTTTATTGTCGTAGTTAAGACTGACCCTGAGTATTTTATTCGAAGGAATATGACCTAAGGTCGACTATTTTAAGAGTAGATAGTTTACATTATATGAATTCGATAATTCCGACATTGAACGACAGACAAAGAACTATACTTACGTGAAGCGAGTACCAAATTATATTAATGTTATTTATGAAGTAGATACATTTTATCGCAACTATCTCGAATTTGTTTAGTGTTAATAACATATCATTCCTTCAAAGGATCGTATTCCAAAATTTGTTATATTTAGTGCAATGATATTAAGACATTTAGTTGATATTCTTATATGCCTGTTTAGACGGGTAGTATGTTATTATTTAATTATTATCTTTCACGGGTAGAAAATTCATATATTACTAATATGTTCTTGTTTTCACTGTCTTTCTTGATTGTTTATTTAGATTATTTGTTTAAGTTATTGTCTATTTGATAATTTATTCTGATTTCTTGTTTTCTTCCATTATTAGTTAAAAGTGAGGGACCATTTACATTGTCTTCCTGACATTTGATAGCAAATCCAAAGTTTATTTTTTCAAGTTGCTCGTTATCTAGGCTAGAAATGTTAAGGAACTAATGTTCCATTTTGATACCTTAATTTTATGTAACGCTAAATTGCAGATAAGAAATGTCTATTTTGGTTGGTTACATATATTTAAGGTATCGGTTATTAGGTAAATTATAAAAGCTCATTATGTGCCTACAATGTTACCTGTAGATGTATTTATTGCGTGTTTAGAGATATTATCATGTTATTTGGTTTATATTTCAAAGAACTGGAATGAAAGAAATGTGTTCAAAATTTTCAAAGATACTATCTCGATATTAACTGATATTTAATAGCAATATTCCAAGTTCAATTAGCAGTTGACACTGTTGATATTTTTTGTTAAACTAGGTTAACAAAGCTATTTGACCAAAGTCAGTATTAGTTTATTAACGTGACGGTGAGATGTAAAGTGCGTTACTTGTTGAAGCATTCGAGTCATTGCTAAGCATAGAGAAATGTTTTGATATGCAATATTCCCATCATATCATGTCTTCACGGTATGTGGTACTGATGTATGAATTTAGGGTTAACATTTTGATGTTATGTCGTTTACATTGTTTGTTAATGTTATTGAGAATTAGCTGTCAAATTATGTAGTGTGATTTTTATATGAATATATTGGGGTTTACTTGGTAGAAAAGTTTAATCAAATATAGCTATAGTTATAACAAACCTTCGACTTTTTTTCAACTCCTTATACCCTTAAATCCTGATTTATTATTTTGGTCTTGAGCCTCTTGGTGAGTCCTGATTTTGTTATGCCAGTTATTATTGTTTGTTAACAATGCATGTGCGCATGAATTACGTTTACTCCAAACCCACAGCTCTCATTTTCAACTTGCGCATGTCGCAGATTTGATTTTTCTTTTCTTTTTTCGTTCATACTAATAAAATTAATAATTTCAGGTAGACAAGAAAACCCATGGGTCGGGAGACTACATAATAAATAACAAATGTTTTTCAATCAATATACAAAGCAGTGACTAAAAATTTTTGATATAGTAAACATCAAATCTCAAATTGTTTATATTTTTCGAAAATATTTAAAACAATCACTTCTTAATTGTTCAAGATACTGTTAAAAAATAACGAGCCTGTTAAAAAGGCGGAACTCGAATCGTGACACAATAAATATTATTATTTCCTTTGTTCTTTTTTTTCTTTTTCCTTGCAAGCTTTGATCACAGCACTCGGTGGATATTCACAGTAGAATATGTATCTATTCTAGTATGTATTAGTATGTATCTCTACAATATAGGTATGCATTTATTTAGTATATTTCGTATGACGTATATAACATGTATCTCACTAAGTATCGCTTGTAACCGTCGTTAACCTCACGGGAATGTTGAATGTTGCGTTCGTGTGCGCGTGCGAGTGCGGCCACTTGATGACCTTTGTCGGGCTTTCAGGGGGAGGTTGTGCGCCGGAGGACGTCTCTTTCACTAGGATCGGAGGCCTGTCGTGGGAGCAGTGGTCGGCGCGCCTGGCGCTGCCGCTGGTGGCGGGGCTGCGGCCGCCGGGCGCGCCGGGCGAGCCCAGCTTCCCGTGCCCCGACTGCGGCCGCGTCTACAAGCTCAAGTCCTCGCTGCGCAACCACCAGAAGTGGGAGTGCGGCAAGGAGCCGCAGTTCCAGTGCCCCTACTGCGTGTACCGCGCCAAGCAGAAGATGCACATCGCGCGCCACATGGAGCGCATGCACCGCGAGGTGCAGCTCAAGCCCGAGCCCTACATCAAGCAGGACAACGTGGACGCCTGCACGTAGGCCGCCCGCCTCGCCAGCGCAGCGACCTCTTAGTCACTTTTTAATACTCCCTATTTTAAAATTACGAACGCTGATAATTGCGTTCACGTATCGACGTTTCCCGATCGACCTGTCGAGATATAGTTGTGTAAATTTAAATGTTACTATTTTCAATGTTTCTCGTTACGACTTTTTGAAAAATCATGAAGAGCAAAATTATACATATTTTTGTAAAATTTCTATCGATTCCCGAGTTTATTCCGATTGTGATAAATGTGATGAAATCTCTTTTGTGATAGTGGCATCGGACTGTCACGTTAGATGTAATGCCTTCTCTGAGGTTACAAGTAGTGCCTTGATTGTTACCTACTCGATCCTAATTATTTAATAGACACCCAGAAGTGAAAATCTATAGATATGATGAATTTTAATCTTGACGAATTATAAGTAGCTAGTATTTTCACACTAGTTACAGTTAAATTGGAACAGTGTCGAAGCTGTTGCATTTATCCAGTAAGTTCAAAGTGATTTGTATAGTTACGCTTTTACATTGTATATCATTATTTTGTACAGTACAGCATTTATTGTAATCTATCATTCCTGGTTTATATATGTAAGGTTTGAGATTTTTAAGTACAATTTGTTTTGGTTAAGATTGTTACCAGTTGCAGTTACTCTCCTAATTATTTCTTACACATTTATTAGAGGAGAGGTTTGTTTCACGCACCAGTAGTAGGTTAGGTTTAATAAATTCAATTTATCCGTGGAAAAGATCACATCAACCACTAGTTCGTAAATAATTATAAAAAAAACATTAAATTATGTTCGTACTCATTAGGGTGTAAATTACGTGAAAGCAGAACTATAAAACACTTAGTTCTGCTTTCACGTTGTATTGTATCTTGTATATCATAGTTATAGTTGCAAATGATGCTATTTTCGCTTAGGTAGCAAGCTCTAGTTCTTTGCCATAATGCATGTTCCCTTATATAATTGTAATACTCATATAAGTTAATTTTTTATTCAGTTATTTTTAGATCTCTTTACATCTTATGCATTTATTTTATTTTAAATGTTAGGCTTAAATACTATAAAATCCAGGAAGGTGGAAGCGGATTTTGTTCCTTGTGTAGTGTCTCGTTTTAGTTTTCAGTGTATCGAGGGCCAATTAGTGTTTAACACGACGAAATGATTCCAACAAGTGCCTACATAAAATAAGAATCATGTTGTTAAACACAAGACACTGCCATTACATTATTTTATGATAAATGGATATATCATGCACAATCGTACTATGTTTGAGAAGTAAAAATTTTCTCCAAATAGTTTTTAAGTATTTTACATACATTACCATTTAGAAATTATAAGATTAGAGATGGTTTGTGTCACGAAAAATCACACCGCCGCAATTCGGCATTCTTAGCACAAACTGTTAATTACTAGCGAAAAATACTACTAAAATATAGGTATTAAAGTGGTGGTATGATTTTACTGGCACCTTGCCAAATTAGGTAATATATCCGCTCGAGTTACCATCATGCAATCAATATGTAAAGCTCATAAAGTACAACCAATTAAGTCAGTATAAAACTAAGTGCCTTCAAAACTTTAGTCATTAGGTTTTAAAATGTTCCCCGGGTTTGTCAAAAAATTGGTTGAAACAAATACTTTGTTAACATATTGCAAAATTTCTAGGTTGTGATTTTTAACAGTAGTAAAAGTTACCCTAGTAACAACAGGATTATTACTAAGTATACTAGGTATTGTAAAAAAATATTTTGTAAACTTTACTTTAATTAGTTTTCAGTATATAAATTCAAATTGTTGCCTAAACCTGTGATAAGTAATGGATCACCAAAACTTTATAATTTTTGTTAGCAGTTGACAGATCCCTCACTCAATTTATTAATGTATCGTGATACCGCAACAGTATGAATACATATTTTATTGAAATGACGTTCCAAGTGATGTTAAAAGAGACATAGTTATTAGTAAGAATTGCTGCCTAGAATATTTGTATTTTTTGTAGATATCCCATGTCTGTCAGTGGGTCAAAGTTACAGTGATTAAATGCATTTGATTGTATTTTTATAACCTTTTTGTATTTTAATAAAGTTGCTATTCTTTATATAATTTTGTTTTTCATATAAAGCTACTACCGTGAAACTATATATATATATATATATATATATATACTTAACCAAATCTAAAGGGGTTCCTGTAAGGAATAAATTATTGGGGACAGTCTTATTATAATTAAAATCATCAACTTAACAATAAAGAATTGGTTATCCAAATAATTTCCGCATGCTAAAACATATATAAACTAACAAACAAACTATTAAATAAGGTGGATTAACAATAATATATTATTATTATTATGTAATTTTTACGCGGATGTTCAGTGTACAGCATCAATATTTATATTTTATTGATAGGATCATTGCATGAAACGTTAAATAGTTAAAATATTTAGATATAGATTAATACCTGTAGTCAATATACCAAGCAAATTAATGGGAGACATGGTGCATTATCCTCTGCTTCAATGTTCGCACAACTTTTCCTTTTTATAAGGCGGCTTGGCTTGACATAGTATGGTGGTAGCTTAGTATTATTTGCACGTATTTATTTTTCTTTGCGTTTTAATTTCAGTTGCACAGTTTTACACTCCTTATATATTGGGTTATGGGAACCCGGGTTTGAGCAGCGGTAAGGCCGGGTGGACACTGTATGAATGCGTGGATTGCGGGAACAAATACAAGCACAAGGGGTCTCTGCAGCGGCACATAAAGTATGAGTGCAGAAAACAGCCCAGTTTCAAGTGCCCCTACTGTGTGTACCGAGCCTATCAGAAGCATAATCTCTTGTTGCACGAACGTCATCTACACAAAGACTTGCCGGAAAAAGTGGACTTCGTGTCAGAATGACCCACCGCGTATTCAATGTCAGTAAACATTTCAAAGAGTGTAATACTTATTCACTAATATAGCGTTGGAACAAGCATATGCGTACTAAAAACGATAATAGTTTAAAGCCCCTTCTTGCTTGAATAAGCAAAATAACATTTTGAAAAGCAACTACCTACCTGTTACTAGCTCGGCCTAGTAAATTGACACAAAATTGCCAAACATAAAATTAAAATGCATACAATATCACTCCCAAATATTCATACTTTAGTAATAGTAATAGTTTTTTGGTAAAATAATCATAATATAAAGACACAAATAGCACAGTTTCTTTTGCTTTGCTTTGTCAAAAAAACTAATATTGCATGATATATTATATAGTAAGGTAATTTGTTTGTAACGAGGGGTGATGAATATTTATTGATAAATATTAATTATTAACATTATTTCTGTTACAGCAATTAAAATGCACTGAAAATACTTCAGTAGTAGACCTTATACTTATATGAAGAAGACTTCAAGGATCCAGACAAGATATTGGATAGAAACAGTTTTTCTCCAAAGATAAGAAGTAAAATATGGTATTACTAATTAATTTCCGAATATTTCGTTTGGGTATATTTTGTTTGTTACTGGGTGATCTGAAGGACCGTAATAATAACTCATTTATGACGTAGCGAGATTTAGACTAGCATTAAAATTTGCGATCTTCAAGCAATGTTCACTATGCATGGAGGGGCAACTAATTAAACTGCAAGATTTCCTTATTGGTTAACCCTAGATTAGGTAGCTAGCACAGCCTTAAGACAATATTTAAACGCCACAAAATATAGTATATTAAGTAAGTAGTGCAAGATTGTTGTTTGTGAAAGTTTAAATTCTGTCAAGCGAAACATGTATGTACTTAGCTATTTTCTAAAAAGTTGTTGCCAACATGGTTTACATGTTGCGATAAGCTAACTTTTTAAGTAGGTATTTCCTACTTACGAAACGTACATGATACACGTATTTTTCACTTCAAAGGAGGAGAAGGAGCGCGCAGACGATGGACTTTTGTCCGCGGACTTAAAGTTTTAAGTGTGCGTAGGTGTCCCTCGTGCGCGTTTGTCGATGAAGTTATAAACTATCTAGTTTGTCGCACAAGAAAGTCGGTAGACAAAAGACTGTCGTCTGCGCACTCCCTTAACCTGACTGTAAGTTATTCAGTACTTAGTTTCATAATAAAATATTAAATGTAAGTTTGATACATACTTACATCACGAATTTTATTTAAAAAATATTTTAACTTATGGGAACTTAAACTATAATGTTTAGTAAAAATAATTCGACTGTAAATTATTAGGTTTTATAAATCTCAATAGGTAGGTATCTAGTTTACTTTTATTTATGCTTTGGAATCAAACTAAGATCATATTTAAAGAAAATATTTGGTCGTTTTTATTTACAACAAGGCCAGACGCGCGATTAACTATATTGTTTCAAGTTTATTTTAAATACGCACTACATCTTCAGAAATTCTATTAATTTGACGATAACCATTAAACAAAAAAGTAGATTTTTTCAGGGTCGGTAGTATATAACGACTAAAGTTATGCTATAAAATATTGCTTGTGTAAGTGTCACTAAGTCAACAAGTATTTGCTAGTCTAGACCTCGCATTTCAAAGTAACTAATTTATTATTCTCGCTAAAAGCTATATTGTTTCGGAAAATCGATGTAAGTAATATAAAACTAAATAAATAATTGCAATTTTATAACTATGTTCTAGGGGATCGGATTTTATTGTATTTCTTTATCAGTGAGTAATATAATATGGCCCTACTGTTTGACAGTAATGTTCTTATTGTTAGTCTTCACTTTTGTTGGTCCTTCGAACCCGAAACGTTTTAAAATACTGACTGGGTAAAAATTGTGTCTATAATAACGTATGTTTACCCAGTAATGTACCCGGATGATGATTATAACCCAAAGAAAAGTATTTGAGATTAAAATATTTGTTTGATCTTACCACATTACATAAATTCATATTTTGCATGTAAGTGATAACATTTGACCCAGTATTTGTTGATGTAAATCTATATTTAAGATCTTGAATATTATTATTAAATAGCAATACTACTTGAAAGAAAAGTTAATAAAGACAATATTAACAACTATCAACTAAAAAAGGCTAAAATAGTGATTGTTTTACCATAACTTGCGTTACTTGTTTTTAAAACAAAGCAGGAACTGTGGATATAATTTAGTATCTTAAATGATGATATAATAGAGCCTCAGCATTATACCTGTGTAAAATGGCAGCTATAAACAAATTTATTTATGTTGAATATTCTTTTTTGTTATTTGACAAAAATAAGTATAGTCTTGCGTAAGACAGTTATGTTTTCGATTATTTTATATGCTTACATGTAGCAGCATAATTAAATTCAATTAAGTAATAATATTGTTATATTTTCTTGTTCTTGTTATTAATGTTTTAGTGTGTGTTCCTTGTTACCAAAGATATACATAATAACTGTACATTTTTTGCCATACTTTATAATGTTTGTATTATGGACACAGTATTCCTGTTAAATTGTATATTTTTTGCATTTGTTACTGTTATCTAAGTTACCTTTAAAGTGCAAATTTTAAATTCTGCAATATATTAAACCAAAGAATCTTCCAGTCGATTCTTAGCTGTACTGAACTAAGTGCCTTATAATTGTAAAGTTATCATTATATTGTTGTGTAAGTATGATTATTTTATAGCGGATATGATAACGATAACTGTTTATAATATTTTTTTAAATAGTTTGAATTGTTGAAATTTCATAGAAAATTATATTAACTCAGTTTTGATTGATAAAGAAAGGAATAAATTTAATTAAGTACCTAGGTGTAGGTTTTAGTCAATAATTGTTACGTACCTAACTAAAAACTAAAATTTACAGACCCACCATCATCATAGTTAAGATTTCTAAAATTGTTGATAGATTAAAACGTTAGTATTATTTTTACCTAATCAAAAATGTTTAAGATTATGCCAAAACAGAGTTAAACACATATCTAGAACTGCTCTGTCCGCCTGTTAAACAATGGGAGCAATATTTTCTGTAGCCACAAACTAATAAGGATTCTACTTTCTTTAGGATTCAGTTAAATGTAACTATTGTCTTACATTGTATTCTCATGGCTTGATAAAAATATATTGTGATCACTAATTCATGTTTTTGGTGAAATTCCACATACTTTGATGGTGTTCGATAAAATGTAAGTTTTACAAAACCACGGCATAACAAAGAAAATCGGGCATTTCATACGTTGTACGGTTGTAGGTCTATAACCTAGGATTATTTTTATTGTGGAACTTGAATTGCTTTACTACAATTCTACATTAAGAAAATTCCTACAAATAATTAATTCCTAAAAATTTCTTTAAAGTAAGCATATTTTTTTAAATTTACCTACATAATTTACATGCTCCTTTTAATAGGCGGCAGAACACTCCAAAGCTGCGATATACAAACTTGAAATGAAGGGAGTTCTCATATTTGTTTTAAGAAAAAGGGCAGCATTACATGGGTAGTTTATTATTTCTGAAGGTCTTTTGCTGTCGCCTGCACAAACCTTTCAGGCTTCGCAGTGTCTCTAGATACTAATGAAAGGTGAGAATCTGATCTCTGTCATCTGTCTCTTAAATCTATCAGATTGTTAATTTTACGCGAAAATGTAGGTGTCGCGCAACTTACTAAATTTCTGTGATTGTCACATTTGTAAAGCCCTGCATGCCGTGCCGCCGCCGCATATTTGGCATCTTCTGCTCTCGAACAAATAATTATATAATACACTGCTTATGGTAATTGTTATGGGCGATCACAATGGTAGAAATGATGCGGTCGCTCATACAAATTTTATGTAGAATATTGTCTTGCTTGCTGAATCAAAATGTACAGAGTTGGCCTCCCTAATAGGGGGACTGCGTAGCACGTTACCAACCGTAATAAATTGCCAGACAAAGAATGAGAAATAAAATAGCACTAATTAAATGGGTACCTTAAAATAATATACCTACGCATAATTAGATTGTATTTTTGTTTTTCAGTGAAATGGAGTGTGTTTGGTTTGTTCTTTTTTAAACAAGGTTTATGCATGCGAATAAATGTTCTCAATTTCTTATAATTTGGTTTATCTATTTACCACCTCAATCACCCAAGTACATACCTTACCTACTAGGCTTGTAGGTGGAAGAATTTAGTGCAAAGAAATTTCCCTGAAGATTACATTTGCCAGTATGAATACTAAAAATATGACTTATATGCATTATTTTTATCTACTTGGCCGTAATCTGCTAATTCAGGTTTTAGCATCCACTGATGGAAATAATTTCATTGTTGCAGGTGATGTGGATTTCTTTAAAACAATGATGCAAAACATGTTGCCGGTTGTACCAATGAAGACAAAAAACTATTGGTCGCATTACGACATGTCGTACGAATGTGAGAAATGCAAGAGGAAATATAGACACAAAAGCACTTACAGAAGGCACGTCACTTATGAATGTGGCAAAGAGCCTATGTTTAGATGTCCTTTCCTAGACTGCACATACAAGGCCTATCAGAAAACGCATACTGACGCACACATCAAGACCAAACATAAAATAATGACATTACAATACAAACTATGATGCATGGAGATAAATAATTATAATTATTGAAATTGTGAT
Organism: Eudonia mercurella; assembly: GCA_963082485.1. NCBI lineage: Eukaryota > Metazoa > Arthropoda > Insecta > Lepidoptera > Crambidae > Eudonia > Eudonia mercurella. The sequence continues at coordinate 17,347,765 of OY720035.1, read as the reverse complement.
ATTAAAGTTAATTCTCTTACTTTCTTAACTCTTTTATTAAAATATAGACAGGCAAGTTTGGTTTTTTCAATAGGCAGAATTAGGTTACTACTCCTAATTTATACCTAGTAGCTACATAACATACCTAATAGTGATAGATAACTACATAAAAATTCCCGTCTTATGAATTTCTCTAATTTGGGAAGTTATCTCTTGCCTTGCCTTCTCAAATCAAACCCCTTTTTTATTTTTCCGTTGTGAAAATCTTCCTTGTGGGTCATGGTCTGGGACTCATTTGACTCGCCGTCCCCCTTTCCCTTCCACGTGTGGAATCTGCTATCAGACTGTCTAGACCGGGTTGTAGCTAGGACCCGGGAGGTATGTGGTGTCGGGCGATAGTCTACCCGCGTCCCACGACGACCTCTTGTTTCTCACAATGACATTGCCCACCAGCAGCGTGAGGTCGGGGATAAGCTGCTAGTTGAGGAAGAGCTCGATGGCGCAGTGGTAAACGTGCTTGGTCTGCGATTGCTGAAGTTAAGTAACTTTAGTCATTAGATAGATGATTATATTATTCTGAATTTCTAGTCCCAATTCTATATATAGGTAGTTATGAGATAAAAAAAATTACTAGAAACAATCAAAAAATTTGATAGGTAACCAAAAATGAATCATCTCTAGTTCCTCCGCCGTGCTTCGAACCACGGAAGACACGTAAAGCCGTTGGTCCCGGCTGCATTAGAAGTCATTATCATAGTAGAATGAAACAAGTCGGGCGACTCGGCCCCCGAGCGAGCGATAATCACCTAAACTTGTAGGGCTGTCGCTTTTAATTTATTCAATAGTCAAAAATGGAGGATCAATCTCTGTACAAAAAATTAGGCCTAGGTATCCCATGTAGGGATCTATAATTACAAAGATCTATATTTGTCCTGGGTGGGGATCGAACCCACGACTCCTGGCGCATAGGACAGGGTCACTACCGAATGTGCCATCGAGCCAGTCAACTCTACTCAACAATTGACTCCCGGTCGTTTTTTTTCAAACGGTTGTTAACCTTTTGAACGCCAGAGCGCAAACGCATTGGCGCCCCTTCTACGCCAAGCCACAAATTCTGAGCAAATACCTACAAATAAAATAGGAATGCCAACGATCTTATCGATAATTTGTCAATAACCAATTTAATAATTGCTATTCGTCACATATTTTTGAAATAAAATATTACTCGTTATATCAATCTTTATTTGACACTATTTCGTATCATTTAACAGCAGTTACAAAATTCTAAACAAAGTAAAAGTAGACATTAGAACTGCAAACGAATAAATCAGATAATAATAAGGTACATCACTAATCTCGTTCGTGAAGTCATCCGCTGTCGGGAAGACCCGACTATGGCGTGGTTGGCACGACCTTTGACAACTTTCTCGCGTGTGAGGTAGGGATGTGACATTTCAAGTAAACTAAAAATTATAAACAACAAGGTAAAGAAAAGGTTGTCTATTAGAGTACTAACTAGGTACCTATTTTGCCAATTTAAATCAGAATGAGGTATCTACATAAAAAATAAGAACATACATACTTAGAAATATGAATTCAAGGATTCCAGAGAACCCCCGATCTACCTAATAAACGTAGTTTGTCAACTGTACAACACAACAACTTACAATAGGTAAGTAGGTACGGTCAACAGCACATCACGGTAAACACTTGCAGTTCGATATTAGTACTTATGCCCACAACATAAGAGCGGTACAAAGTCCAAAGTGTTTAGTCTGACTGTACCTAATTAGTCCCTTGTTTTCACGGTAGGGTGTACCGTGTAATCTAATAAATTAAACTTACAAATCCTTAGGTACATGTATTTACCTCTCTAATCCACGAAATCTGAAGCAGAATTTAACTCTTTCGGTACCTAGTAAATAACTAACACAAAATAATGTAATTAGGTTAGGCAGGAGGTACTCACCGTTCTTGTTCGGTAGGTAAGGTAAAGAAGGACAATTCTGGATTTGAAAAGCTGTTATTTAGACATCCGTAAACACTGCAATATCTCCTGAGTTTTTTTGTAGCCATCGTTGACTTACGTTTCACAAATTATACGAGCGGCAGCGGCGCGGCGGGCGCAGCGACGAAACAAGCAGGCGCGCGCGGCATTACGTGGCTCAGTCGCGACTGGCGCATCATTAGCAGCAATAAACTTTGTCAGTGTGTGCGTGCGACGATGCGTATGGACGGGTTGGCTCGGCTGCGCTCACATACAAGCCGCGCTCGGTGCGTATGTATGAAGATGACCTACTTGTTTCATTCTACTATGTCATTCATTATCGACGAACAATCTGCACTCGGACCATAGACTACGTACTCAGACTGAGTAAGGGTGGGTGGTGGTTGGCTCGTGGCACTAAATAATAGTACCGAGTCCACGTAAAGCGCAACAAGAAAGAAATCGCAAATAGGTATTAATGTTTTTTGAATTAATAAGCAGCATTATATGTTTTGTAACTTCTTGTCTTGGTGAAAGTTTGCAATTTCGTTTTTAGCAGTTTGTATAGGTACCTACAAGCTTTCATGAGTTGCCAAATGAAACAGGACAGGAATTTTCTAATAATAAATTTCAAGTTGTCCGTCCGGGTTGTAAATTACGTCCCACATTTTACTGAAAATCGTGATTGGGTACCTATATCAATACCCAATCACCAGGGGCGTAGCTACCACCGTATCAATGATACAGGGGCCCCGAACGTCTGTTAGCAAAAATTCGTAAATTATGTTAACCCCATTAACACATTTCATTTGGGCCCCCCAATAATATTTTTTATACAGGGTCCGTCAATAGTAAGCTACGCCACTGCCAATCACGGTTCAAAAGACGTCTACTGCTGGAGAAAGACCTCCACTAAGGATCTCCACAACGACCGGTTTCGAGCTGCTCTCATCCAGCGGCTAACCGCGACCTCGCCATTCAAAAATTCATCAACTCAAAAAATAACAACTTTATCATCATTAAACAATAAATACTAAGCTGTATCGTTTAGATTCCTTTGCTTTTCCTAAATAAGACAAAATGTCATAAAGTTAAAAAAGTAAATCAGCTGTTATTTCAATTTTTGCAGCACCAAACCAAAATATTTGAATCTACCAATTCGGGTTTCTTTCACCAAAATGATTTTGTAATATAAAAACTACAAAATAACATAATCAATATGAACCGTCTAATATTCAATAATAGGTATGGTATGAATACCTTTAGAAACAATTTTATCTTATGTTTATCGCCACGGAAAGAAACACCGAAGGTGGTACAAAATGTCATAAACCGAGGATTTCACGATCAAAAAAAGAATATTCGATCAACTCTCAACTATATGATAGCTCTTGGAGTTATGACAGTAGGTTTAAGTTACGCTGCAGTTCCACTGTATCGAATATTTTGTCAAGTAAGTAAAAAATAACCTTAAATAGTTTACCTATTTCAATCTCCTAAACAGATCATCATTTAAGTTTTATGTAGAACAGAAGTTATCCATTATTAGCTTTAATAAAAGTATTTACCTGAAAAAGTAGCATTTTAATATTTATTGTTTATTCAAATTATTACTTTGTGCCATTCAGGCTTACAGCTACGGAGGCACAACAGGTCAAGTGGAATCAAATGAGACAGTGAGCAACATGAAAGCAGTCAGGACAAAGCCAATCAAGATCAGATTTAATGCAGACGTTGCTTCCTCCATGCAGTGGAACTTCAAGCCTCAACAACTGGACATCACGGTAAAGGATTGCTCAGAAAATATTTTTTTTATTTATAAAAGACCCTTGAATAATCTTTTATTAGGGTTCTCTTTCTTTCCATAGAGATGCAGAATATGGGATTACATCTTCCAAAATCATATAACTTAGAAAGTTAATGTTGTGATTGTTGTCTTGTCACAAATAGTTGGTGTGTAATAGTGGCACCTGGTGCTATTGTGTTTCGACTAGCAATTGAGGGTTCTGGAGGCCCCACACCCCCCACTTAATTGATATATTGATATTGATATTGATATGTGGAGGGCAAAAGTCTGCTCGTGTCAAGGCATGCTGCAGGCAGGAGAAAGGCAAGACCTTTGGCACCCCCTCCTACCCTTCGCAACATCAAGGGAATCCATTCTAACTTGAGCACCGTCCATTACCACCTCGAGACGGAGAAGCCGGCCCTGCTCTTCCTCACCGAGATGCAGATATCCCCCCCTCCTGACATCTACTTGTGCTACTTGGGATACAATTTAGAACTTGCATTTGTACCCCGAGCCGGTGTTTGTGCCTACGTCAGGGAGGATATGTGCATCCATCGCCTCGTCAATCTTGAAGATAGGGACCTCTCCATCTTATGGCAACACGTCGACTGCGGACGCCATCCTCGCGTCTACGCGTGCCTAAATAGGTCCCACAGCGGTAACAATGGAACTGACCAACTCATCGAGAGCGTCCAAACGACGACAGACTTCCTTCTCCAACGGATTCCCTCTGCCGAGATTGTGGTATAGAGAAACTTCAATGTCGAATGGCTTGGTTCACACACAACTGACCACACAGGTAGGGCCGTAGTGACTTTACTTTGGCCTACAGTCTGTCTCAATTGGTAACCGAGCCTACGCAGGTTCCAGATGTGGAGGGCCATGCACTTTCCTTATTGGACCTTCTGCTGACCTCGCACCCAGACGGCTATCAAGTTTTTGTTGATGTACCACTAGGCTCATCAGACCACTGTCTGATTCGTAGCCCTGTGCCTCTCACAGAAACATTAAAAACGCAACCACCGGCCAGCCGTCGTCGGGTCTGGCATTATAGATCACCGGACTTGGATGGGATGCGAAGTTTCTTTGCGTCCTACCCGTGGTGGCGAGTTTGCTTCTCGCTGGATGATCCTGATGTGGCCGCCGACTCTGTCGTTGATGTGATACTGCAAGGAATGAAACTTTTCATTCCAAACTCTGTGGTTGCAATTGGCGGCAGGTCCCAACCTTGGCTGGACTGGCTATGGTAAGGTATACATTTGAAAAACTGATAACTCTCCAATAATAACAATTAAATCATCAATGAATTATGAACATGTGACTATTCTGCAAAACTCTGTGATAACCTACCTCAATATATAAATATGTGGGATTCCGTATATCTGGCAAGCGTAATTCCTCACTGTCACTGCCTGATCATGTATTTAATCTTGTTCTTTGTTGCTTGATTTCTAAGATAATGTATTTATTTATTTGTCTTAAACTGCCAATTAATGTGTACTTTAGTAAATTTGATAATTTAAACTTAATGATAGCTATGCTTCATTATAAACCATTTGCTCCATTTTACTCTAATTTACACTCACACTCACACACCCTTACACATACTATCAGTATTGATGACTATGATAAATCGCTATTGTCTCAATTCCTTTTAGATAATGAATAATAACATAAATATAATAAATGAAGTTGATCAAATAGAAATCGCCAAAGTTATATCATGTGACACCAATGAAGCAGTAGACTCTTTACAAATTAAAAAACAAAAATTTTACTATAGTTACACAAAATATCAGAAGTGTATATTGCAACTTTAACGACCTATTAATTTCACTATCATAGCTAAATTGTGAGTGATCCAGATATAATTATATTAACTGAGTGCTGGCTCTGTGATCATAAACCAATCCCTATTTTATCAAACTATGTATCATACTGCTCATCACGACGTTTTAACTAGTGGAAGCAGTACCGGTTCCCTCTCAAGAACCGGGACTGGATTTTCGGTACTGTACTTGGAACCGGGAAATTCGGCACTTTCGGTACTTGTTTAAATGTTGCTTGCTATTAATAACAATTAAGTAAACTGTAGAAAATGGGCTCATTACAAATATGGATTGGTGTCGTTCATTCTGTGTCTATTATTGACATTAATCATTAAAACACAATCAGTATGATTAAACATATTTTTTTGAGATCAAAATAGTAACAAATAATCAAATAGAACTATGTTCGAGGTACATTTTGAATTAGAAAAGTCTGTTTTCTTTCCACTATACATCACTAAAGAAATTGAGCAAAGCAAAACTATTTTTAGCAAAGCAAAAATATTAAAAATCAACAAAATTAGAGTTACATTCTAAGTTACAAATATATTATAGTAACAAACGTTATTCTTTTTAAAATAAAAGTAATAAATAATAGACAGATAGTGAGAAAATTATATGCACGTATAAAGTTCCGAAAGTATCGAACGAACGGGGATTCGTTCGCTGAAGACCCGGTACCGGGTTGTTTGAAATGTCCCGTGGTTTCCCGGTATTTTCGAGATCGGGATTTCCCGGGAGCATGCCCTAGTTTTAACAGAAGTGATGGTGTTATAGCCTACATTAAAGATGTGCATTTTGTAAATGTAAACGAGATACACTTACAGGATGCATCTGCATTACAGATAAAAACAAAGAAATCTACTATTTTACGATACGATACGATGACAAACCCATCTGTATTACTGATGGAGGGCGAACGATAAATAGCCAAAATAGTACAAACATTAGTATCACATTCACAGATAGTTATAGCTGTGATTGCACAATAACACAATGCCTATTAAGGGTGAATCAAGTTCTACCCAAAGAATTAGATCTTAACTATCTAAACATGTTAGGAACTCATGGCATTTTAATGAGTCAAATTTACCCACTAGAGAATGTAGTTCACTATACCACATTATGCTCAAAATTGAGAGAAACAAAGTAAACGCACAGATTGGGGTCCTAAAAACCACGGTAACCGATCATGCAATGGTTTTACTACACCTCCCGGATTGGCACTCAGAACTAAAATCAAAAAATTAAATTAGTAACAGATTTTGGTAAGGCACTAAAAGACTTAAGAAGTAAGAAAATTTCTTGTTTCGAACTACAGTGTTGTGGAACTAGCTCTCGGCGGCGGTATTTCCGGACCGTTACGACCTTGGGATCTTCAAGAAACGAGCCTATTCCAAATTCAAATTCAAATTCAAAATCATTTATTCAGTTTAGGCTACAAACAGCTCTTATGAACGTCATTATGCCATCGGTTCGTAAGTCTACTCTGGGCGGGAGACCTTGTACTGAGAAGAACCGGCAAGAAACTCAGCAAGTGTCAAGCTCTTTTCTCCCTTACAGCGTCAAAAATATTGGAAAATACCCTATCATAAAAAGACACTTTCCATCACAAAAAAACCACAAAAAAGGACAATCACAACACCCAAAAATGCAACAAAATAAAAAAATATCTGAGTTTGCAAAAATTTACCTACCAATTTCAATTTTCACAATGTCATACAGTACTAATAGAAGTCAAAAATTGTCTTAGAAAAACAAAGTTAAAGTATACGAGTATAATAATAATAAAGATAAGATAAGTAAGCAAGAGCAGACCTGCCTCCACAGGAGGCACCCGTTAGAGCAGACCTGCCTCCGCAGGAGGCATCCGTTCACGAGTATGACATATGAATCAGCCATCGCTTTACTCAACCATATCTTAGGGAATGTAACGACCCGACGCCTTCCTTCCTTGAAGACCGGCAACACGTCTGTGATTCTTCTGGTTTTGCGGGTGTTCATGGGCGGCGGTGATTACTCTCCACGAGGTGACCCGCCTGCACGTTTGCTCCTTTTTTTATATAAAAAAATGATTGATTCAATGGCTCAGTGACCCAAAGAAGATCTTGGCCTCTGACACCAAAACATGCCACTCGTATCTTTCTTTGTGCCGTTGGGTCCAACCTTTGACCTATTAATTTCAACGCAACTCAAAACATTGTTTTGTTATTTAAGGTGGTGCCAGGTGAGACAGCTCTGGCCTTCTACACCGCTCGCAACCCAACCGAGAAGACAGTGACTGGCATCAGCACATACAATGTGATACCATTTGAGGCGGGTCAGTATTTCAACAAGATCCAGTGCTTCTGCTTTGAGGAGCAGCAGCTTAATCCACATGAACAAGTAAGACTTGGATCTTGATTTTTATGTATGAGTAATGTATTGCTTCATATGCTTTTTAGATTATTTTTAATGAAAAAGTTTTCTTAGTTGCTTATCTATTGGATGGCTTGACAAGAGACAATGCAATTTAAGTTCAGAAACCATAGAAGAAATAAATTATTAACTTTATACTATTCAAAAAATAATGTAACTAGATAAAGGATTGAAACAAAAATGCATCTCGATAGTCGTCCTGTTCCTATAAATTTAAATATTGAATAACAAAATCTTTAAAAACATTGGATAACATCAACAAATATTAAATAAGGTTGCAAAATATTTGTACTAAATATTTACTCTCATCGCCACAATTTTATTGTCATTGTGTTGTGGCCCCGTGACCCCAAAGTCCACGTAAATAAAAGATATTTTACCGCCATTTTTTTGAAATCACTTCCATCAAACCTCCTTACATACATTCTTCGTTAGGACGGCAGTGTTGTGCCGTTGTGCACTACAGTTCACTACACCTTAGATATTGTAATATTATATTTTTCAGGTGGACATGCCAGTATTTTTCTACATTGATCCAGAGTTTATAGAAGATCCTAAGATGGAGTTTGTAGACGAAATAGTACTTTCCTACACATTCTTTGAAGCCAAAGAAGGCATGAAGCTGCCCGTTCCTACTTATGTTAGACAGTGAAGTGTAGTTCAGAACACTATTTGGTGCAGATAAATGTTTTATGTGAGTAGTTTTGTTATTGTGACGATTCATTATGTGACGATATCTTGTTAAGTTTGCAACTTTAATTATATAGTATTTTTTATTGATTCCTCTCTTTTTTATTAACCTTTGCAATGCATTACCCGATATCGAAAGCTCTAAAGTAATTCTGTCTGATTCAAAATCCGTATTACCTACATGAAATCTTTCTTACTGTCCAAGGATATTTTAACTCCTAGAGAGAGATTATTTGTGCGTAGGTGGAAAGGCAACAAAAAAGTATTGTTTGTGGTGTGACGACCTCACTGCGGCCATTCGCTATACGCACGCACGTGCACGAACATAACGGTTCACGTGCATATTAAGTCGTCTCGTGCGCCCCAGTTTCGTGTAAATTCATAAAGTTGCGCTGCATCGCGCAGGCACAACACAATATGGACACCTTTAGACATTTTCGCAAGTGGTAGCGAGTAGTTTGCGTGCAAGTTATAATGTTTTTGTTTTTTTGTTTTTTTTATACATACGTAGTACATTTCACCAGATGTTAAGTGAATAGAATGGAATAGTAATGGAATCTAGATGCGACGACAACTGGTGCAGCTTGAAAACAACGCAGCATAGTTACCCTCACTCTGCCGGCCCACAAGGTGCCTCTTTACGCCTTGTTTGAAGGACCCCATCCCATATCATAGGAAGGAGGGAAAAAGTGTGCACTGTGCTATCATCTGTACAGCAATGAATATTTCCAAGTGGAAGCATATCATTGATATGCAGAAGGAACACCGTGGGTGACAGAACGGAATCTTGAGGGACACCAGCGTTTACTGACATAAACCGCGAAGCGCATCCATCAGACAGGACACGGATTCTACGCTCATGCAGGAAGCCAGTGACCCAGTTGCAGTACTGAGCAGGCAGACCGTATGCCGGGAGCTTGGAGAAAAGAGCTTCGTGCCAGACCCGATCAAAAGCCTTGGCTATGTCAAGGCTAACAGCCACCGACTCACCACGCTTGTCAATAGCCTCACCCCAGAGATGTACAACATACGCTAGAAGATCACCCATTGACTGTTTCGGCCGAAACCCGTATTGGTGATCGTGAATTATAGAGTGTTCTTCCAGGTAGTGGACAAGTTGTTTATTTTAAATAGGGGAGTGTAGGAAAGTTTATTTTATTTTATTTTATTAGTTAGCTGCAAAGAGTTTGGCCAGGAGATCGACCTTCTCCTGCGGTTTGTGAGCTAAAGTCCCGTCAGGACATCTCAGTGGTGGCAGCGAGGGTTGGCAGAAGTTTGATTGCACGGCTTTGGCCAGACGCCAGTAACTACGGCTGCCCGTAGGATGCGTCAGTAGTTCTTGGCCGACCCGTGCAACGCGCTGGGCATCCGCTCTAATGTAGCCTACATTAGAGCGGACTACTTTTGCAGGACTTGGTGGTATTATTATAGGCTGCTTTCAGCGAGCGAGTTTCGGGATCCCCAAGAGCTTTACCTCTGATCCAAGCGCGGTATGCCGCCTGCCTGTTATCGACAGCATTGGCACACTCACGGTTGAACCATCGGTTACGCCTGCCTTTGCTGTTGAGATAGGAGTGCGGAATATAGACAGACAGCGCAGACGGCAACAGCAAACGTCTGTCCGAACAAACAAGCAAACTCTGGCTTTGGCTTTAAAGGATTCTTCAAGCACAAAGCCGGGATAGTGCAGGTAGGTGATGTCAACCGGAAAACAACATTGCTGGCCGTGCCGTCTCAAGATGGTGGTGTACGGCATTGAGGTCTGCATGGAGTCCGCGGATGTTAGCGAACTCGACTTCAAACGGTATGGTTGTGGTAGCGGTGTGCACCGCTTTAGGACCAGTTTTTGTGTTAGGCGCTGTCATGGTGGAGAAAAAGAGAGAGGCGTGAATCGAGGAAATGCTACCGCGATGCAAATGGTCAAAGTGCAGCGGCCTGCTTCACCAGGGATGTGCCTAAAGATGAGTGTCATTAACCCGCTGAACGGAAGGGCCCCCGAACCCCCCCGGGAATGGCCGCCGGGACCCCACCTTCCGGTCACCAACCGGCACGACGGACCACTGAGATAATGCGTGACATGGTAAGGCAGCCTCACGAACTGTTTAGGCTCGCTTGGGCGCCTGTACTGTGCCACGGGCGGCCAGCGGGACAGCCGTTTCTACGGGTCTCCCTGGTCGGCGGGTTAACAAGGTCTTCTTGGCACTGGTTCGATGGAAGCTTTCACAAACCAAATGCATCGCATAACCATCCACTCGAGCTCTGGTTATACGCTGGCTGATCCCGAAACGCGACCGACGAGCGGTCACTTAACGGGTTTTACACCATGCGTACGGGGGTCAGGAACCAGACGGGGCAAACCCTACCACGCGGTGGAGCATATGGGAGCTCTAAATTCCGTTAGTCGCCTCTTACGACACCCACCGGAGGGGCGAAGAATTGTATTCTTTCTCTCACCGCACGGATGATGATTAAACGACTATTGTAATGCCAGATCATGATCCGATCATGATCCGATCATGATCATGTCCTCGTGCGGACACGAGCAGTGCGGTCCGCGTGCATCTTAAGCTTGTTTCACACATACAACAACCACACACCACAACCACAACACGTGGGCGGGCGCCAATTTGTATAAAAATTAATAGTTGAATTCACACGGGCCACATTTTGCCGTCATAATTGACCGCGTGTTTGATACGGACTACATCGTAGCCACGTCGCAACCACAACGCAACCATATCCACATTTTTTAGGTAACACAACGTACCCGCAAGAAGCTGCAGCAACACTATTCACACGTAACCACAGCTTGACCACCTTTTGTCGCTACGGTGTGTAGACCACAGAGGCGGATAGCCATGCTCTCCTAACCTTCCGATGTAAGATTACGGGTAAAGGGGCTCAATGCTACAAATGAAACGAACAACGTTGTTTGCGTGTTTATGTGCGTGAGGATCGGTCCTAGGCCTTGATGGCGGCGGTGACGGGGTACCCGCGGCGCAGGCCCATGCACTGGTCGCGGTCGATGAACAGCGTGGTGGCCTTGTTGCGCAGGTCTGCCTCCAGCCCGGCGCGCACGCCCAGCAGCGTCTGGTGCGTGCCCTCCGCCGTCGCGATCTTCGAGCGCAGCGTCTCCATAGCCTCTTGCAGGTCGCAAACTTCTTTTACCAGTCTGTGTACATGTAAAACACATATAGAAACGCACGTTGCATGAGACATATAGAAAGCTGAGCTTATCTCTAAAAGAGATCTCTTCCAGCCGATCCTAACTGTTGTGGTGTGAAAAGGAAGTCTGTGGGATTGTAAAATTTATGTGAGATTGGAAGAAGCTAGAGGTTAAACAAACATTGGTACGTGCTGTAGTGTGGTTGCCTTTACGTATTTGTTGACGTTTATTTATTTAGTAACGTATTGATAAAAACTTTGTTGGCAATCCTAAGTAAAAATAAATAAATAAATTGGCAAGTGACGTTTCATAAGTATTTAAATATGGCTGGTTCTTTTTAACGTATGACCCTGCCAATTTCTTGACGAGAGAAACGTCCAAATGGACCACCGTGGCGGGTCGTGAACATGTCGTGGCCTCAGAGTTCTTGGGATCCCGCCCAAGCAGTAGACGGGGGTCCTCTGGATTTTTAGTGGTTAGGCCATAATATATGGCTAACCCCACATAAAGTTAGAGCCCCGCGGGATGATTCAGGTGCGAATTTTCCTAGTTATCTTACGGGTAAGCATTGATGTTATGGCTACATATTTAGATAAGATGGTGGTAGCTAGCCAGGCGGACATATAAGTCCTACCACCAACCAAACAGAGTACACAAACATGTAACCCCCGCTGGGATTCGAACCCGGGACGTCTGGGTCTAAACCGGTGACCTTAACCACAAGACCACAGAGGCGGTTAAAATTATAAAAAAGCACCTGTTCTGTGCCTCGTCGCGGCACTTCTCCAGGTGCGGGCGGTTGGTGCGCGCCTGCAGGCGGGTGTGCGCCACCTTCATAGGCTGCAGCTTGTCCTCGATGGCCTTGTTCAGCAGCTCCAGCGTCTTCTCCACGTCGAAGATCTCCTGCTGGATCTGGCAACACAGCAAAAACAAAGGCTACTATATGCGGACCAACTGACAATATAAAAAGGTCTGTTACCAAACTATGAAGCCCAATCCCTTCATCATCATGTGCCACCCCGAACTGGGTTCAAACCATCCCACGTGAAAAATGTCACCTAAGGAACAAGGCTATAACCCACCATTACCACCTGGCCTTCTGCTTATTGGTAAGATTGGGCCCAACGGCTTATTATGGAGGAGACTTATTGTCTTCTGAAGCAGAGGGGGAGGATCATGATCCGGCATTACAATAGTCGTTTAACTTGCAAGATTGCAATCTGGCTTGGCAGGATTTGCCCAGGATCCGACTATAAAGACCTAGTAAAAATACAGGGTTCAACAGAACTGATTTTGAAGACATAGCGCCCTTGGTAGGTATCGCAAGCGTACAATCGTACATGTGCTGCGGTGTCCAATTCCACCAGGTGTACCGTACGCTCATTTGCTCGGGTATCATACAAGAAAGGTAGCTATACGTGATGTACCTTGTGCAAGTGCAGCTGTAGCTTGTTCTTGATCTCGATGGTCTCGGCGACGCGGCGCGTGAACGCGCTGTTGGTGTTGCTCCATTGGTCCCAGATCTGCGTCGCCGACACGTTGATTAGGTTGTCCGTGTCTACAACCGACCACCACGTGTTATGCGTCATCACACAATTATTATGACCACTTCCAAGAGTTCGAGACAGCGCTTGATATCGTTACCAAATCCTACTATAAGTATCGTTAAGAGAAGATAAATACACTATATCCAGTGACAGGTCACCGACGCTTAAGGGTATTTTAAATGTGACCAGTGACAGGACAGGGTCGCTCGAATTGGAGAGATTACTGTACAGACGCCTACACATTAACCTATCCAATACTTTTACTTTTTTATTTTAAGTGCTAATTGCTGCATTGAAGCTGAATTAAATACTTATAATAATAAGAATATACCTAATATTTTATAAGTATTTAATTCGGCTTCAGTGCAGCAATTAACACTTAAAATAAAAAAGTAAAATTTACTAAAGCGTTGCGTTAACAAATTTGTGGTATTTCATCTGTAAAAATGAATCTACATGGCCATCGGTTGCAATGACCGTTGGATAGATGTCATTAAAAAGCAGTGACAAAATTCAGCGCTTACGTCAGCCTTCCCGGTACCACAGCGGTCAGTGCAGCCGCCCGGATTGCGGAAGACCCAGGTTCGATTCCTGGCTGGGTCGGGTAGGCGTTTAATTAAGGTGGTAGCGGTAATGCAGGTAACGTTATCTAGAAAAGTATCGTTATCGTTACTTTATTCGTTACCTAATGCGCCAATCCGCGTAGAGCTTAGCCACCGATGCCATCTATCGTTAATTGTTAGATCTAAAGTCCCAGTCAACCATTACTACTAAGAGTATAAACCTTTCTATTTTCTGTCTCTCAAAAAATCATGAAATTCGTGTGACTTGGGGGATAATGGATGGCCTCCTTTATTCCCCCTGCTAACAACTGTAGTAAGTGTGCGGGCGCACGTACCTGAGAGCATCTGCGTGGCCTTGGCGCGCTCGGACTGCGAGCGCTGCAGCGTGGCGGCGGACGCGGCCGCCCAGCGCGCCGTGTCGCACACCGTGGGGTCGTAGCGTTCGATGCCCGCGTAGAATTGCAGGCCCTGCGTTAAACAGACGATGCTACCATTTTTATTGGAAGAGTGGAAGAGTTGGAAACAGAAGGGATGGAATTAGAAATTTTTAGGGAGCGAAGCGAAAGCGCAGACGGGGAAAGAGCCTACGCAAGTAGCGCCTTAAGAAGTAAGAATCCAGAATAGCCTCGTGCTCCCCCGAGATTTTATGCCGTCTGAGGCAATCAGCAAACTCTTCCAAAAAAACATCTCCCGAGTTTCGGTCCGTATGCCGCAAGGTAAACAAGACCATGGGTTGGTGGCGGTCGGTACCATTTTTATTATGGAGAATTTGCTGTTGTCTGCGGTTGTTATATTTTTTTAAATTTGTGTTATGTCGAATAATTTATTTTTATTTTTACCAATACATTAATGGTCCAATGGCATGGTAATTATCTATGTACTATGGTATTATTAAAAAAACAATACTTAAAATGACAATTTTTTTTACCTTAAAATAAATCCGATAGAGAGCTTTAGCAGCTCTGTATGATTCCAAAAAACGGTAGCGACAACCGTTCCGCTTACGATCCAAAGAGCAACATTAGCTGCGCCGCTTCCACGGCTTGTAAGTAATTTGCTTTTCTTAGAAATTACATTGATATTTATTTGTTTGCGATAAAGTTGAAATTAGAAGTGTTTATTTATTTATTTATTTATTTATTTATTTATTTATTTATTAAAGGCACACAAAACAAGTTACAATCATGTTATATCAATATTTTGGTATTTAACAATAATCTAGATTATAACTCTTAGGATGCGTGCACAAAATGATCCAAATTATCAGCCATGTTTAAAATAACAAAAGAAAACTAAAATTAAAAGGTTAGTTGTAGTCTTAATAAACTTATTGAGGGGTTAGTCTTAAAATGCAATTATTGACAGTATGAGTAAGCTAGTTTCATATTAAAAATAAATTACTTTTTAAAATTGTTTTTGTAATGTTTTACGATTGTTTCCGATGTTTTCCGATGCCCATTATTTATCTTGAAGTACTGTATTACGATGGAAAATACGACTTAAACTATAGCAAGAAACAACCAGCCGACCTTGGAGAAGTTGTTGAGCTGGTGGCACATGGAGTCGATGCCGAGCGCATACTCCTTGTTCCGCATGTCCGACTCCAGCTCGTGCTGCGTCGCGCGGCAGTTCTTGGACTGCGCCCGCACCTGCCCACGACCATCCAATTAAAATAACGTTACCATGTGAAAAGTATTTACCACTTTAAGGGTCTTACAAATAAACAAAGAACAAGCTTCGATTAGTTATTCTGTGTTTTGTTCCTGTAAATGTCAATGACAATTCAAATAACTATTTGGAGCTTATTCACTGTTTATTTGTAAGGCGCTAAGGCTTTAGCCACGAGTGTGAACGCCTTGCAGTTGCGATGCAGCTTGTGAATTTCCAGTTCGTTGCGCTCTATTAGAAAGAACGCAATAAATAGAGACGCTCGTGGTACGTCCCTCTTTCCGTATCTTAAAATCCGTAATAAAACGAGAAGGGCAGAACTTCGTCTTGCCTTATACTAATAAATTATCCAAAGAAACCCTCTACGTTCATGTAACTACGTATACGTAAATGTATGGTGCCGCCTATTTACTTATACCTTTTCCAGCATCATTCTGAATTTGTCCTGACACTCGCGAAGTATGGCAACTTCTTTCAACAAGGATTGCTCGACAGTGTCATGCACCTGCTCCAAACCTGATCAGAAGGTAAATCACAATTAACTTTAAAGCCTTTCAATGGAAATAGGGAGGGCATTTTTTAATAAAACATTCGCTCTAAAAAAGTTAGAAAAGAAAATACGAATAAATCTTTTGAATTTGAATTTGAATTTTAAAAATGCCTTGACTTAAGTGAGGGCATGTTTTCTGGCCGGTCCTTCTCAGTACGAGGTTTCCCGCTTTATTCTCACGAACCGATAGCGGTGTTCATAAAAGCTCAATTGTAACCGAATATTAATGTATGAGACCCTATGCCCAGCAGTGGACCAATATTGGCTGATTTTTTATATCTTACGGATAAGCAATTGACCTTCATCTCACCTGATGTTAAGTGATGATGAGGCCGAAGGTGGAAGTGCACTTCACCCGGAATCCTCAACCACTGAGGCACTGGCTATCTTACCTCTAGCTGCCGGAATAACAATGCTAAAGAATTTATGTTATGGCGACATATTTAGGTAAGATGGTGGTAGCTACCACCAACCAAACCGAATACACAAACATGTACCCCCCGCTGGGAATCGAACCCGGGACCTCTGGATCTAAACCGGTGGTCTTAACCACTAGACCACAGAAGCGATTACAACCGTTACCGAATATTATCATCATCATTTCAGGCCAAAGACGTCCACTGTTGGACAAAGACCTTTCTCAAGGATCTTCACAGCGACAAGTTTTGTGCTGCTCGCATTCAACCGATCATCATGAAAGTACTCATTCTCAAGAGTATAATCAAATATATAGGATACCTACCTACTTATTATTAAAAAAATGAGTTTGTTGATTTGTTTGTTTGTTACGCTTTCACGCTTAAACTATTTAACGATTTGTTTGTTTTGTTTTCATAGAAACTATCAAAGCAGTACGAACTCCGCCGGGTCAGCTAGTCCCATTTTTAATGTTTTAAGTTGTTCTGACCCTGCCTCTTCTCCCGGTGGTACAGGCACTCCTGCACGATGTGCAGCGGGCCCTCGATGCCGGCGATGGCGCGTTCCAGCTGCCGTCGCGTGTCATTCAGCTTCTCGCACGTCGACACCAGGCGCTCCATCTCTATCGATACCTTTACACGTACGGAAAATATTAGACAACATGACATGACGCACACGCATCAGCACATTGAGCTGCTAGTGTGTTCTCCCCCCCAAATAATAATAATTATAACATCGCATACCTACCTCGCATTTGGAAGCGTGGTGATTTAGCCAATACCCATCAATTGTAGTGATGACTTGATTTCAATGATGGAGGCCTTTGCCCAGCAGTGGGACAGTATGTAGGCTATTTACTTACTTACTTATACATTGCTCTGACTCCAAAAACAGTAGCTTAAGCATTTGTCGGCGTTGTTCCTGATTTCCATAACACCACAACCACCTAGACCCGAGAAAATATAGAAAAAGTTCGTTTTCCTACGTTGACCCGACCGGGATGGGACGCGGGACCTCGGAGTTGGCAACACCAGAAACCGGCGTGCGAGCTACTCGACTACGGAGGTCCTCAAGATAGCCGTTGCCAAAAACATTATCTCATTGAGTGTTTTGCCTAAGACTATGACAATACTTCTTGGCAAATATCATGACAAATTCGTACCCCCTCTAAATCGTGTATAAACATTGGCATTGTTTAAACCCATTATTTACCTCATTCCGCCAAAATGTAGTATCGGTAATTCGTTCGCCAATCCTCCTGCCGGAGTCTCTTTGACCTTGGGTGCCGATTTCATCAGTTTCCCTTGTAATTTAAACAATAAAATATGATAAATAATAAGAAGTTTAACATTAATATATAGAATTTATTTTAAGTCGCGGAATCATCGATACATTATTTATCTGGAGATATAAAATGATTAACTTTAAGTAATTTTTTCGGTCCTTCGAGCCAGATGTTTAGTTTAGCTCGTGAGTGGTGGTGCGGCGGCGTTACAAATATATTGCCTACCTCAACATGCGCATGATGTCATTCCTGACGCGCTCCGAGAAGTTCCTCTTGGCATCAGACTCGTTGTAGTTCTTGATGCTGTTCTGGTTCCACTCGTACTGCGTGTAGCGCGTGTAGAGCGCGGCGCGCGCGGCGTGCTCGGGGCTGCGGTCGAACCCCGTCACCAGGTTGGGGAAGCGGAGGGGCTCCGCCGCCATGCCGGACGGCGTGTAGCACGGATCCACCATGGTGTTGGTTATTGGTTGGGATGGCCTGCCAAAACATTTAATTGGTTTTTGCTTGTATTACGTTGTGCCTATCCGTAGCCCCTAGGCTTTGTCGTTAAACTCTCGAATATTTGATCGTGAACGCGTTGAAAGCAGCCATAGGCTGTGTCATCGACATGGAACTTCCGCTGAGCTTGACTTGTATATAAGTAAACCAATTTAATACTTTTTTCATTAACAGAACTTGTTGCTGGCCGCTTGTGGCCTTTACAGTATAACCGGGTTTTTGAGTGGCGAGAAACTAGGTAATTGGATGGGGTTTCTAAGGGTGGGCAGCACGTGTAGCGCCGGCTTTAGGGTAGAGCGAGTGGAGCGGTCGCTTTAGGCGCCAAAATGCCAAATGCGAAAATCCACAACACCGAAACCCGGATAAGCAAATGTGAAAGCGTCGACCAAAGGGGTGCCAAGATACAAATCTTGCTCTACCTCAAGGGCTAGAGGGCTGAAGCTAAGCCCGTGTGTCCCAAATCTTACTAGATTTTCCGGGGCATTGTTGGGTAATGATTATAAACCCACATAGGCGTGACTTCGATCTCCTCGTAGCCCATGATGGGTCTCCAGGGGTGCTTCTTCGGCGAGTGGAAGCAGTAGCCCACCTGAGGAGGGACGCTCGGTGCTCCCGCGGTTTCCTTCACGGGGCTCCATTGTTGCAATTGCTAACATGAAAAAAATATTATAAATGTATGATTCGTAAAAACATAGTTCATTTGCACATTGTGTCTTAGGGATGATAGTCAGCAAGTCATTTTTTAAGCATGAACAAAGAGATTATCAGATGGGTCAAGCTATCTTTATTACTACTTAATAAATTAATTATGTATTAACCGTGCACATAGACACTTCCTTAGCCATCTTAAAAGATTACTCTGTTTCTGATCATAAAAAATTTATTAAATCAAAAAATTCTATAATTAATGTTTGAAATAGTTCATTACGATTTTGAAAGTAAATAATAAAATGACAAAATGTCATGTAAAGAAAAATAATACTTCAAAATTTTGTTCCCATAAAAAGGTTTACATATTTCTGTGTAAACTTATTTATTTTGTTTTTACATTTTACATCTTGAAAAGAAGAAACGGTTGGTGAGACAATTTTAGAAAAAAAGAAATATTTCTGTTTAAGAAAGCTTTCATATCTTCCGTGTCTTCTATAAATAAATAAGTAGCTGTCTAGCATCATTTAGAATAAGTACAAACTAGTCTGTATGAGCGAGATCCCTGTGTCTGTCAGATATGGAGGAGAATAAAACTAAAAAAATAACTGTCAAGTTGACAGATTCAAAGTTATAAAAAACTTGCTGAACTACTGTCGCTACAGGCAGATAAAACGCTAATATCTATTTACTTTAGCTATAAATAATACATTTTAATGTATTTATAAATATGAGCGATATTCCAGAAAACGCCCCTCAACGTAAGTCCTTACAGTTTTGTAATAATCAGATTTTTTCTATGTAATATAAACCACAACTTTGTTTTCAAATAGTACAATTTATTTTATTTTATAGATTGTCCTGGCACTGAAAGTCAAGATGCTGGAAAAGTCTCAGCATGTGCTGGCTGCCCGAACCAGAACGTCTGTGCCTCTGGTGAGCGTTAAACATTATTTAAAAGAGCTAACTCTTTTTAGGTTGTTTAATGAATTAGCTAAAAATTCAAGAGCAACACACACACAATGTAAATAGCAAAGTAAGAGAAATAGTAAACTAACTTTCCAACCATTTTCTTTATTTTATAATATTAATAAAAATATTTAATCTGGATGCAATATTGTTTTACTATTATTATCATCTGTATTTAAAGGTGCAGCCAATGCTCCAGACCCAGCCATAGAAATAATAAAGAGTAGACTGTCCAATGTGAAGCACAAAATCTTGATCCTGTCAGGCAAGGGAGGGGTAGGCAAGAGCACTGTCACCTCCCTGCTAGGTCATGCACTGGCCGCCAGGAGTCCTGACATCAATGTAAGCATTTATGTATTTTATAAAGCATTACAAATATCATTACACAATCACAGACCCAAAGATGTATCCAGCATTCATATAAAAAAGTGAGTTCCATGTCTTTAGCTTAGTCAGTTTATTTGATTCATGATGTAGATACTTATTCAGTGGGCAAGAAGTAGTTAAAACTGGTCAACTGGTCAATAGACCTGTACCCCATTATGGTACATAAATTTATTTAACCATTATTTTATTTACTAGACAGTGAACCTGTTAAAACGAGATTATGACATATGAACAATGTTTTTATGAATTTTTAGAGAGATCCTAACATATTGTTAAGGTCTATGTATTATTTATTTGTATTTTATTATTAAGTTATGCAGTTCAGTTATGTACTAAACAATGCTATTGTTACAAATGATTGTCACATATTAAGTAATTATTAACTCCAGTCTGTCACAAAGTGCAGAAAATAATCAATTATTAGATGCCCTATGTGAACAAAATCACTAGGATCTCAATTACAATCAACTCCAGAGCACCACTATTGTATGTAAGGCTTCATTAGATTGCCTGATGTATTAGGATAATGTTGTATGTATTCATGACATTGATACTTATCAGGTTATCACAATATAGCTTATCACAAGCAAAACTTACATCGGACAACATGTTTTTTCATGCCTTAGTACCTACATGATGTAATAATTTTGTCAAGTTATGTTGTTATTTAATCTTTATTTTTTACTAGTGGACCCGGCGGACTTCGCACCGCTTTGACAGTTTCCATTCATTCCTGTGGGAATATCGGGATAATAAAAGTATACTGTGTGTTAATCCAGGTTATAAACTATCTGTATGCCGAATTTCATTCAAATCCATCCATACGTTGCAGCGTGAAGAAGCAACAAATATACACACAAACTTTCGCATTTATAATATTAGTGTGATTTGAAACTTTCATCACACATAGTTTATTTACGATTTATTGAATGGTTAATTAGTTTACTTTTTTATTAAATAATATTATTTTCGTTTTCAATATTGCAAAGTTTTGCGATAAGCTTAACAAGCTCGATTTGGAGTTTCAAAACAATCTACACTTATATTCACTTACAATATTTTCTTTACTTTTTGCACTTTTGCCACAGAGTAACTAACTATCTAGTAATGTTTCGGAAACTTCTACAGCATTGAATTAGCTTAACCCTAAAACTTTACCCTGTTATATCTGGACCTCCTTTCGTACGCGTTGCCGAACTCCATCGTAGTAAAGCAAGAGTAAATAAAAACAATGGTCAAAAAACCGCGTGTATCGATTACGGCTGGCGGTGGCGGGCGGCTGAGAATTCGCGAACTCGCGGCCGAGCCGTCGCGGGCTGGCACCCGGCCTTCGCGCCGATATAGGTCATGTTTGTAGTTCCATGATGGAATGCGCCACCGTGACATGCCATTCAAATGGAATTCTATTAATAATGAGATTTGTATAAAAGTAACAGCTAGTACGAACTGTTAAGGCACGCGTCTTCTATGATGTAACTATGTCTAAGTACCTGTAATTCCATAAAATGAAACATTAAATTGCCGATCTTGTAAGTAAAACAACAGATTAAAGTAGTGTAAAACTCACAGTTTTGCTTACTTATTTGACATTTACCTACTTTGCATAAAAACTGTGGAATAAGCAGATGTTTCAGTTACATATATTGGTTAATTGGAAATCGGAGAGAGAGAATACGAGTTTTTTCAACTATTCGGTGCAAAGACATTTAACTACTTAATCTTTGATTCGGTGCCATCTAGTGTCGAACTTGGGAAATCAACTTTACTACCTCTAGGTGGCGCAGTTTTGATATAGTTAACTTTAACTCGGTCGAATTATCAAATGGTGAATAAATCTCGCACTAATAGGCACTCTGAGTTAGTGCAATTAAGGTCAGCGTAGAGTCCCTGCGTGCCTTGTAAGGGCACCCGCTAAAACTTATGCGGGAGCACGCTTGCGCCTGCGTACAGCGTCTGTTTCGTGCATAATTATGAACATGTTATTAACAACATAATTGTGCATAATTAGCGCAGACGCTACTATGCAGATAAGACACACATACAAGTGCGCGTCTTTAGTGACAACGCATTGCGCATGCGGTTTGCAGGGCGTATGAATTCGCAGTTCCTTAGCGATGCGCCCTTTCACGCTGCGAACAAGCTCGTAGTATTGGTGAAATTGTTTCGTGCGGACTCTTCTTAAGCGATGCGCCGTCACTAAAGACCACGGACCGGGGTCTGTGCTAAAGACACAAGCGCGAGCGTTTTGCGACGCGGCGGGCGTGCGGTTTCCAGTTAATTGCGCGCCATACAACAGCAGTCTTGTACGCCATGGAATCGCTTGCCACGCCGTGAACCGCTAGCGGTCGAGGCCTATCAGTGAGTTCAGTGAGTGGTGTGTGGCAGGTGGGCATCCTAGACGCGGACATCTGCGGGCCCAGCCAGCCGCGCGTGCTGGGCGTGCGCAACGAGCAGGTGCACCACTCCGGCTCCGGGTGGTCGCCAGTCGTGAGTCACCAACGTTTTTTTGATACCTTATATTAAATGTACTCTGTTAACCCATCCATCATTTATTGTTTTCTAAAGTTTACGCGAACACTACACATTGAAATGAAACTATTTTTACGGATCTACTCGCGATTATTTTATACATTAATTTTATTTAATGTTTATCCTGACGTATCGAACCCTTTGCAGGGTCCGTGGTCACAGGAAGACTGTGACTCCCTGTAACATAAAATTAACACGAGTATAGATCCGTAAAAGAAATGTCCTTCCTTCATTGTTTTCCATCAGGTGATCCGCTGGATCGTTTGCCATCTCTTTATTAAAACAAAAAAGATAGAAGCTAATACACTTATGTTACAGATCGCGCCAAACTTCTAGTCCCCTCTGAAGTTGGCGCGATTCGCGTCGCAGTAGTAAAAAATAGGCGTCAGTGGGACGAAGGTGGGGACGAGCGGCAGGGCCTGACTGTACAGCTGCGCAAAGCAACTTCCCAGGGGACTAAAAGTTTGGTGCGATCTTTACCTATAGATAGGTTTCCGTCAGATTCCGTAGACTATGCAATTATGCTGGCTAAAGCAGACACTGGTGCTCAAGCTGGCTCCGGCTTATATGGGAATGAATCTGCTTTCCTACCCCGACCAGATTTAAAAGCTCGACGGGGGGATCATTAAAACTTTAGTTCCAACCACGCAATGGCCCTCTCCGGCCCGGTCCCGGCTGCATTAGCAGTCGTTAACAACCAGCTTTTCGCACTGGGCCTGCGTGGTGGTATATGGCCCGTTCCCCTATCGATCCATAGGGAAAGCTCGTGCCCCAGCAGTGGGGACATAAAATGAGCTGATGATGATGAATGGCCCGCACCTTAACTAGTTTTTGACCTGTTGCCATCTCTCGTCACGATCTTATGATTAAATCTTAGGTCAGAAAATATATCTAAAATAACAGAGCAATAAAATGTATGTAGTCAATGTTTGATATCTTTTAGATTGCCGCATGTGAGTAATTCCGTTTTTGATTTCCAGTATATATCTGACAACTTATCCCTGATGTCCATCGGGTTTTTACTAGGCAGTCCCGACGACGCGGTCATATGGCGCGGCCCTAAGAAGAACGGTAATTGACATTGAAACTTAATAACGGTTTTTATTATTGTATAGGTAGTTGTTTTAGTTGTACATTATTTTCTTCAATTTGCAGGAATGATCAAACAGTTTCTAAGTGAGGTGGACTGGGGAGATTTGGACTACTTGTTAATTGACACACCGCCAGGTAAGCTATTAAATAAGCTACTAGCTAAAGTATAGGATTGTAGCTAACCGTCTTATGATACGAACTTTTTGAAGAGGGGAGTCGAAGAGGAAAAGATTTGGTCTTCCACATTCGTTCTTATTAGTTATGCTAACGTTTTCCTGACCAGACTTTGAATAAAGAAAAAAATAGTTCAGCAATCGCAGGCCGAGCATTTCGTTTACCGCTGCGCCTTCAAGCTCTTCTGTAAAGATGTTTTTAAAGTGTACCGAGATCGTATCAAGCCAAAAACTGCAATTGGAGCTGCTGTGTTTTTGTTTAATAATCTTTACTGTGCGTGCAAAATTTACAAACAAAAATACTGTATCTCAAGTTGGAGTGTTTGTTTTGGCTTGATACGACGCCTATACTTGGATAGGAACGTCGGACGAGCACCTGTCGTGCGTGCAGTACTTGCTGGGGGCGGGGCTGTCGGGCGCGGTGGTGGTGGCGACGCCGCAGGAGGGCGCGCTGCTGGCCGTGCGCCGGCAGCTCGGCTTCTGCGGCAAGCTCGGCGTGCGCGTGCTCGGCGTGCTCGAGAACATGGCGCTCTTCGTGTGCCCCAACTGCAAGGTATGAGCCTTGCGAAGATATGTCATCGTACATGTAGTCTCCTGTTCAATTAGTTGCCTTTCCGAATAGAATCTAAAGTAGGTAATAGAAACAGAGCGAAGGTCTGGATATGTTTTAAACGACCAACGAATGATCTTATTGGTTGATTACGTTACGACAAATCTCATTCTTCGCCTGTTTCCGTTTTGGTGAATACTGAAATGGTCTCTTTTATAATCTTACAACTTTTAGGCGCGCCCATTAGCATAGTAACGTAAATGTAAAACATGACTCATGTATGCTTGTTTTTAGTAATATTTTAAACATCCATTTTACTTTGTTTTTTTGGTCGAAGGCAAGAGTGTGGTGCTCCATTTACACAGTGCTCTGCCTTTACTCTAATGTCTTACCTTACCTACCTTACCTCAACATTCGGCACATAATACTATACGTATCAGAGATAACTCTGTTATGGCAGTAAAAGCATCGCAAACAGTTTGTTCATTTGAACGTTTGTAAGTTTTAAAAGTATTTTCTCCATCAACAATTTTTTTTTTAAAGACGACTACGTTCTAGTTAAAGATAAAAAATATTTATATCAACAAATTATTTGTTACTTCTTGTGTCATTAAATTTAATAATATAAGTTTAGTTTATAAATAATGTAACATATTATTTAAAAGAGTAAAAGCGAGGCGCTTCTAGCCGCTTCTGCTCTTTTAAGTCCCCACACACACAAACAATAGGCTCCGCAGTATATCAGCGTTGCAGGTGATGTTCATGCTGCAACATGTGCTGAGTGGAGTCTTTTTCAGTTTCGCCTCTTTATTTTATATTTTATTTTTGTTTATTAATTACTTTAATTTGAAACTGAATAAATATTTTGATTTAATTTGATGTATGGTGCCCGTCGCCCTCAGAGCCGCAGCGAGATCTTCCCGGCGCGCACGGGCGGCGCGGCGGCCATGTGCGCGGCCGGCGGCGTGCCGCTGCTAGGCAGCTTGCCGCTGGACCCGGTGCTGGCGCGCTGCTGCGACCAGGGCCTGGACTTCCTGCAGGAGCTGCCCGACTCGCCCGCCGTCCTGGCGCTCAAGGACATCGTCGACAGTGAGCTTTTTTTCTTTTAGTTGATTGCTTCCTGCGATTAGCACGTTTAGCCAGTGTCAAAGTAATTTTCTTATTACAAGTTATATAAATAGATAAAAAGTTATGATGATCCGACCCCGACCCCGACCCCTCGAGTATCTCAGTAAAGATATAGGGCTTTACTGAAACCTCACGCGGACTTCTTGAGAGAATTTGAAAAGTAACGTTGCACTGCTATGTTTTTTTGCCAACACTCATTAACACACGTTCACGAACACTTAACGGTTAATAATCCACTATTATATCACATTAATATTCGTCATAATACAAATTTTAGTAAAATAAAACAAAAGAGCAGACATGACTCTTCACTTTCCCGCCCAGAAGTCCATTCAAAGCAGCTGCAGACGTGGTGCCGAGTGCGAACAGGGCGATTCTTGAATCGGTCACTAATTCGCATGCTATATCATTATGAATGCTTCTTTTCACTCTTGTTCAAAATCGTTTCACTAGTAACAAATGTTTAACACCGAATATATGATGTATAGGTATGTATCATAATAATCGAGATCACAGTTGACATTTAAAAATCACCAAATATTACAAGAGCCTTGCATAAGCAACAGTAGATGTACATAAATAAATTACCATTTAGGTAAAAATAATGTACGAGATAGCCGTACCTGTTCCTGAGATGCGCCAAAAGAAAAATTCTACAAAATCAGCCAGAGTTCTTGATAGATAGCTTCGAGTGTGTTGTCCGCCAGAGTGCTTATCGAAGAGTGCATGAGCCATACAAATGCGTTCCCGTATTTCTACTCTCGCAGCTATCGCCTTCTCCCTCTCGCAATTTTATTTGCCTCTCTTTCCATTTTTATGATTTATTACAAAAAATCCTTAATTACTACATTTTAAAGCAATTACATAATAGACTAATATCTAGATAACATAATTATAGTTTTATACCTCACCTCCCGCTTCAGCGACTTAACCCTTAACACTACTCCTGTGGACCTAGGTTCCCCAGGAGTGGTGTTGGTGTTGGTGGTGGTGGTGTTGACCTAGGTTTCAACTTTAGTACCTAACTATTTAATGTTGTATTTATTCAATACTAAATTTTCCTAATGTTTGCCTAAGTGTCTAAGTCTCTACGCTATCTAAATGTCTATGTCCTAACCCTAGCTTACCTAAGTCTCCACAGGGCTTAAATCAAAATGCAACAATCAAATATCTTTATTAACGAAAAACACTAATATAAATTTAAATATTATATATGAAATGATTGACTTATCTATACTAACATGATTTTAAAACTGTAAACAAACTTATAAACACAAAACTGTTATCTTACTAACTAGCTTATCTTATAATCGTCCGGAACAAATAACCAGGGACAAGGTCTCCTATGAATATTAATCTAACATTAGCTAAGCAAACAGATTGATAAATATAAAATAGTAATACATTTTCTTTGTTGTTTTCTCTTTCCAGAAATTGTATCAGCTTGTGAAGATGATTCAAGTTGAAGCTGGATGGAAAAAACTAAATGCACATCAGTGTAAAAACGATGATCTATAAAAAATACCACAGTGTCAGCGCAGCCTTACTTAAGATTAAGAAGCACAGAATAATTGTTATTCTTTTATATAATTTAATGTTATTATAATTATGAAATGTGAATATTTGTTTTTTTTAAGAGCCGTTATATTTCGGATAAACTTTATTTTTATGTTGTTGGTATGGGATGCCGAGATGTATAAAGGCGCTCAAACAATAAATAATTTAAAATATTTTTTTTGTTTGTTTCTTGAAGGGTTTAATTAAAGACAGTACAAGGGACACTATTGCTCCTATCTATCGCTGCAGACCATGTAACGCTATACCCCTTTCAGACCGAGATCGCGACGTCCCTCGGACGGAATCTCGACCTAATAGTATATAATAACGAGTCGTCGACTAATAAATGACAACTAAATGATCATCGTCGATATTTATTTCGTTATTTCTTCGGAACGCCCCCGGTTTCTAGCTGTCGTCGCTGCTGCCGCTTCGTTCGTTTCGACGGCACCGATTACGGTGAATCGTGAAGCATTCCGAGGTCGCACGATCGCCTGAAACAGGCGCAACAATCGGCGTTAAGGGTCAAATTTGATCGTGGTCGAAGCGCACGATTAATTGTACTTATCAGCTCGTTTTGAAAGGGATACAAAGACGATGGAGTTCAAGACTCCTCATATCCCAAACTGTGTATACATAAACACAAATGTTGAAAAATTTGGCTTTCAAAGTAAAAAGTAAATAGTGTTGAATAATTTCGGCGGGCTGGTTAGAACCACGATAACTCAATTGGGAGAGCACCTGACCCGGTATGTCATAAGGGTGCAGGTTCAAATCCTGCTCGTGAAATTTTTTCAACATTTGTGTTTTTGTAATTTATTTCGCAACAAAATTTGCGTTAAAAATTATTTATACATTTTATGTATACATAAGTAAACTTAACAGATTGTGGTAGTCTAATGTGCAGGCGTGCGTACGTTTCAGCGAGCAGGCTTCATAATATTTTTGTGAGTAATATTGATCACAACTCCTGAGTGCACAGTGTAAGTACTATCACAATATGGTCACGTTAAGACGACACCTCGCTTTGTGAACATTCAAAAAGGCTGATCCTTACTGGCGCTGTCATAAGGTCGAAAATACGTATCTAGCGCCTGCGACAATTGAGACCGCAAATAAATAAAAACATTTTTTTATGTTATTATTATTGGTTTTCGTTATTAAAATATGCAGCTACTATTACGATATAGCTACTATTACGATATAGCTACTATTACGAATATTGATGTTGTAACCGCACGGTAAAGCTAAAAAGAACACGTGCAGTAAACAGAATTCAAGCGACGTTTCGAGGAAGAAACGAAACGTCCGAGCCAGATGTTTACCAACAAATTAACGTAGACTCCGGCCGTCAGTCGCTTATCTATACTAATATTATAAAGCTGAAGAGTTTGTTTGTTTGTTTGTTTGTTTGTTTGTTTGTTTGAACGCGCTAATCTCAGGAACTACTGGTTCGAATTGAAAAATTCTTTTTGTGTTGAATAGTCCATTTATTGAGGAAGGCTATAGGCTATATTACATCACGCTATAACTAATAGGAGTGGAACAGTCGCTAATTAACGCGGGTGAAACCGCAGGGCACAGCTAGTAATATAAATAGTTCCGACTTGGCTAAGTAGCCAGTCCGCATTGTACCTTTTCGCCAAGAGCAGTAATAAATACTCTGAGATACAATCCTCCCAAAAAAAGACAAAACACGGAATAACTATTCGAAGCATTTGTAAGAATCATAAAGTTCGAAACACTACACTGCGCTCCAAAACCAAAATCATAGATGTTGGATTGGAATTGGAGTTGCGACCGCTAGACTTAAGTGGAACTTCGCTGGGCACGTTAGCCGCATGGGCTCAGAGAGGTGGTCGAAGACTGACTGGGTTCCATGTGATGGACACCGGAGATGAGGCAGGCTAAAACGGAGATGGGGGGACGATTTGAGCAATTTTTGCTGGAGTGGTATGAGGTGGCCGATGATAGAGAAGAGGGAAGGCCTTTGCCTAGCAGTGGGACATAAAATAGGCTAATAAAAAATAAATAAAAACTCTCACTATAATAGGCACCATGTTAAGTTATCTGCAATGTAGTTGCCTATTTATATTTTTTATATTCATTTTCTTCATTCAGCAAGTAATATAGATATAATATAATAAAATATAGATATAATGCTGTAAATTAGATATAATTTTAAACCTATTTTGAATTTATTTTAAGATTAATTTTAAATTAAATTTATTTTGAATTGTATTTTATTTGCAATATTAGTTCGCCGCATACTAGCGCCGCCAATGAAACAAAAACATATCTAGTAAGTAATTAGAGATAGAAAATAAAATTATGCATAACAAACTATTTGAATGAAGTAATTTAGCATTTTTACGTCACCACACAACATCTGACATGTAATGGTTTAATTAAATACGGCGTTATGGTTAATTGTTCATAATTTTCTATCTCTAATTACTAGATATGTTTTTTTTTTCATTGGCAGGGCTAGTGTGTGGCGTAAACGCTCTTAAAAGATTTTACTGTACCCTTACAGGGTTCTTGTAAGCACTCTGTACTTTGTACACACGCCTGCACGTCAACCTACCACAAACTGTCAAGTTTCCTTAATAAACTTTGAACTTTAAGGCTTTATGATATGGTTCAATTCAATTCAATTCAATCATTTATTGCTCTCTCTCTCTTTATTTATTTATTGGTTGAAAATGTATTGAAGAAATTTGACAGTTTTGGATAGGTTGATGTGCAGGCGTCTGCTCTAAGACCTTGTAGGCCTTTTATACACAAGAAATGCAAATAAATGAATTGAATTGAATAAAATAAACACACCTAACTATAACCAGTTCTCTTCATATGTAATAGTAGAGCGAGTCAAAAGTACCCGGTAAGTATTAAGTTGGATGCAAATAGACCAATTTATTGAAATATGAATTTGCGTTCAAATGTTATTTTATATAAGAATGAAACAGAATAGAATTTTTAATTTATGTTTCGGAACAAGTCTTATTAAAAAGTTAGTCATTTATCATTCATTGTCAATGTCAAGCAAACGTCACTTTACTCTTGCATGATTATGACAGCCCGTGCACAAAATATTAGAAATAAAAGTTGTGAAACCGGCAAAATTACTTAGAAATTACGTATTCAGATCCTCTACTCTCCATAAATCAGCTCTCTATTTCTATTGAAATTTGAGTTCTAATAAAAAAATAATGAATAGTAATTAAATCGTTCTGTATTATTTTATGTTGCATCATAATTTGTGGTTTTTACGGCAACTGTTATCAATGAAAAATGCCTTCACACCACCGGTCAGACGATGACGACAAACCCTGTCGTGCATGCTCTGACTTCAAAACCTGGGCCAAGATGCAGAACAAAACCACATTGAATGTACCAAACAAAGCGGTAAGGTTATGTTTATCATTATTGTTCTACTAGCAGTGTCAGTTACATCATTCAGTTCATAACAAATGAGCTAGTGTCCCTAAGTGATAAACTTTACTTTGTCATGGTCAAATAGTTAAATTTATTGTAGCTTCCCAAAATATAATTTCTTACTTTATATATTTCTTGTGGGGCCGTCGCCAGCCGAACGGACGATCCACCCGCGTTATCTGCGGGCCACTTCATCCTTTTTCCCGTTAAATTTCTTAGGTTAGTAAACATAATAATTTTATGTGACATCTTTCAACTTTCTAGTCAACTGCAAAGCCAGTGGACTGCCCTCTTGACAAGGATGATCTGGGCCGGTCGACATGGGGCTTCTTGCATTCCATGGCGTCATACTATCCTGAAAAGCCTTCTAGAAAAGAGACTGAGGAAATGTCAAAGTTCTTTCAAGTTTTTGCACAGTTTTATCCATGTGAACCATGCGCTATAGACTTTCAAGAAGAGTAAGTTAGACTTCTATAATTTTTCTATTTTATATGAAGTCCAATTAAATTGGAGGACACCCACCAGTCATCACCATTTAGTGAAGTCTACATAGGTACTGAAGTTTGGAAATCAGCACACAAAGCTTTGTGTGGTCCCATGTAGCATATTTTTACTGATGATAGCTAATTCCACTCCACTGTTTGTCGTCCAGCCATTTGCACTGCCAGTGACCAGGCCATACAAAGGACTTCATTACTTTATTACTCAATAATTTCAAAGTCTACAGATAATGCTTGATTTAATTCAAGAGATTTGAAAACATTCTACATTAACTTCTGGCATACTGGTAATGTAATATTTTTTTTCTTTATTGCAGCATTAAAAAGCACCCACCAAAGACAGAATCAAGGGCACATCTAGCTAAATGGCTGTGTGACCGGCATAACACTGTTAATGTAAAATTAGGTAAACCTACTTTTGACTGCAGTAAAGTCAATGAGCGATGGCGGGATGGCTGGCTAGATGGTTCTTGTGATTAACGTTAAGCCTTTCACAGTATAAATGGTGTCAAACATTTGCACCATTTAAAATAATGTTGCCATGTAGACTATGGATAAGGGCAACTGGTTAATATCCTTAACATTTGCCAGCCTGCAGGCTATGTTTTAATTTATGAAATGTTTGGTGTATATACAAAATGTCTGACAGCATTTATTGCTGTGGAAGTATTAATAAAATAGTGGTTAAAGCCATGAATTTGTGCCTGGCTTAGTTTGTCATAAGTAATCCTTTTTGTTTGAGTAGTTTTTCCAAGGAAGGAAGCTCTGTGAATAGTCCTATTGTTACAACACAAAGATATGATTTACCAAAAGAACTGCCCTGTCTACTACAATGTCTTCATGTGAATGTTTTTATAGTGTTTGTATATTCTGTGTATATTGTAGTTGAATATAAAAGTGTACATCATTTGAATTTGTGAAAGTTTTAATAAATGTTACTCTATTGAGATGATTTATTGTTGATATTATTGTTATTGACTTCTATATAAAAGAAACACATACACTTTTTCTAATTCATTTATATAAAATGTTAAAAAGTAAAAACACAGTTCAAAATCACATTTTTAGTACAAAAAATGTTTATGTCTAAAGTTGTAGCCACGAGAATCTACAAATCTTTATTCATTAAAAATACTTAAGTGTTTGATATCTTAGCAACAGAAGTAATATTTTGCACCAAGATAGTTGAGTAACCTGAGGATGCTGCTACCACTTTTCTTTTAGGGCAAACATATCATTCCATTGAAAAAAAATACGAAATTACAAAAGAAACAACATAAATTCAAAACTTTACACTACCAGAGTTAAACTTACATACTAAAATTAAATCACTTACATATAAAAAGTTCTCCGCGTACAAAAATTACACACCGAAATTTTTTTGAATTTGTTCAGTTTTTGTAGCTTCTCATGGCAAAAACTTAGGCCTTAAGTTTATTATTTATTGTGATGTTGCTTCCAATTTGCTTGCATTCGAATTACTATAAAGATACAAAGTACAAAAAATAACTTTCAAACCATTTTTCCTACATGTATATTCATATCTGTTTCTAGAGGCTCATATCAGTTTATTAAATGGTTAAACCACTTAAAGACAGTGTCGAAACTCCAACAAAGCACCTCTCTATTTTAAAAATACTTAGATCTTCACAAAGATGATTACTAAGATCGCAGAGTGCATTGTGAGTGTAAATAATAACTTGAGTTATGCAAACTCAAGTTACTATTTCACAAAAATGTCCTACCTCTTATGATATGCGTTATAAGTAAATCAAGTACAGAAACAAAATGTGTATTATAAAAAAGACTATAGCCCCTTGACCGTCGAGCAAGGTGGCGAAAACAATTAAAATTTTATTGTGTCTGGGTATTCAACGCTTGACCTTGAATATTTATTATGCAATTTCGTTATCGTAATAACAAAAAGTGAAAGACGTTTAGTACAACCGGCTGAACTCATTAACATACAAGTATCTAGGTCTATAATGTTTCAAGTCACAAGATTTTTCTTAAAGGCAGAGTTAAAAGACACTAAGTACATATTATACAATCCTAGCGGTACGGAGATGTTGCAGACTCCTGCGCGTCTTAATGCTTACATAGTCAATGACAGTCGGGGAGTGTCTGGGAACAGATCACTGTTTGTTTTGCTCTCATAAGAACTCCATCTCCCGCTCTATACCAACAAACTTCAATTGCTCTGTCGGGCCATATCTGTAAAGAAGAAGAAAATTATACTTTATATGTTATATTTTATTTTTGAAATAGCTTATAGTATCTTTTTAAATGTACGCATAATAGTATTGATTTAAAAATTTAATAAACCATTTTCGTGCGTAATGTATAGATCAGGTGCACTACCAATTAGGCTATGGAGACTGCATATCCGATCTGATCCAATCAGACTAATATTCTAAAGGAAACTTTTTTATTTTCAGTTTGTTTCAAACAATGCAACATTATATGCTAGTATGTTAAATATTTATGTTCAAATTACTTTCTCGCCATATTGATACATGCTAATCCGTCTCTTATCTTAGCTGGAGGTTTCCCTCTCCCATTAGTACTTCGACCCATAGGGATCTTTTGTGCAAAAAGTTAGGCCATAATCGTGAGGGGTACCTGTAGCGCAACCCACGACCCACGACCCGGTCAGCCCGAGCCGAGGTCCTAGCCTCTAGAGGCCCCTCGGGGAATCTAGTAGGGCGCGGAGGCACTAGTGCATGATGCCGTTCCTTCTAGAAACCTCTGATGGTGTTTCGTTTCACACGGCTTGAGGAATCCTTTAAGTTTCTCGCCGTCCCCAAATAAGTCTGGCGACTTAAAAAATGCCGCCTGAGGCAAGCAGCGAACTCTCCAAAAAAACCTAGGACCAACTTAACTGTTTCATGTCGTCTACCCCGTACGATAATGTCCAAAGATTAACTTTACGGCAGACATTCGCAAGCGAAGCCTTAAACAGGCTAACCTAGCCAACGGTAAGGATTTCTTATGCTGACCGATTGAAGTGAAGTAAAATGGCGTTACTCTGAAATTTACTACAACTAAGAAAGGAGATCGCCAAATTCATCTAATAATAAATTATAGGAACATAAAACTTTCGCTAAAAAATGCGACCCTAAAATTAGCTGCTACTGAATAATGCTTTCGCGAAATTCATCTAACAAAGCTCCTTCACATATTGTGTTGTTATAAAATCACACGATTCACACGGTCAATTAAATCAATCGGTAAACTGTTCTGAAACAAAAGGTACCTGTAGTCGAAGAACAGTTCCTCGCCGGGCTGGATGGCGCGCTTGGCGAAGATGCCGATGCGGTGGTCGCCGTTCACCATCATCACCTTGGCGTAGCAGTTGGGGTTGATGGAGTGGTTCGCGAACCGGATCTTGTTGCCCTTGCGCGTCGCGTCCACAACAAAGTCTGGGGATTTTAAATAAAAAAAACATTTTTTTATTTCGAGATGCTTAAACGTCAAAGATAGACGTTAGTAAAGTTTTGCTGATCTGTCGTTAGAACTTCTGATTTTTATCAGCTTACCGATTCTACCTAATTCGAAATAAAGCTTTGGTTGATTGTTTACATATAATTTCACGCAAATATTGTTGTAAGCAAATTGCAATTTGAAAAAAGACAAAGTGTTGAAAAAATTTCACGAGCGAGATTCGAACCTTGACCATGACCATGACATATTAAGATCGGATGTTGATGATGTCACGTACGTCCTTGGCTTATAAAGTAAAAGTAGATAGTGTTGATTAATTTCGGCGAGTTGGATTGAACCACGATAGCATAGTTGGTAATGCACCTGACCCGGCATGTCATGGGGTGCGGGTTCGAATCCCGCTCGTGGATTTTTTTCAACACTGTCTTTTTTTCAAAATGTATACTCTTCTTACTACTTTTGACTCTTATTACATTGTATTAGGAGTTCTCTTATCTTATTGGGGCCTGCTGAGCACTTCCGACTTATCGGGATCTTTTGTGCAACCCCATCCTTTCGCTCTTCTTCCTCTGCAAAGATAGATGCCAACGTCTTTAAGAGCGAAGAGCCTGAAGTCCTCCGGTTTCGGATAGGCCGACCCCAGGAGTCCCATTCTTTTCCTAGCCAGAGTCGCAGTCACACAGTAGGTGCTGCATTGACTCCGTTTCCTCTCCACATGCCCTACAATTTGTTGATAGATGCATTCTGTGGAGCATTTGTTTTGTGGCATAGTGCCCTATCAAGGCACCGATGGTTAATCGGGCTTGCCTTCTACTGCCTCCGCGTATGTTCTTACTCCGTTCTAAGACGTTTTCGCCTAGGAAGGATTTGGAGTGTTTCATACCCGGCTTCCAATCCAATCGATGCTGTGCCTGTTTAGGATGTATTAGGAGTCACATTGTTTACATGTCAACGCTTGCACTGACCGTTGTTGAGGTTGAACAGGAACGAGCACATGTACTTGTCGTAGACCTTCCCGCGGCGGTCGGCCTCGTCCTGCGAGATGATCTCGCCGCAGTACTCGGAGATGAACTCGTTCTTGGCGGCCGCCTCCTTCAGGAAGATGCCCCAGCCGGCCACGTCGCTCGGCGCCAGCAGCAGGTGCTTGTGAAGGCCCCTGCTAACACGTCGACAATCAATATTTAAAACGACAAAAAAATCTTCATTTCCTAATCAATATAGAATTTTAAACTGGGATAAGGTACCCAAAAACCTTTGTCACAAAATTAGCACGTCAGGTATGAAACCTTTTACTAATTAGTTTACGTTAATCCCCGTATAAATTTCTTTGTTATCTACTCAATAGGTTTTACAAAATGTTGAAATACTCCACAGAGTAATACAATACTCATGTTGGAGTTGGCTCGCTTGAAACGAACAACGTAAGCAACTCGAAACTCGACACTCGAGAGCAATGAAAAAAGTCTGGGGGCACGGCCGTGCCCCCACCAAGTCGAGCAAAAAAGCGTCACGGCCGTACCATCCTTTTCTCGAAGCAATTCAGACCATTTTCGACCCCCTGTAACTTCGTTGTGGATAAAACTAGAAGACTGAAATTTTCAGTAACCATGCAGGCATTGTAAAGACACGTATATTTCAAATTTCATTCAATTTGAACCAGTATTTTAAGAATTATAACGGGTCAAATTTCTTAATTTTGTCACTCACTGATTGACTCACCGATCATCAAAATTCTAAGGCACTTCTAGCAGACCTAGAAGCTTCAAATTTGGAATATAAGTAGTGTTTGGTGTATGAATCAAGGAAAAACTAAAATATTTTGCAATTTCGGTCCAGTTTTCTAGATACACCAACTGCATAAATAGCTTTGTAATCCCATATAAATGTATAGGATTACAAAGTTACATGTGCAGTTAATGAATCCACTGATTCATGTATAATATAATGGAATAATAGGTTCAGTTAAATTTTTCAATATTGGCTTTATTCGTAACGATGTTTTATTTTATTTATTTTACGGCAATTATTATTATTGCGTGCGAAGCCGCGGGTTTAAGCTAGTCCCATATAAATATAGGCGCATGGTAGTGCCCCTGCCAAATCGAAAGGAAAAAAGTAGAACTGTCTCTACAAAATACAAAAAGAAATGAGATCCCATCAAAAACAATACTTGTCAAAAAAAACCAAGTCTCGCAACTCAGTTGTTCTGCGGTAAAAAGTTGTGAGATCCATGTAATACCAAGTCGGTTATTAATTTATTCAGTCTCTACTTAAGCGACTTTCTGTCTTAATACGTCCAGTCTCTAAGACCACGATCGTGGTCCATAACATTCTTTAATGTTTTATATAAATATATTGAGACTTGGCCATCGCCTGAAAACACGTGTAAATTCAATCGCCTGAAAACACATGTAAATTCAATTATTTAGTGCGATGGCCAAGTCTCAATATATTTATATAAAACATTAAAGAATGTTATGGACCACGATCGTGGTCTTAGAGACTGGACGTATTAAGACAGAAAGTCGCTTAAGTAGAGACTGAATAAATTAATAACCGACTTGGTATTACATGGATCTCACAACTTTTTACCGCAGAACAACTGAGTTGCGAGACTTGGTTTTTTTTGACAAGTATTGTTTTTGATGGGTTTAGTTTGCACAAGCACACTCGTTTGGAATATATGTATAGATAAAATACAAAAGATGTGGCAGAGGCACCGGTGTTCGACAGGAACCAGTGAGCGTCATATTTTTCCTTTAATCATTAAAAATAGCGGTCAGCAACTGATTTTAGTCTTAAGCAACCACCTGCTCCCACTGTCATGCCGTAAAATTTTAATGATACACACTCTCACTCAGGGGCACATCTAACCGATCTTTCAAAATGCTAATTGGACAGTCGAACGCTTAACCTACACATTAACATACAGATCTTTGCAGAAATATATTTTCATTTTTATGTATAGAGTCGCAAAGTGGGCAGTTTGTATGAAAATAACGGGGTGGGCGTTTCCATGTGCCCCTGAGTGTATGTGCGCGCGATAATGAGGTGATTGGAAATGTGCCGAGCACTGGTGCTGGTTGGAGTGTAGCCTTAAGGGCACTATGGGAAAAAGGACAGAAATTTTTTGATTTAAAAATAGATTACTGATAACCCCGCTTTTTTGGCCTTATTCGATTAAGGACACCTGAAAGAACAATTTAGGTCCAATAATTAAATTTTTTTTGATGCTCCTTAAAACAAAACAAATGAAAACAAATGACGAAAATTGTAATACATTAGAGGGAAAAGATGATCTGTCGCTTAAAGCATTGTTGCGTTGCGGTAGTAGGCGGGCTGGTGCTCGGGCAGCGGGCAGGCTGGGGGGGAGTGGATGGACTCACCGCTGCACGGAGACGTTGCGGCAGTAGGCGGGCTGGTGCTCGGGCAGGCTGGGGGGGAGTGGATGGACTCACCGCTGCACGGAGACGTTGCGGCAGTAGGCGGGCTGGTGCTCGGGCAGGCTGGGGGGGAGTGGATGGACTCACCGCTGCACGGAGACGTTGCGGCAGTAGGCGGGCTGGTGCTCGGGCAGGCTGGTGCTCGGGCAGGCTGGGGGGGAGTGGATGGACTCACCGCTGCACGGAGACGTTGCGGCAGTAGGCGGGCTGGTGCTCGGGCAGGCTGGGGGGGAGTGGATGGACTCACCGCTGCACGGAGACGTTGCGGCAGTAGGCGGGCTGGTGCTCGGGCAGGCTGGGGGGGAGTGGATGGACTCACCGCTGCACGGAGACGTTGCGGCAGTAGGCGGGCTGGTGCTCGGGCAGGCTGGGGGGGAGTGGATGGACTCACCGCTGCACGGAGACGTTGCGGCAGTAGGCGGGCTGGTGCTTGGGCAGCGCGGGCGCGTCGGCCCCGCAGGCGGTGCAGAGGTCGGGGTCGCACTCGCGCACGCCGAGGTAGCACGGGCACTGCTTGGTGTTGCACTGCGCCTTGCAGCGGCACCCCGGGAAACGGTTCTGGCCTGCACGCACCGGCACACTACTTATACAACTGACATCCGAGTATCTGACGTTCGACCGAGTTAGCGTAGGCTAACACTTGTTTGGTGACGAACTGAGTCGGTTACGCGAATTTATCACTCGAAATGGCAAAGTGGCGCTGTTACTATTCCATACGAATGGTTGTAAATTTTACTCTGTTCGAATAATGAAATAAATGATAATAAAATGTACATAATGTCGACATAAATAAAGTAACGTAGCAAATAACTTTCCAAGAAAATTATTGACTGCTATAGAGCGGTCGATCATTATCATTATCTTAACATAGGATACCGTAGCATCGTCAACCGGGTGAGTATTTCGCATATACACTACCGATCTACCGCTGAACTGGCTATTGGAGGACTACAGTGACGGCATGGCAGGAGAGGCCTATACTCTGCAGTCGACGAACATGGACTGCTCGCTTGTATGACGATGGTGCTCTACTAGAGTTGGCACAAAAAGTTACATGTAAATAGGTATAAACGAGACATGTCTCGACTCACAGTCACTGCTGCACTGACAGAACTTCTCGCAGAAGTTCTGCGACTGCAGGCACGGGCACAGGCTGTCGCACGGCTGGTTGGGGTGGTCGCACGGCGTGTAGTTGTACCTGCGCGAAGGCAGGGAATACTCGGTTAGTGCCTACGTCAGTATGAATAATACTGAAGTTTGGAGATCAGTACACGACACTCAGTGCCTTCTTAATATTTTTATTGCAAAACGATAATGCACTGTCATTAGGACATGCACAAAAGTTCATCTTTATTCTTTTAACCTAAGTAACAATAAATAAATATAAATAATTTATAGAAAAAAGATAGGATTCTAAAGCGGTGGGCGGAGTTAGAAACTATCGCCACAAGCAAACAAAGGTCATTTGTAACTGGTAAAGGGGAACTTATGTCTGAAAATAAGTGCATAAGGATGGTTACAAAATAAAATGATAAAAATATTACATTCGGAAACTACGCAGGGTTTTCAACTTTTATCTTTTGACCGCCACACGCCAAATTTACAAAAACACTTAGGTATTTACAATAGGCATATTTAGAAATTTTGAGAATCCCTCTTCTTGTTTCTAGTACAATGCACGGCAACGCAATTTTTTTTATAGTAAGGTTGGCGAATGACTCTTCTCTGTCGAATGTTAAACAGAAGCAGAGTCCAATTGCGCGGACATCCTACCCGCAAGTTGCTTCTTCATTCCTCCTGTTATAGGAAGAAGAAAAACGTGTGCTGGGAAGAAATTATGATTGGAAGACATTTATGGTGTGGCGGCAAAAACTTGAGGAAATGTAAGTTGGAGTGCGATTTTTCATAGATTCAGCTTCAACTCGCTGCTCCAGCAGTTCACCTGCAAAGAGCCGGGCGGTACTCACACGTGGTGCGCGGCGGAGTCCTTCTTGAGCTGTATCTTGCGGCAGTGCACGGACCACAGGCGGTGCTTCTTCTTCTTCTTGCGCGGCGGCGTCAGCTCCGCCTCCACGCGGCATTCTTCCTGGCCCGTGTTGATCCAGTACGTGTACACCTAGGGCACGTCATTTCACCTCTAATCATACTATTTAACTTCTTCATAGCCGATTTAATGCAAAACCGAGACACAAATGTTGAAAAAATTTCCACGAGCAGGATTTGAACCTGCACCCTTCTGACATTCCGGGTCAGGTGCTCTTCCAATTGAGCTATCGTGGTTCTAACCAGTCCGCCGAAATTAATCAACACTTTTTACTTTGAAAGCCAAAATAAATCTCCGAAATAAGTCTCCTCAAAAGACCCTGAATCTTTATTTCTTGCTATGCTCGCTATTTTACTGGATCCAGTACCCTAGAAGTTGCTCGGCGGCAGAAATAGTTGGGGTGGTCGCAGTCCAGTCGGATTCCGGGCAGAATCGGGCGGGCCTATCGCAGGGCCTTATTAATTAGATCCATTTAGAGATATTTTACTTAAGTTTAAAATTCCTTACATACCTAGTATTTAAACGGATTTTTTTTATATTATATTTACGAATCAATAAACGCGGTTAGATTCGTAAGAGGTGTGTTTTAATGAACATTTATTTGCATCGAAAGTCTTAAAATCTGTTACCTGCTGGCAGGTCTTGGAGAGCATGACCTGCGCGATGGCGCAGTAGTTGGAGGGGAAGACCTTGTGCAGCGCGCGGAACAGCGACTGGTCCGAGCCCGACCACTCCGACTCGATGTCGCCCACCGTCAGACCTGCTCGCAAACC
Source organism: Eudonia mercurella (assembly GCA_963082485.1). Classification (NCBI taxonomy): domain Eukaryota; kingdom Metazoa; phylum Arthropoda; class Insecta; order Lepidoptera; family Crambidae; genus Eudonia; species Eudonia mercurella. Next base: position 17,306,704 of record OY720035.1, on the reverse strand, counting down.
CCATGCACTCACTCACTCACTCACTCACTCACTCGATCTTTACAATCCTAACTAATATTACAAATGTGAAAGTAGCTGTCTGTCTGTCTGTTACGTTTTCACACACTAAACCAATTTTGGTTTTGCGTGCGTGCGTTCTCTTAAAATGTTATTTTTAAACAAGTGATTTACAAATTGTGATTTATGAAAAAGACATTATATAAGGTGGGACAAAAGTAATGTCATATTTGCTTTGTAGTTGCCATTTTTGGTAGAATCTGAACAAATTAGGGCATGATGGAGCATCCACAAGAAATGCGCCAAGAGCAGGATATGTAATAATTTAACCACCTGCTCGGGATTCGAACTCACTATATTTTTATCACCTTTAATTTATTAACTTTTTTTTTTATATTTACGGGTAAGCACAGTGCCTTGATCTCACCTGATGTTAAGTGATGATAAGGCCATTTGGTGGAAGCGCACTTCACAAGGGATCCTCAACTAGTGAGGCACTGACTATCTTATCTCTAGCTGCCGAACACAACAATGCTACAAACATTGTTATTATGGCGACATATTTAGATAAGATGGTGGTAGCTAGCCAGGCGGACAAACAAGTCCTACCACCAACCAAACCGAGTACACAAAGATGTACCCCCGCTGGGAATCGAACCCGGGACCTCTGGGTCTAAACCGGTGGTCTTAACCACTAGACCACAGAGGCGGTTAACTGCCACAAAAGGACTGAACACAAATCCTTTTGGTAGGACTTTCTTTCGATGGCATTGCTATTATTTGTATGAGTGTTTTTAAAACGAGTATTGGTTGTTTTCGTGTGGTGGTTGCATATAGTTGGTCGGTATATATCTTACCGAGCGCGTTGTAGGGCGGTTCGGAGAGCAACTTGCCGTTGGTGCTCCAGTTGCTGTTGCTCGAGTTGCTGTTGCTTCCTGAACAAGACAATATAATTATTATTAACCATTAAATAAGTTTTTTCATTAATCAAACACATTTGTTTTGAACAACTTAAATATTTTCTTGTTCCTATTTTTTTAAGAAACAGTAAAGAAATGAATCATATTTTATGCATAAATACGGTTTACTATCGGCTGCTGCAATTTTGATGTTGCCCATAATGGCTCTTATCACTTTGGCATAACTCGTAAATCGAGTAGATCAGTAATTAGTTTATTCTACATATAAAAACAAGTATAAAACCTCAATAATGAGATGAATGAGCTTTATTATGATAAAGCATTCTACAAGTTCAGTACACTCATCATACTAGCACGCTCATCGAATCGCAATTTAGTGTCTTAACACCTAGCAAATAGAGTTCTAAACGTAACATTAACATTTGAAAAAAAAACATAGTGGCGGTAGTTCGACCTTTCTGGAAGCGGTTGGAGTCGTTGCTATCCTCGGAGGAAGCGTCGTTGGGCGAGTCGAGCGCGGAGGGCTTGGCCTTGTCGTCGTCGCCCGCCGCCGCCGCCTTCTCGCGCGCCAGCTTCTCGCGCATGCCCTCCTGCGCACACGCATTCACGTCAACAACCATATAGTTTTTCCAAATAATATTAACACCTCCGGCTCCGTGGCCTAGTAGTATAAGGCCAGCCGCACATTAAATGCGTTTTCGTACGAATTGGACTCGTGTGAACGCCTACGATATACCCCGATCCTCCGTCTACTGTTGGGGATGTATCGTTCGTATTTGGACGAGTCAAATTCGCATTAAAACGCATTTAAAGTGCGGCTGGCCTAACGCTACACGACCACCGAGATACGTTACCCGACGCCAGGCGACTGTCTTTCATTAATCATTGTATTATCTTAGCCTAGATGTGACAGGTATCCTAGAAACGTTTCGCTTTCAGCACACCGTATAGTCATACGGGGTGCTGAAAGCCAGAAAGAGTACGCGCACTTCACCCGGAATCAACCCTCAACTACTGAATAGTAATGAAAAATTGGCTATCTTTTCTAATATTGTCGGTACACAAAAGTTATCCTAATATTGTTATTATAGCGGCAGACTTAATAAATGGTGGTAGCAAGCGAGATTAAAACAAACCCTACCACCAACCAAACCGAGCACAATAACTGTAGGAATCTACGCGACACCTCTCTCTGGGTCATTTGCTATAGCATAACTATTCAATAATTGCATTGTGTGCCGAATAAATGATAAATTCTATTCTATTCTAAATAGACTCTAGAATAGTATAAAATATAATTAGCCAAGCACACACTCGAGTAATCAATCGAGCAAAATGTAATCAATCCATATCAACAAATAAATTTTTCCAACATGTACTCACCAGCAGCATAAAGCAGCTGGGTCCGCAGGGCTCTGAGAAGGCCTTGAGGTCGGGCCCCTTGCGCTTGGTGAGGTTGGGCCCGGGGTGGCACGCCTGCAGCCCTGCGCACGTAACCACGCACTGTACACTCGGCAAACGCACAGAGCCGAAACGAAACGTAGCGTGATGCAGAACTATTCTTTATAATAAAATGGTCAGCTATTTCTTGTTTTAGGATAAGACTTGAGAGGCTGTTTTATTTTTTCCAATATCGCGTCGCACTATATATCCTTAAGTAGAACAGTTAGTTCGAATGCCCTATGCCATAATTAATCTACCGAATGTGTTTTAACTTTGTAAAACACCCACGAAAACACGACACTCAGTCTTATGTGATGTTGGTAATTTTAAAAACAATGCCTGCATAATCGATGTGATCGCATATTGTGTTCCAACACTAGGATATCGGTACGACACATGTATATGTAAAATAGTGAAGACGACGTCCAAAAAAGTGTTTTACTTTCCGGTAAAAATCGGCTAAGAACCTAGCTAAATGATATTGTTTTCTAAAAGCTAAATGAATTCCGAGTGAATATGCATTTAACAAACAGTCATGACGTAAACAATATAATGATAGCGTAGTGCGACACGATTTCGTTATTTAAAAACGGTACTATGACAATGTTTTTGTATTTCATTAAATAGTAAAAATTACATCAACATTCGCAGCAGTAACAGATGAAGCTGCATTGGGAATATTACTAGTACATGTTATTATAAAGATATGAAATAGCAGTAAAATGTTGGTAGTAAACAATGGGAAAAATAATCAAGAGAATGACATAGATGAAATAAGAAAGTTGTAGAAACAGGAAGTACTCTACTTGCACATGAGATAATAACTTATTTTTGTATGACAACAAGCAATCATAATGAGTAGATTTTAAAATGACAAATAAAACAAAAGATATAATGAACTATAATAATGACATGATATACTTATGTATATTACCGGGTAAATAATATGCAAGCTAAAACAGTGTATGAGTAAATAAAAAATGGCGGTGGCTTGAATGTAACAGCCTTACCTGCCGTGTGGCTTCCTGTCAGCCCAACAAATAAGAAAGGCTAGTCAACTCCATACATAAATACAACGTACATACTTATTGTAAATACAATACTTAAACTATGCTTATAAAGCCAACAATACATATAAGAATTCCCCAGTTAAATTCATAAAAACTTTTAACTTTCATTCTCACCATAACCATGTTTGTTAGCAAAGTCAGGGAAGACACTGTGGCCTGTAACACAGTTTTACTTTCACAAGCTGCAGGGAATTCACTTTTACTGTGTACATTGTTGTTGTGATAAATAAAGATATTATTATTATTATCTCCTTTATTTATTTTTAATCCTAGATCTAGGTTTTATAAAAATTATATAAAAAGTAAAATATAACAAAAGCAATACAAAAATACAACTTTTATAAAAACCTAAACCTAGAACACCGCCAGCAACGGAGCAGGACTCAAGCTACCGGCGATTAAGTCTGCAGAGAAAGAAACCTCCTGACGATGCGTGCCGTGTCCAGGAGTGTTGCCTTCTGTATCTGACCCTTAATCCAGCTATCCAGCGAAAGTCTCTTGAGATGTTGGTTGATACTCTTGGCTATAAGGCCGTTTGTAGATACGACTATGGGGACAATGATTGTCGAATCCACATCCCACATAGCGGTCACCTCGTGAGCCAGGTCAAGGTACTTAGTAAGCTTGCCCTTCTTCTTGTTCTTTATTATTATTATTATTACATTTTACTTATTGGAATCCGATGAACTCTGTGACCTTTCAAAAGTGAAAGTCTTGGGCAATCAAAAGTCAATGAGAATATACTCCGTTTTGTACGATATACTAAGCTAACATTTATACACAAATACAGATACTTCCTACTTTTTCCATCTTCTCTTAGTAGAGCCTGCCTGACTATTATGATCTTTCGTGCTAACCAATTATTTAATTCTTCTTACGATATTTTTGAGGGAAAAGTATCATCTTGTTTTATTCTACTCCTATCCAGTCACAATTACACAGTAAATATTGCATGGGCTGAGTTTCTTCTGTCTATAGCATCCCATATTTAACATTGGACTTAAACTATCAAACTTGGTCACCACAGTTTATTAATAATTTTCGTTAGTGGTATTTGTTTTTATCTATTCACACCACAGTAGTGGAAAGTCAATTTTAAATGTAATTTCTATAATCATATCATAATTTAAAAGTCAGTATTTATCAAAGTTTCTGTTAAACTTGTACTATTTAAAAAAATGGAATGTAACAAGAACCCTGAGGGATCCAACAGAGTCTGTAATGTGATAAAGATGTTTAAAATACATTATAAAAAATCTTATATCGAAACATACAAAGTGATCGGCAATGGATATGGTAAGTTTAAAGGTTTACAACACAAAACAACGTTTAGAGCTCGCACACACTTGCCTGAGGTAAGGATTTTTTTTTCTTATTACCCAAATTCATAACTAATCCATCTGGGTTTTTCTTACATAGTGTATACAGGGTGTTACGAAAAATACTTCGAAGCCTTAAGCCGCACATTTATAGTATTTTAAAGAAATTTTTATAAAATCCTGCAGTCTGTTACGCCCGCAGATATAGCGCGAACGCGGGAGCGTACATATATGCGTCTCGTTTTAGAAAGTAAAAAAAAATGCATAAAATGTTTATATTTTTTTTTCACATAGTACTTAATTTTTGTTATCATACTACGTACATTTCTCGTAGGTCACAGTCCGGTTTGTGATCTTTGAAACCCATTAAGTTGATATTTGTTATCGGCTTTAACCTGTATTGTGTACATAATAAATACTTAATCTATGTTAGTGTGATGAACTTTATTGGCAATGTGGCTCCACTTTAAGCGGTATGACTCCAAAGTACAGACGCCTGCACATACACTACCACACACACACACACACACACACACATACACACCTACGCAAAACTATCAAATTTCTTCAATACACGCTCAACCATATGCCATACAGCATAAAGCACAAAATCTTTTGAGGAGGTTTGACAGTTCGTGGTAATCTGACGTGCAGGCGTGTGTACTTTTCTTAGCGAGTGACGCCATCTGTCCGAGTTTATGTCAGCTGGCCTTAACGCAGTCGTACTCACTGTGCAAGAAGCAGTCGTACTTAAAGCAGCGGCGGCAGAACAGCGTGTGGAAGGAGTGCATGGTCTGCTCGCGCGACACGGACTCGGCCAGCGGCCCGTCGATGTTGGGCGTGCACTCGGGCGGCAGCGCGTTCGGGTCGCTGCGGGACGTCAGCTCGATGTACCTGCGCCAGGAACAACCGACGACAACCTAGAGTAGTTCCTTCATCACCGGCTCAGTTTCATGTCCCCACTGCTAGGGCACGAGCCCACCCTATGGGTGGAACCACCATAGGGAGAGCGGGCCGTGAACTACCACGTGCAGTGCGATGGTTGTTAACAACTGCTGATGCAGCCGGGACCGACGACGGCTTTACGTGCGTTACGAAGCACGGAATGTCAGGGGTTATAGGGACAACAGCAAAAACAATAAAATAAAAGTAAAAAATCTGTATAAAAATGGATAGCACAAACATTACAGATGATACAGTGTCTGTCAGCTAGCCAGTTAGCTAGCAAAACCTAAACTAGTGTCTTTATATTATTAACAATAATTACATGTAATATATTAAAACACTTATGATAGCAACATAAATATTTTTGTTTATACAAAAATTTCTGTAGATACTTTGAAAAACTATATGCAAATTTGGTCTTTGTTCCTGAACTTCAGTGTATCTGGTACAAGAGCAAATGAGTGCATTGAAAAAATCAAGAAAACAGTAGCTCTACTTACTTTTCTCTCAGCTCTTGAGCTGTGCCCTTGTCCGGGAACTGAGTGCCTATTGCTTGAAATATTGTGAATATGGGGAACTGCTTCTCGTGAATCAACTTCTTATCACTCTCTTTACTCTCATCCTTAGAATCCTTTGCTTTATCTTTGATCTCTTTGTCCTTTCCATCTTTACTTGCTTCTTTCTGAAATTGTAACATTACTTAAGCTATAGTATAATACTTCAAAAAGATAACAACTCTTAAAAATAAGACAATTAATTTAGTGTTTGCTACTGTCCCTAAGCTACAATAAGTTTGACAATATAACATTAGTAATAATAAATCAATTAAATGGAATCAATAGTATTATACCTTATAAATGTATGCATGCAAATATTAGTACATTAGTAATTGTATATTAAGTCAATAACACAAACATCTTTCTCTTCTTTAGCGTTGATTGCCTCTCGGTCTCTCCTCTCCTCGGCAACCTCGTCCTTAGTCTGGTAAGTCATGAGAGCGTGAACCAAGTCCACAAACAAGTGGTCATCTATGAAGCCCCCTTCTTTGTCTCCTGCGTCACAAAAAGTAGGAATATGAATAACATTTTTCTCTTTGTACTTCTAGATAGGCCATATCAATATAAAAAAGACTAACTTATATTGTAAATTGCAGTAACATATTTAAGTTAGTATATTGCCTATCTAGAAATACCCCGACATACATACTTTACATACTAAACTTTCAATACTAGTTCTAATTAAAAAACTGTAAGTAATAAATTGATCTTTAGGTGACTAATTCATGATCCATGTTTAAAAATGTTATAAAGGTTCAAAGACTTTTTAAGTTAAGTAAGTTATTATTTACAAGATAATATCTATTTTGTTTTGTTTTTATTGTAGGTCAAATATATTATTGTCAACAACTATACACAAGTTTATACATTCAGCTTACTTATTTAACCAACATGGGTTGTGAAGTCAAAGCGCGAAAAGCGTGACAATGTGAGAGCAAAGCCTATGAGGTGCTCTGAAAAGATCTTTCAAACCAAATTAGAAGATTGCTGAACATAATACAATATTGTTATGTTGATACAATTTCGATATTTATCTCTTCTTTAACAATAATAAGGACAGGAAAATTTAACATTATTTTATCTTCTAATTTAATTAAAAAATGATAAGATTTAAATAACAAAACCTATTCTTAATATTACATAAATTTTAAGGTGTTTTAAAATTTTCAAAACCTTGAAGCATAGATGTGTGCACCACACACCAATGTAGTTATTTTCATGTAAAAACACTTGTGGACAGAGATGTTACAATCTCAATTAACATGACTTTAAAATGAGAAAAATATATATTTTTTAAATTAAACAGAATTACTATCCACCAGTATTTTACTAAGTTCAATGGTCATAGTTATCCATCAATATAACTTTTATATTAGCTATTAACTTTCTCTTTAATTTATTAAGTCATTTATGAGCCATAAATTTCAAGAAAAAGAATTGTAATACATATCTTAAATGCATAGACTATAATTATCAAAATTCTATTTACATTATAAATTATGAATGAGCAAATAGCTCACAAGATAATTAAAAACCTATGCTTGCTCTGTCCACAAGCAGAAAAGAGATATGAAGGAAGCCGATGTACCATGCACTTTCCCGTCGTAGTTCTTTATGAGCTCCTCGATGAATGTACCGTCCTGGTCCAGCACTTCGTCGCCCATGTACGGAATGTTGTGCAAAACAGTCTCATCTTCCACCATGAAGTTCTTTTGAGTTGGAGCCCAGGTGTACATAGTTGGAATCGGATTCACAGAATTGAAGATCCGTATAGAAACTTGCTGGATTGTCACTACACCCGACACTGGAAATTAGTCAAAATACAATTTACACTTCTTATTATACTATTTATTATTTAACAACACTCTGACTCAATGTAGTCAGGTTCTCTAATTTTACCGTCAGTACAAGTGACTTCAGCTCGCTTCATAAGACCCTCATGGTTAGGACTAGGGCTCGGTGGGGGCCAGAAAGGCTTTTTCCCGCGATTTACAGTTTCTGTTTCACGATTTTCAATCGCCTCTGACATAATTCTTAAATTCCTCGCCCATGCTACCTTCACCTCGTCTGCACGTTTGAAACGCTGTAAAAACAATTTTACTCATTACAAATCAGATTTTGAAAATGTTTAAAACGTTTGAGTGAAAGATAAATCATCCATCACCTACCTTTACTTGTCGAAGTCTCACATATTCCGATTTTACTCGCTTCTTCCATTCTGCCGTTACTTTAGACTTACTCATATCATTAGCTAGGAAATAATTAAATTAATGCAAAATAATGCTACAACCAAGCCGGCTGGAGCCGGGTATTATATTATCTATGGATGGAATGGAAGCCGGTGCGTTTTTTCAATGAAAATTAACAAACACAACAAAAGACTTCTTGGCGGGAAAGTGAAGAGTCATGTCTGCGGTTTTGTTTTATTTTCTAAAATTTGTGTTATGTCGAATATTAATGTGAAATTGTGAAGTAATGGTGGATTATTAACCGTTAAGTGTTCGTGAGTGTGCATGATTGTTGGCAAATGAAACAAAACAGTGCAACGTCACTTTTCAAATTCTCTCAAGAAGTCCGCCCGAGGACTTAGTAAAGCTCCACATCTTTACTAAGATACTCGAGGGGTTGCGGGGTATATCATTTCTCACTTCTCATTTCTATTATCATTCATCATCATCATACAAGATGGAAATATTGTTTATTTATTTATAACTTGTAAGAAAAATTACTTTGACACTGGCTAAATGTGCTAACCGCACGAAGCCATCAACTAAAGGAAAAAAAAAACAACAAAATAATATACACACACACGCACGCAATCACAGATAGCAATTTTTTTTTTATGGCTTTGCACAAGCATTTAGTGATTTAGCCAATGAAAAAGTCTTACAATACTTAAATAAACAATATTTATTTCTTTATTTATGATGATGATGAATGATAATAGAAATGAGAAGTGAGAAATGATATATACCCCTCGAGTATCTCAGTAAAAATCTGTGTGGGGCTTTACTAAGTCTTCTTGAGAGAATTTGAAAAGTGAAGTTGCACTGTTTTGTTTCATTTGCGTTGACTCATGCACACTCACGAACACTTAACGGTTAATAATCCACCATTCATCATCATCATCATCTCAGCCAAAAAGACGTCCACTGCTGGACAAGGGCCTCCCTCACCATTATTTCACATTAATATTAGACATAACACAAATTTTAGAAAATAAAACAAAACCGCTGACATGTCTCTTCACTTTCCCGCCAAGAAGTCGTACCATAATTCAGGCATTTGTACCATCATGGTACTTCCATTATGATACGCAAAAGTACCATAATTTTCTAGCATTAAAACCTCAAACAAAATTCCTCGTTATGAATGTAACACACCTACATTCTTATGAAAACTTTACCCGTCCCGCGCTGTAGGTATAATTAACGGGCCACCTTACGTACGACCGAGCGGCGAGCGTACATATGGCGCGCGAGGGTTTAATAAAATTCAAGAATTGGCAGTATAGCAGTATGGCCTGTCCTACAAAAGGACGAATTTTTTTTTGACGTGACAACGTCTTATAATTCGATAGAGCCGGCTGCACGCACGCAAAAGTTCGGCGTTACCTCGCTCTGAGGCGTTCCATGTAAGGCTTGAAGTGCAAGCGAGAGCGCGGAACGAGCAACAAAGAAGCACAATCGGCTGAGTAGAAATTTAGCCGTGCTGCTGTGCAAGCCTGTGTCCGGCATCGCCACCGCGGTACTTACCCCCAACACCCCCCGACACCCCCAACACCTCCCGACACCACCAACTCCTCCCGCCTACCTGTTCGACGGGCTGCTGCTGCTGTGCAAGCCCGTGGCCGGCATCGCCACCGCGGTACGTACCTCCAACACCCCCCTACACCCCCAACACCTCCCGACACCCCCAACTCTTCCCGCCTACCTGTTCGACGGGCTACTGCAGGCTGCTGTGCAAGCCCGTGGCCGGCATCGCCAACGCGGTACGTAACCCCAACACCCCCCGACACCCCCAACACCTCCCGACACCCCCAACTCCTCCCGCCTACCTGTTCGACGGGCTGCTGCAGGCTGCTGTGCAAGCCCGTGGCCGGCATCACCAACGCAGTACGTACCCCCAACACCCCCCGACACCCCCAACACCTCCCGACACCCCCAACTCCTCCCGCCTACCTGCCTACCTACTATTTTTGATTCTCGGGGATATTTAATTAATGTTCGATCGAACTGCGACTTGTCCATATCCAGTCCAGTAGTTATCCGTGTCCCTAACCGAGTTACTAAAAAAATATGTTAGTACATAACTCAGACGAAATAATAACCTTGTAAAACAAAGCGTACCATGGTTTTTTCTGAAGTACCATAATTTTGACAAGCCGGAGAGGTGGATAAAAAGCAAAAAGCAATCAATTAAGCATGCTTTTCAAGGAAAAGCAAGTAAGTCACTTATTTTTTTAAGCAGATTTAACTTTTGCTTTTTGCTTTTTCACTCATAGTGACCAGCGCTACCTGTTGATTAATTGAATACTACAATACTGTGTGCTAATAATTCTTTTAAAAATTTACAGATTTCGCAGTCCCCACAAAAATCGGAGCATTAAAAATTAATACAACAATTTATGGAAAAAAAAAAACATTTTATTTTAAATAACACAATTTCAACTTGAATGCACTTCTCGCCTGCATCTGCATCTTTTAACACCATTACCATGATGATCGGTCAATAATCAAAGAAGCTACACCCGTTTTTCTACAATACCAAATCTAAAGGAACCACCTACAGGTCACAATATTATTAACCGATTTTCAAAATTTTTTCGCCATTTTGTAGCTAAATTAATACCCTAGGACCATTTTTTTCATTTTTTCTTAAGTCGGTTTTCTTTTTGAAATATTTACAATTTAGTATATAAACACCCCCCAAAAAAAACCGTTTTTATACATTTTTCAAAATTCAAACGCTCACACGTGTCTCGTCAAATTCCTCAACTCTTGGTATTATTTTCATCTCGATTTTCCCAAAATCCTCGGAGCTATGGCCAAAAATACGTCTCAGCCGATTTGCATCTGATAACCATTTTCAATGGTAAAATGTACATTGCTTATAATTTCAAAAGTATTTACGCTTTTCACTTACGAAAAACTTATTGCTTACTAAAAAAGCGTACGCATCAAACAGCAGTTCACTTTCTAAGCCATTAATTGCCCTTAAAATTTTATTTATTTATTTTATTTATTAGGACAACCAACAATGCATACACTACAAAAGACTTATGTAAGTGAACTGTATCTCATTCTAAGTGCTGACTTAATTAAAGGTTACCACGGCATGCAAACGTGAACTCAATATTTTATTTAATAACCTAAAACTTAACTAAGATTTAACGTAAATGGTGGATAAACATTAAAAAAAGAAAGAAAATGGAGATAATAGCTAATTAAACAGACCCGGGCGAGAAAGAAGTAAGTATGTTACGTTTAAATTTTTGCAGATTATCAGTGAATATATCAATAGATTCGCTTTTAAGTGCGTTGTATTGTCGTTGAAGTCTATTCATGTCGATTCATTTATAAGCAATTCAAAAAAGCAATTCAAACAAAGCAATTCAAATTCAAACAAAGCAATTCAAAAAAGTTGCTTTTTAAAATAAGTGAAAAGCATTTTAATTTTAAGCAATAAGTCCCAACTCTAGCCGCCGCCGCCGGCCGGTGTCATTAATTTTTGAGTTTGCTCATATAACATCCCTGGTCTATGGGTCATACTGGTCACACCCAGTGTTGGAATTCGTACTACTATAGTAGTATTTGTACTACTATTTCACCCTATATTTATTTTTTTATTTTATTTTATTTTTTTAGGTGAATCAACAGTAACAAAAAAAAGTGTAGCTATGCAGTTATACATCAGAAAACCAATGACAGATTCACACTAATAGACTTAAAATAGCAGGGAAATTATTGAGCTAACAGAATAAACATGATTGTATAGCTAGGATCAAAACTGCGATCGAACCGCTTACAAACATAGTAGCTGTGACAATAACAAGGACATTTCACACCAAAAGTATAATAGGTAAATAGGTAGTAGTAGGTATATTCAATATTAATAAGTTTCAAAAAACCACTTAGTAAGATTTTTTCTCACCGATTCGCAGTTACAACAGAAAAGATCAAAATCATTCGCCTCGCACAGATTATTGTAACACTTGCCCGCCCGCAAAAAGTATGAGTTTTGCCTGTAATTTGTATTTGAAGCTGGATGGTCTAACAAGTCCTAACACCAACCAAACCGTGTACACAAACATGTAGCCCCCGCTGGGAATCGAACCCGGGACCTCTGGGTCTAAACCAGTGGTCTTAACCACTAGACCACAGAGGCGGTTAAACTATGTAAAACTAGAATAAAAAGTAGAATACAATCAACAGTACCGAGTATCCCTATCCAAAGACAGATAAACACATGCCAATAGTAAATGTAAACCAAAATACAACTGATTAACAGCCATAAAGTTGTCAACATAGGCAAACGCATTAGCGAAGAAGCGAATGCAGTAAATTGGCAATAAAAGCGGGTGAGTAAAAAATAAATTGTTTACATGCAAGTGCGAGCAGCAAAGCAAATGCAACAATAGCAGCGCGGAAGCGAGTCAGACGACACTAATGATCTCGACAGTCGGGAACAAAAGAACCGGGCTCGATGAATAGGTGAGTATGAGGTAGTCAAACTGTTAAGATAATTTTTATTTAATACACGTACAAAAAATATGAACTGTAATAAAAGATTTTTTGGTAGGGAACACATTAGACAGGTGAAGTATCATTTTTTCGCACATGAATTTTTGAATGCTTTACCCATACGTACAAAGAAGCCCTTGTCCTTAGCCATAGTCTTTACCACCGTTAACAATCTTTTGTTATCCGCCGTAAGATGATCATTCACGAAAACTTTGATCGAAGAATCCTTGAAGCCAAGTTCAACAGCTGAAATTGTTTTTTTGGCCCGTGCCGCTGCTACAAATTCCTCCTTTATGTACCTATTAATGAAACTAACTATGATGTTCTTATTCTTTGAGTCATGCGTTGGAACTCTAACGATATAATTGACTTGGGTCTTCGGAAACGAGTATGCAACCACTTTGGATAAATCTTCTACTATGGAAAATAGGTTTTCATCTTTCTTCACCGTAATTCCCTTTATCTCGGTGTTGTTGTGCCTGACCATTGTTCTCTCGAGGTACCATCGCGTTTGAGAGCCGCAACTTCTTGAGTAACTGCGTTAAGGTGATCTTGAACTTTCTGGATCTCCGAAGACTTGAGTTCAACTTTAGCTATCCGAGTTTCAAACTCTTCTAGTTTTGCACCGTTAAACTCACAAGTAGATTTAAGATCTGATAGCTCTTTCTTGATCATATCAACGGCATCCACCACGATCGGCAACTTACTTAATTGTTTTTTCATGCCCTGAAGTTCCTGGTATAACAGCTCAAGTGTCACTGAGCTTGACGGGATATCACAGGGACCTGACTCATGGGTAGCTCCTGAATTATCAGAGACGCTCAGTTAAGCACGACCCGGCGTAGTGGGACCACTTTTTAAGCCTACGACTTTACATTGCGGGCATCTCCACGAATTCTGACGGTCACGACGGAGTCTTCGATACCCAACCTCAGCAATATTTGCACATCCGAAGTCCAGGTGCCTGTTGCAGCCATTACAGAATGCCCCATCATTGAAGTTAACACCACAAGCTGCACACTTCATTTTTGCAAGTTGAGCGAGCAATATTTTTATGTTTGAAAAGTTTTGGAAACACTGGTCTGACAAGCGAACGAGCCACACGTTAGATCCGATAGCGAACTCAACGAGTACTGATACAATTATATATAAAAGTATATACTACATACTATCGCAATTCTAGGATAGTACGGTAAAATACTACTATTTCTTCCTTAGAAAAGTCAAACACTAATAATTTGGCTGTATGGACTTAGATTCCTTTGGCTTTCCCGAAAGGGTCTTCTTCTCTTCAAAGAAAATTCTTAGAGTATTTTTATTTATTCATTAGAATTATTTCGGGGAATACTCTTATAACACTTAGCTGATGCGTAAGCAGGACGTACTATTATTAGGTAACTAATAATAAGCAATCCAGAGTGTAATGAACTCAGTTATATTTTGAATGGAATGGAACACTAACGATAACGATTACAAATTAAAACGAGTCAAATTATTTATCTAAAATAATTGTCAGTTCAATCGTACTGAACAAGTAAATAGGTGATTTTTAAAGTTTTTTTTACTATATTTGCTTTGGTTTAATGCTCTAAGATATTTGCATATAGTGTAAGAATCTCAATTTTTTCTATGGTAATAAAAAAGTACTACTATTTTTTGGAAAATACTACTATTTTAACTTCGAAATCCTACTATTTTTTTGAGGGTCGATTCCAACGCTGCGCGCTGGTAAGCTACTCTTGACGCAAACTCAATCTCAATACAATTCCAATGCGATTAATATGTATCGATATTGGGATAAGTTTCGCAATTTCGGAACGCCCCATCTCGATAATAATTTGTTCACTCAATTTCCACGCAATTTAATTCCAATGTAGCGCTATTATCGCTTTTAAGAGTGCCATTTGAATTTTTTAGATTTGGGATTGGAAATTGATTATTGCAATTGTGTTTCAAGAGTAACCCACCTGGTCACACAGATCGAACATAGCTTTTCCCAGTATTGTATAGTAGTCTTTGTTAGATATTATTCTGAGTGAGGGTCACACTGCCTGCTTCGAATTTTGCTTTGTCTATGCAATTTATAAAGCGAATGTGTTCGCTGCCATTTTCTTTTGGAAATAGTTTGGGATAAAAGTAAATTACAGAAAAGGTGAGCATACAGAGAAAGGTATTTTTAAACCCATAGATGTGATGTTTTATGCTTCATTCTATACGCATGCTTTGTTATCATATTTCGTCCGTAAAATAGGCACGGATTACGTAATTTTGTTGTTCTTCGTCATACATTTACTTACCACGAAACATGAAAAACATTAAGTCAAAGTGCGTTTCACGAGCGCGGAAAGTAGAATTGCTGTCTACACCGAAAAGTTGTTCTGTTCGTAGGTGTGTGCGTACCTACATACTGCCGCAGGTTATGCGAGGAGGCTCATTTAAGTATGTCCTCGTATCGCGCGGGTGGTACATGGGACGGCGGCCCGCCGGGCGCTGAGGCAGAGTACGGGCCGCCGCAGCCGCCGCCGCCGCCGCCCGCTCATGCTCTTCCCAGCACCGACCCTTGGACTGGGGTCAGCTACACGCACTACGCGCCTCACGGCTACGACTACCAAGCTTATAGTGCCAACTATGGTTATAGCTACGACCAAAGTTATTATCAACGTCCCGACGGAGCTTACTATGGAAAGTACCCTGATGCTAGCGAGCCTTATTCGCCCGCGACTCAAGTGAGTTACGATTATTCGCAGCGTCCTCGTGAGCGCACGCGCTCTCCGGTTGAGTCTAACAGTTATGAGCAAAGAAAGTCCTACAGATCAAAGTCAAGAAGTGGCTCTCCCTATGAGAAAAGAGAGCGAGCTTACTCAAGAAAAAGGGACTGCAGCTACGAAGAAGGAAGTAGACGTCACAGATCACGAAGTAGATCAGTCCGATCCAGGACAAAATATTCTTCCAGCTCTAGTTCCAGATCTAGGTCTTACTCTCGAGAAAAGCTCAAAGATGATAAGAAAAAAAAGAGATCTGTCTCAACTGATTCTTCAGTTTCGGGTGGATCTTATAAGATAAAAAGTAGCAGAAGTCATAATCGTTCTATGTCCCCTACTAAAAATAGAAGTAGATCTAGAGATAGATCAAGAACTCCTAGTGTTAAGGGTTCTCATAGCAAATCTCCAAGACTGAAAGAAAAGAGAGACAAAAAAAAGTTAATAATTCATTCCAAAAAGGGATCCAAAAATAAAGAAAAAAAACAAAAAAGAGATTCAAGTACTCCACCACGAAAATATAGTGATGGGACACCTCCACCAAAAGGGAACAGCAAATCGAATAGGTCATCTTTAACTCCACCTAAAAGCTACAAAAGATCTGATAAATCTGATACACCTTCTAAAAGCTCTAAATATAAAAATCATAGCCCAGGGACCCCACCTAAAAAGAAGAAGGATAATTCACTGACACCACCAAGGTGTTATGCTCGAACTTGCTCATCATCAAGTTCAAAGTCTCGGTCTAGATCTCATACTCCCAAGCGCAAAGTTTTGCGATCCCCTAAATCTAGAAACTCCAGATCTTGTTCACACTCATCTAGCAGGTCATCAAAATCATCTAAAAGCTCACAATCCAAATCAAAACGTAGAAATAACCGTATGACCAAGCATAAATCACGATCAAAGAGTCGAACGAGACATTCATCCAGTACTCGGCGCCAATCAAAGTCGAAAGGACGTCGCTCTAACAGTTCCAAAGACTCAAAGTCTAGGTCGGGCTCCCGTGGCTCTGCACCTCGCAGTCAAAGCAGAACTCCAAGTGAAGATGAACGTCGTGGACAATTCACAGTAGCTGATAGAAAACGGTTTTGGAAACTCCACAAAAGAACGCAAGAGGAAAAGGATAGAGATAGATCCCCAATCAAAGAAGTTAAGCCTCCTCCAGGTGCAGTGGAGTCTACCCAAGTTGATGACATTGAGTATGGGGTTCCACCTGAAGTGGAAGGTCCCAATTTTCATGAGCTTCTGCCTCACATTGATCAAGTACTGCCTGGTTCTTCCTCATCAAGGTCCAGAGCCGTACCTATTCCTATTAAGAACGACGGTAGCTTCTTAGAAATGTTTAAGAAGATGCAAGAACAAACTAAAAAAATTGAAGAAAAGAAACCAGAGATCAAAAAACCACTTTTGCCATTTATCGGTAAACGTCGTGGTGGACGCGTGCTGAAGACTGGCTTGGTTAAAAAAGCAAAGGCAATTGACGAGCAAACTGTCGACAACACTCCAAAAGATGCTTGGTCACTTTATATGCAAGAAGTCAAAAAGTACAGAGAAACCTCTTGCGAGGAAGAAAGAAAGACGAGACCACTCGTAAAATGATTAAAAATAATAACATTAGACTCTCGTAAAATAACAATAAGAACTAGTTTAAGATTTTTATTGTGACCTCTAAAATGTAATTACAAGTTATTAATAACAACATTTGTATTTTATTTGTAAGTTGTGTTTATTGCAATCATTATGTAGACAATGTTTTGTTTATTTTTACTGTGAAACAGGATTTCTGATTAATAAAGGAATTATGAAAATGAATGTTGCTTTGTGTTTCTTTACAGCAAAATGCCCGAGATGATCAAATCGCCCGCCGACATCAAAACTGCTCCTTTCGACCCGCGGTTCCCTAATCAGAACCAGACAAGGTAATGCTGAACTTATTCATAGCAGAACTGCTACCAGAAGAGGCCTGCCTGCAGTCAACGTTGACATTAACGAAATAAATTAAATTTTAGTGTCGGTATAAAAGACTTCTTATATTCCAGACGAAAGGTTTTAGGAAGCTAAGAACTCGTAGTTTTTAATTTTGTATTGGATAGAGATAGGTTTGAGTTATTGATTTGGTAGACAATGTTGACAAAAACATGGTAGGCGACGCAGCCTAATAGGTAATAATAACACAAATTACCTGAAATAAAAGTCGAGGTTAAAAGTAGGTACAGTGTAATTGCTATCTTAAAAGTAAATAAAAAAAATCTAGATGGGATTTAATTTGGTGAGGTTTAAGTCTGGAATATAGTATAGCTAATCTAAACGCTTTGCATTTGTATGAAGGTAGTTACGTACATTTCGCTACATAACGAGTATTAATAATACTAAAATGCATTTGCAGACTTCAAAAATTCACGAATCTACAACCAATTGTGTAGGTATAGATTTATAACATATTTTCTTTGAAAGTAAATATATACGTCGAAACGATACCACGTGCGAAAGATAGATAAACACGTACATTTTGTGATTATTATCTATCTATAGGTATGTCTTAGCAGATTTTCTATACGCGTCATCTGTGTCGATATTTCAGGCACTGCTACCAGAGCTACCTGGACTTCCACCGGTGCCAGAAGGTGCGCGGTGAGAAGTACGAGCCATGCACTTACTTCAAGAGGGTTTACAGGTGACGAAACTTTTCTGTTCAGTCCGCTCTTGCACGACGCTTCTCATAAATCTAACGCAGTGGCACCGTGCTCGACATAGTAACAAAGTGTCCGGTCAGTTTTCACCGCCAAGAAATAACAAAATTTCGCCTCAGTGACGAGAGTGGCAAAACGCGAGGCCTGATAACCGAAGGTCCCGGGTTCAATCCCAGGTTGGACTAAGTGTGTTTTGGATTTTCGATGCATAATTCAAAATTCAAAATTATTTATTCAGTTTAGGCTACAAGTAGCTCTTATGAATGTCACTATGCCATCGGTTCGTAAGTCTACTCTGGGCGGGAGATCTTGTACTGAGAACATCGATTTAAAGGTATTTTTAAATCGATGACTGAGAAGAACCGGCAATAAACTCAGCAAGTGTCTAGCTCTTTTCTCCTTTAGAGCGTCAAAAATATTGGAAAATGCCCGAACATAGCAGGACACTTTCCATTACAATAAACACAAAAAATATAGAAGACAACAACAACATGTAAAAAAAAACAAACTAAAAAATATACATTCACAAATTTACTTACAAATTATATAGCCCGGGTTCATGATCACCAACCCGCATTTGGCAAGCGTGGTGATTAAGCCATTACCCATCAGTTGTAGCGTTGACTTGATTGCAACGATGGAGGCCTTTGCCCAGCAGTGGGACAGTTGTAAGCTATTCACTTTAGTTTACATTGAAATTTTACGCAATGACGGCTAGGAAGCAAGCGGTCTGTATTCAATTGTTGTTATAACCGCCTCTGTGGTCTAGTAGTTAAGACCACCGGTTTAGACCCAGAGGTCCCAGGTTCGATTCCCAGCGGGGGTACATCTTTGTGTACTCGGTTTGGTTGGTGGTAGGACTTGTTTGTCCGCCTGGCTAGCTACCACCATCTTATCTAAATATGTCGCTATAACATCAATGTTTGTAGCATTGTTGTGTTCCGGCAGCTAGAGATAGATAGTAAGTTGATGAAAGCGGAATATATTACCTACTAGATAGTCAGTGCCTCACTAGTTGAGGATCCCGGTTGAAGTGCACTTCCACTAAATGGCCTTATCATCACTTAACATAAGGTGAGAGACTGTGCTTACCCGTAAATATATTTTTTTTTAAAGTCATTTGCTGACCCCCCTATTTCTAATGATTAAAGGAAAAAATGTCGATCACCGGTTCATGTTAAACACTAGTGGTAGTTACAGTGTAATTAGTTTACTGGTACCACAAGATAGAATGTCACAGCGCTATTATTTCAATGGCGTCTCGTACACGATCGCAAACTGGTACTAACATTACAAACCAGTTTGTGATTTGTTGCCTCGTAATACAGATAAGCTTGGACTAGGCTATACCTAAGTAAGGACTTATTATTATTTATTATTAGTATGCAATAAATCTTTGATTTTATTTTAACAGCTTTGTCACTGGCGACCTGGGACAATGGCTTAAACTTCGTCTTTTATTTTATTTATAAAGGAAGAACATAATCTTCCCTTTTGCTAGGAAGTAGGGTAGTGTTGCTAAGTCTTTATAGCTGACTATAGCAACACTATCCTGCTTCTCTCGACTCTGCCAAACAGTGATACAGTTAATGTAGCGACCACTAACATTTGTGTCGATACTATCAATAGTAGCTATGAAGACAGTACTAGCCCTTCGTCGGACAGTGGCGAAATGGAAGCCTAAATAAATTGTCCATTATTTACAGGCCTAATGAAAATTCCTCACAAAAGATATTTCGTCGCCCCTGATAATAGAAAACAAATTTTTATCAGACTTTATCATGCATGCAGATAATAAATAAATCTTGTTTATAAGTTACACGTAGACGTCATTGCTATTGGTTATTGAAAGCGTAATATAAGTGGGATCATTTATTACAAGTGCGTGTCGGGCCACGCGCAGTGTAGGGTTCCATAGCCCATATCAATAATGCGGACTCTGAGAAAAGGGCATTTATGAACATTTATTTAACGATGACTCATATACTTAAATGTAGATACTCTGACAACGTTAATAATTTCTCTCGTTTTACAGGTCCCTCTGCCCCAATGAGTGGGTCGAGCAGTGGGACACGCAGCGCGCCGAAGGCACTTTCGCGGGCAAGATCTAGACGTATTACTTCCCCTGCTGTGAATTGTTATTTAATTATGAGAAGACGAAGATATTTTAATTTTACTTAGGTCATTCTGGAAGCTTTAGCAAAATAAATGAGTTGATTCGAATAATTTGTTATTATTCTGTTTAATCTGTGCCTATGAAAGAATTGATTGCCGCTGCATGCCGTACGGCGAAACTTATATTATATAAAAATATCCGGGTTCGATTCCCAGGTCGGGGAACAAATAATATTAACCTAAGATTTTTCTGTCGAAAGAGGTATTCCGTTTTCGTCAGTAAAAAAACAGCTTATTATGTATTCTGACGAATGTGTCAGAGATCGTGTTTCGAATTTTTCAATGCATAGCCCGGGTTTGTGATCACGACCCGGCTATTGGACCGGCCATTACGCATCAATTGTAGTGAGACTTGATTTTTCAATGATGGCGGCCTTTACCCAGCATTGGGTGCCTAGTAAGTTCCATTTGACATTCGATCTCTTAAACGAAAACGAAAATTAGTATGGCATTGAAGCAGCGCTTCTTGGCGACATAGGAACGAGAAGTTAAAATTTTCCCTTATAGAAATTCTCATTATTTGTCATATTCGTTAATGTGATCGAATGGCGAATAAAACTGGCATTAGGCAACTAGTTTTACCACCGCATTAGTATTACTAATATAATTGTAATATTATTGTTATATTAATATTAAGTTCAATTATAGTAATAAAAAAAGTAAAATTTGGACAACCGGATTTGACTAATTTAGGGTCCCTAACAAAATCTACGAGGTGGTCGTAACTTTAATAAATCTCCTCACTTCACGCTTTCTAAAAAGAGCGTTACAATTTACTGCGTAAAAGAAAACAAATATTATAAACGAAACTTTATTGTCAAGCTGGTACTGGCAGCCAGCGTGTGACGTTATATGGGTCCGGGGAAGGCGCCCTTGTCGCGTAGCTCGTCCCACTGCGAGATCCACTGGTTGGGGCAGACGGTCTCGAAGTAGCGCTTGAACAGCTTGCAGTCGTCGATCTCGCCCAGCAGCCGCGTGCACTTGTAGAAGTCGCAGTAATTGTCGTAGCACGCCCTATAATATAACTCCAGCTGTTTAGGGTAATGGCACCCAGTGTTGGACAACCGACCTTATTTATTTATTCATCAAAACCCATCTCAGCCAAAAGACGTTTACTGCTGGACAAAAGCCTCCAGGGATTAGTATTTTTCTTATAAATATAAAAAAAATATTTTTATAAGCCATTCGATTATGTACAATGAAAATGAGAATTTGTAAAGCAAAATTTTAACTCTCGTTTATCACCAGGAAGCGCTGCTTCAATCAATGCAATATAAACGCATTCGTTAACGCGATCGAACAACAAATAAATGTCGCACTATGCACCTTGTACTGGCCTTAAACCCAGAGGTCCCGAATTCGATTTGTAGCTGGTGAAGCATATTATATTCCTTTGGTTGATGGTAGACCTTGTTCTAGTGTGCTTGGCTGGCTACCACTTTATTTAAGTCAGTCACCATGGCGATCTACGTCATTACGTAGATCATAATAGTATTCTTGTGTTCCGGTAGAGATAAGTAGCCAGTTCCTCATTGATTGAGAGGATTCCAAAGTGCGCTTTCATTTACAAGCGGTCGCCGTAATATCAAATTCTGATTACAATAATGGATCATAATAAAGTTTTCTCGTACGTCTACATATTTTCATGACATAAAGACTTTATCATCATTATTCATCATCATCATCATCATCTCAGCCAAAAAGACGTCCACTGCTGGACAAAGACCTCCCTCAGGAATAAATCATTTTGAGGGGAATTTGCCATAATCGCCACGCTTGGCAGGCGGGTTGGCGATCGCAGTAAGGTGAGAATAATCACAGAGAGACGCTGCTGCCCATGCTCTGGAATGGTCCCATAGTCGCCTTCTACGACACCCACGGGAAGAGACGGGGTGGTGCAATTCTTTACACCCGGCACCACACGGGGATTTGACATAAAGACTTGGATAAACTTAATTAATAAATATTTTTTATACATACTTCGTTTGGTTTGTAAATGGGTATCGTGGATCTATTCGCAGCGTTCTGAATTCTTGATCACACATTTTGAATTATATAATTTAAAGTATTCGGTAAAGCTGATAGTTAGTAAAAACAGTAGTAGTAGAAAAATCAGGTATTTGTCAATGTGACAAATTAAAAGAAAACAAAAAATATTTGTTTCTATTTTTATTACAAAATCTATAAGCACAAATATATACAAACTTTTTGATAAGTTCCATAAAAAAAGGAAACAGTAAATATTGTTTTTATAGTAAAGTACAAAGAACAACTCATATTTACAACTTAAATACTTACAAATATTGCCAATTTATTTTGTTACATATTACAGTAACTCATTATTAAACGTTTATCATAGAACAAAATAAAAGGTAGGTAGGTAGTACACAACTACACCTACAATTGGAAGTGGTAGGTCTCCATATTCCATAACAAATTGTTATTACTATAATAAAATTTACATTAAAATCACATTAAATAGAGTCCCATACTTGCTATTTCGTAATTTTTTTGTACTACTGGTCTAGTCATTTTATTGCATGTTATTGATGAAAACTATTTTAAAATTGATACTGTTTTCTTTCTCTTAAATTAGTAGAGATCTCGATTCAGATAACATTTGAGGACTATCGATTTATTTATTTTTGTTGCTAATCAGTAAATGTCTGACGGCAGTCTCTATAATAAAATACAAAAAATATTTTGTACTGAGGTCGTTTTTATACATGAAACAAACTTGAGAATATTAAGAAATACATGACTGCACATTAGACTACCAGAAATTGTCTTTCCTCGATAGACTTTAAACTTTATAGATACGGCATATGGTTTATTAAAGAATTTTTATTAAGTTGATGTGCACGCGTTTGTACCTTATTCTGAAAATTTATATTTTCTTGAGATGATACGATGATAAGATGTTGCATGTATCGCATAAACAAGATTTTTATAACTATGTCTAATTTATAAATTGTATCAGAGTAAAACCCTATCATTGAAGAGCTATTGAAGAGTTTCGTCAGACATATCACATCGTCAAACAGCACAGAAGATTTAGCCTACTTAGAAAGACGGCGACGATGGCTCACCAGAAGTTTTTAAAGCAGTGTGTTAGAAATAGAAATACATATCATTTATTGCCAATAATGTGTCGCGGTTAACATGAAAACGAGACAGTTTTCACAACTGCAATAACAGTAATATTGCTGAAGAGCTCGATGGCGCAGTGATCAACGTGCTCAGTTTACGATTGCTAAAGTTAAGCAACTTTAGCAAAGGTCGGTCATCGGATGGGTGACCAAAATGTATTCGTCGCTTCTCGTTTCTCCGTGCTTTACTTCACAGCTGTTGGTCCCGGCTGCATTAGCAGTCGTTATCAACCACCGCACCGTACTGGGCCCGCGTGGTGGTTTATGGCCCGTTCGTTATTTCCGTCTACATGGAAGGCTGGTATCCCAGCAGTGGGGGCATAAAATGAGCTAGGGGGTAACCACGAGCTCTTATAGCAGCATTATTGCAGTTGTGAAACGAGACGTCTCTTTTCCACAACTGCAATAATACTGCTATAAGAGCTCATAGTCAGGGGGCTGGTAGTGATGACGGTCGGTGTTGCTGTACGAGCGTATGGTAAGGCTTCGGTGGTTGGAAGATGAAGGATTCGGTCTAGTTTTCCATAGTGAGCCCCGTGTCCTCTGGTGGTTGGAAGATCTATTTTACAGAGCCACGATAGCAAAATTGGTAGCGCACTCGACCCGGCACGTCATGGGGTGCTGGTTCAAAACTAGCTCGTGGAAATTTTTTCAAAACTTTTCAAATCTATACGTCTTTTTTTATTATTCGAGCGACAAATGACTCCATCTGAAGTTAAGTGGAAATGGAGTCCAGGCACGAAGACAACTGGTGCAGCGTGAAAACGACGCAGCATCAGTCACCGTCACCCTGCTGGCCCAATAGCTGCGTCTTCACTCCTCGTTTGAAAGACTCTGAAAGGAGAGTTGATTATCTGTATTTACGGGCAGTAGACATAGTTCAGATATCGTCCCATCACAATCTGTAAATTGTAGCATTTTTTTTGTAGCAAAATATAACAGGTGACAAAGCGCTCGGCTCGATAGTTGAAGGTCCCGGGTTCAATTCCCAGGTCGGGCAAAGTGTGTTTCGGATTTATTCGGTGCATAGCCCGGGTTCGTTTTTTTTTTATATACCTAGCACGGCAAATGACTCCATTTCACCTGATGTAAAGTGAATATGGAATCCAGATGCGACGACAACTGGTGCAGCGTGAAAACAACTCAGCATCAGTTACCCTCACTCTGCCGGCCCACAAGGTGCCTCTTCACGCCTCGTTTGAAGGACCCCATATCATAGGAAGGAGGGAAAACGTGTGCTGGCACACTATTCCATGTTTTAGAAGTGCGACAAAAAAATGAGTCACCAAATTTCTTAGTGCGCGATGGAATATTTGAGACAGTGAAGCGGTGACTCCAACCCGCGTTCGGCGAGCGTGGTGATCGAGCCGATACTCGTCAACAGTAGCGATGACTAGATTTCAACGATGGAGGCCTTCGCCCAGCGGCGGAACAGTTATAGGCTATTTATTTATTTCAAAAATCAAAAATGTTTATTCAGTAACAATTTTACAATTAATAACCAGCACATAGAGGTCCCTTTTTTAAGTACGAGTATTAATAAATACTTGTTACTGGACACCTCGCTCATCCTTGATCGTACATACTATGCATCTTACATGAATATAAATTAAAATTTATCGAGTATGAGTAGGTGACAAATAAAGAAAAAAATAAAAAGAATATTTATGCTATTTAATTTATAAAGTATGAAACTTATTTTAATTTTCTTTTTTGGAGGAAGGGGAAGAGGAAAAGGCATTCGAAAGCAAATACCTTTTTTTATATTAACGGGTAAGCACAGTGTTTTGATCTCACCTGACGTTAAGTGGTGATAAGGCCAATGATGGAAGCGCACTTCATTCTCAACTACTGAGGTACTGGCTATCTTAATACTGCTGCCGGAACACAACCATGCTACAAACATTGTCTCGATGTTACGGCGACATATTTAGATAATACGGTGGTAGCTAGCCAGGCGGACGAACAAGCCTACCACCAACCGAACCGAGTACCAAACATTCCCCCGCTGGGAATCGAACCCGGGACCTCGGGTCTAAACCGGTGGTCTTAGCCATTATACCACAGAGGCGGTTAAACTTAATTTGCTTTGTAATGATAATACTTAGTATGTCGATCGTGGTGTGCAATAAAAGTGGGTAACTCACTCGCCTAGTAGTCGTCGGCGCGCTTGGGGGCGGTGGGGGGGGCGGACACGTTGGGCGCGGCGAGCTGCAGCTGGCGGTGCAGCAGGCCGAGGCACTGCAGCAGGCACTGCATGCTGCCCGCCGACGTCGCCTGCGCGCCACAGACAACGGTCACATACTACACATACAAACGGACACGCGCCTGCAGGTCCGACTATCACGAACCGTCAAATTTCCTCAATAGAAATTGAAAAAAAAAACAAAAGTTTGCGGGATTCGAACACTTTTTTTTAATTCGACACTTTTGTCTTTTTTCAAATTGTAATTTAATCGCAACAAAAATTACGTAAAATTAAACAGGATAATTTTTTTACCAGTGCGCAAACTTTCTGGAGCGACTCAGAATCGGTAAGTAAACCGCTTTCTCCGCTAGTAACATGGGCTAGAAATATGTCAAAAATTTTGAGACTTTTCATACGAATCACGCTAATCGAGTGTTCACTAAAGTGTGGGAAGTCCAAAAATTTTTGACATATTTCAACCCATGTCACTATGAGAAAGTTGTTTACTTACCGATTCTGAATCACTCCAGAAAATTTGTGCACTGGTAAAAAATTATCCTGTATACTACTAGTATAAAATAATTTCTTACTTATCATAAAACTTAATTTCAAAGTAGAATCAAAAATGATGTGTCGTAAAGTACATATCGAAACTTAACCAAATATTTACTGTATCATCTTTTTTTAATGTGGGTTCTGCGAGTGTCTGTTTAAATAAATAATAAATAAATCATTTAAGTAAGATATTAATATAACAATTTTACACAAATGCCGAGTAATTTTAGACCACTTATGTTGCAGATAAAAGAAACTACAGACTTGTATTTAATTATATTATACACCTCCATGGATTGAAACTTAGCAAAATTTGTAATTTTGTAATAAATTATAAAATTAATTTCTTTGTCAATTAAAAGGACTCTTAATTTGGCATATTCATACATAAATGAAGCTTTATATACCTACCTTTAAAAGTAACAAATCAGGGTCTGTGTGAGGGAATGGGGAATCTGAAGATTCTATACACCTTGCTAGTGCAGCATCACTGAAAATAGAAAAACCTACAATTAATAAAACCTTGTAATTTTACAATTTAAACTTACAATTTTGTTCAGTATTTGGTTTTTTGTTTTAAACACAACAATTTGGATGAACTGATCTGCTTCCTAGTTACAGTTAAAGTGTACACAAATTATATAATAATATATAAAAAAATTACCTTAATTCAGTTGCTTGTAGCTGTTGCCTAGCTGAAGCCATTGCATCATGTACTGCTAACTGTTCTCTTGGTTGCAATGGTGGATTTGCTCCCATGGCCTGGAAAATCGAAATTAATACACAAATTAACAGAATTATTTTTATTACTTATATTAATTCAATTTATTTCTCTCTGATCAAAATCATTTGCATTGCAAATACATTCATTATTTTTTCACTGTATAATGAGAATAAAAACTGTTTTGAATGCTTTTTTTGTTTTCTACTATAATCATTTTCTTTTTTTCATTCTTGTAGGCACTTTGCCTTCATCTCACCTGATGTTAAGTGATAATAAGCTCAACTACTGAGGCACTGAGGCATATCTTTTAAAAGTAAGTGGTTGACATAACAATATCTTAATTTTAGATAGACCCATTCAAAATGTTAATAAAATATTGATCAACATTATCTAAATTCTATAGTTAATGTATGTTAATGTGATCGATTACCTTGGTGTGTATCTCGGCAATGGCTCTCAAGCCGTTGACCCATTCCTGCCTTGCTCGGGCATCAGTAGCCCTCAGTTTGAGCATGTCTCCAGACGCACAGTTGATGGTGAAGGTCCGAGAGTCCTCATCACTGGGGCATACCACAGCTGCTGCTAAATGTGCCTATAAAACAACAAAAAATATATTTAAGAATAATCATATGATAAGCCCTCACAGCAGCCTAGAAACATCCAAATCCTGAGTTTAGGCCTCCTGACACTTGGACAATAGTAACAATCAATAGTAATATAATATTTAAGACATCTTAAATTTGAAAGTTTTCTTAATCTCTGTTGTCACAGTAAATCTAGACACAATAGAAAAACAATGCTTAGTGGACTGGACTTATTGAGTCATCAGGACGAGATAAATATACAATTCAATTCTATCATTTTAAAGCAATTGTTCAGTGTACTTTGTGTACAGATAATGTTTTAGCTAAAGTAAGAGATATAAGTACTTAAAATATAAATACATACCAGTGAAACTTATATTTATATTTGAGACTAAACTATGAGTACCTCTCCTCTAGCCGGTTGTCCAGGTTGAATAGTGTCTCCTGGGCCATCGAAAAGGTAGTAGGATAGTACACCAGTCTCAGGATCGACTGCAAACCATCGCTGCTGCCAGCCTTTCATGACATTAGTATATTTATATAATTGCCCAGATAAAGGCCTATGAGATCCTAGACCAGTAGCTTTTATCATTTTGCAATGAATAATATTATAGTTGCTTGCAGAAAAGTAAATAAATAAAACACTATATACACACACACCCCTCCCTCACGAAAATTCTTATTGACAAAATAAATATGACAGATAATAATGTAGAGATGCTCGATGTAGATCGAAGAAAAAAATTTTGACGTTCGCGTCTTGATATATCGAATCAAACCGATTTTATCGTATAAAACCGATTGTGTGTGGTCTATTGTGCTGTAATCTTTTCGGAAACCGGCTTGTTCGATGGGCTGGAAGTCATCAATCCTGCGTGCAAGACGATTCGTTATGACTCTCGAAAACAGCTTGTAGACGTGACTTAGATCTACTTAGAAGTTTTGTCGCCCTTTCTGAAGAACAGAACCACCCATACCTTCGTGCCACGTCTCCGGCGTTTTGCTCCTTAGTAGGATGGAATTAAACAGCTTTCGAAGAGCTACGAGTACCGGTCTTCCGCCTGCTTTACGAAGCTCGGCCGTAATTCCGTCAGCACCTAGTGCCCTGCAGTTCTTGAGCTGCTTGAGAGCCCTACTAATCTCGTACAAGCTGAAGTCCGGGATGTCTTCGATACCGTGCCGGGTTAACTTAGCTCTAGGGTCTTTAGCTAAGCTTTGCACAGGTGGCCGTGTTGATATGTAAAGCTGTCCAAAATTGTGTAAAACTTTACAAAATTAAGTTGATTGAGACACAAATACTGATCTTACTTTTAATTAATTCTTATCTAAATAATAATAAGTCAAATAAGCCGTTTCTAGCCGCTAGGCTAGAAATGTTAGTAACCAGCTTCACATCTATAATCCGAACCCTTCTAGGTCGAGAATCTAGTAATAAAGGGGAATAAAGGGGTGCGGGGACACGCGCTAGTGCCTGATGCCGTTCCTTCTAGACAACCTCTGACGATGCTTCGCTTTACACTGCTTTAAGTTTCTCGCCGTCCCCAAAAAAGTCTGGTAAAGCTGAAAATGCCGTATGAGGCAATCAGCTAACTCTGTCATAAAAAACCAAAATATCGATATTATCATATCGAAGAAAACATCGATGTATTTTTTGTCATGCATGCATCGCTATAATAATGTCGTGTCATATTTTTTTTATTAACCCTGCAGCAGAGATGGGGATGGAAAAGTCATACCTAAAAATTATATAAAAAGTTCTTACGTGTAAATCTTGGCAATAAAAAATGTTTGATGGTTATTTAACTAAATTTTATTGTTTTAAATAACTAGGTATGATATGTTGTTTGAACATTTAAGGTTCCATTATGTAAGACTATACAAGAAGACGGAAGATTTGGCGAGAACGGGACTGAATCTGTAGATTTATCGGTGGAATTATATCATTTTATTATGCTTTAATCATAACACCAAAGCACCACTCATTCATTATCTATTACAAACATCTATTAAATATTTGGCTGAATGAGCTAGATCCCTTTGTCTGTTCCATCTGATACATTTTTTGAGTGTTTGTTTGTTTGTCATCGCTCAGAATAGGTATCGAATAATTCGATAACGTAAATATTCAATTAAATTAATCTGTAATTATTCTTGCTCCCTAGTTCTTTGATAATATCAGAAGAGTTTATAACCAACTCCATGTGAATATTATGATAATATTAGACTAGGTATTTTGTTTTGTAACAAATTACACTTTGTCAACAAAGAACAAACGGCGAGTCGTAACTCGTCGCAAGACTGCATTGCAATCGTGCAAGATGGTTTTTAAGCTAGTCCGTACGGATTCTGTGGAACCATGCAAGATACAGCTTCCCGCTGGGAGACATATGATTGGTAGAGGTAAATTTCTAAATGTAAGTACCCACTTCTATTCTACAAAACTCCACCAAAGTAGGTATAACACCTACGATTGCTATGCTTTAAAGTTAAGAAACAGTGCCCTGTATCTAGGGCTGCCATCAGTTAAATTACGGACCCAGGACAAAAACTTCAAATACCCAATACCACATTTGAGAAAAATAAAGATTTCTCCCCGGACTCCATCGAAAAAACAAATTAGAATAAAATAAAAACATAGTTATCATAAAATTCAAAAAATTCAAAATTCAAAATCATTTATTCAGTTTAGGCTACAAATAGCTCTTATGAACGTCATTATGCCATCGGTTCGTAAGTCTACTCTGGGCGGGAGATCTTGTACTGAGAAGAACCGGCAAGAAACTCAGCAAGTGTCCAGATCTTTTCTCCCTTACATCGTCAAAAATATTGGAAAATGCCCTATCATAAAAGGACATTTTCCATCACAAATAAAAAAAACACATAATATAAAGGACAATCACATGAGAAAAAAAAAATAGTTTGCAAAAACACCATTTACCAGTTAAATTTTTTACAATGTCATACAGTACTAGTAAAAGTCAAAACCTGTCTAAGAAAAAACAAAGTTAAACTATAGTTGATAATAATAAAATTAAGACAAGTATGCAAGAGCAGACCGCCCTCCACAGGCGGCACCCGTTCACGAGTATGACATAATGAATCAGCCATCGCTTCGCTCAACCATATTTTAGGGAACGTAACGACCCGACGCACATGCCACCACCGCAGAGACAATAAAGAGAGCATGACACACCCAAGCTACTCTAAATCAAAACTAATTGAAATGTTTAACGTAACGCTATTTGTTATCTGTAGGACACTGTTTATAAAGGCTATCATATCAGTATATTTTTTTATTATAAAAAGTAGTAAAGTATGCGTTTCTTATTATAGCCAGGCTGTTTTATCATCTAAATATTCTCTGACTGTATAATAACCTTTTTTAAGTAAAGAAGACTTTACATGTTTTTTAAACTTATCTAGAGGTAAATCTAGTACAGTGTTTGGTATTTTATTATAATAGTATATACCTTGCCCCAAGAAAGAACCAAGGACCTTCTGTAACCTGAACAGTGGCATCACAAGTTTTGTCTTACTTCTAGTATTAAAATTGTGTACGTCACCGTGTTTGGTAAATGAATTGATATTGCAACGTACAAAAACTATACAATTATAAATAAATTGAGAAGCCACTGTCAACACACCAATCTCTTTAAAAAGATTTCTTAAAGAAGTTCTTGAACCTAGTCTATAGATTGTTCTTACTGCTCGTTTTTGTAAAATGAATATAGTTTCAATATCAGCCGCTGTTCCCCACAGTAAGAGGCCATACGACATGACACTATGAAAATAACTAAAGTAAACTGTTCTAGCAGTTTCAACGTCTGTTAACTGCCTTATTTTTCTAATGGCATAAGCAGCAGAACTGAGTTTGCCGGCCAATTTCGTTATATGAGGATTCCATTGAAGTTTTGAATCAAGGGTTATACCTAAGAAAACTGTTGAGTCTACCAAATCTAATCGATCACCGTTTATTCTAATATCGGTTGGTTCATTCTTGACATTTGGTAGTCTAAATTTAATACATTTTGTTTTTTTGGCGTTAAGCTGCAAATTATTAACAGTAAACCAACTGAGTACATCTGAGAGAGCTTTGTTTACATCGTCGTAATTATTCTTACACCTAGTTACATTAAAAATGAGTGAAGTATCATCTGCAAATAATACGATTTCACAGAAGTTCTCTACAAAGAATGGCAAGTCATTGATATAAATCAAAAACAGAAAAGGACCAAGAATGGACCCTTGTGGAACTCCCATTTTTACATGAGAACCAGATGATTTAGTTCCATTAATATCGACAGTCTGTGTTCTAGAGCTGAGATAAGACTGGATTAAATTTAGTGCGGTATCTTTGAGACCGTAGTAATGTAGCTTCATCACCAGAGTATTTTTATATTTTTATTTATTTATAGAAAATGACTAGTATAGGCTGATGATGATGATCGTAACTCATGTAACTATTCTGGTAATAAACATAATTAGGAACTCTTCTTTTTTGGCATCAATGAAATTATAAAATATTATACTTTATTAAAAAACAAAGGCCTAAACTACATTAGCGTAACCAAAGTAGAACGTTCGTAATTTTTTTATTGAAAAGTTCTGTATTAAAGAAGTAATATGTGCAAAGTTTCACACCGGTAACGTTTCTTTGAAAAAAAATTATGAAAATCAATATTTTCGCTTTGATGGATTCCATTTTGACAGTTTGATTTTTATTGTAGTTACGTTTCCATTTTTATTTTTTTTAATAAAATTATTTAAAACTCACGAACAATATCTATTTATCCAAAAAAATATGCGTACTTATGTTAAAGTATTAAATTTACGATATTTGATAAATTTTTTTATAGTAAAATTGTGTTTGTCGATTTTACTGCGGTATAACGAAACGCGAATAAAATACAGAAATCCTTGCTGTTGGTTAGGTTAAGTAAAATTTTTTTTTTCCCAAGCGAAGTGCAGCTTAGCAAGGGCCAGTCACGGAAGGGGAGAGTGCAGTCACAGAAGGGGGGAGCAAATTCTCCCCTTAACAAATTTTCTTTATTGCATATCTCTGAAACTGTGTCTGCGGGGGAGAGGGAATAGTAAGGGAGAGGCTAGGGGAGTCTCCCACTAGACCCCACTCCCCAAAGCCTCCAATTTTGGTTACGCAAATGTACAGTTTTACCAAAAACAAATTATAAATTGTCAAGTGCACAGGTATATTTCCCTAGGATACTGCGGCAGTATACTGTCAGTCCATAACGGAACAAATTTCTCACCAGTAAGAGCACTGGACAGTGCTCGCAGTGTATATCGGAGCATACCCTTATTACCCTTTATAAATTAATTTGCAGTGCAATGACAAAAGAGTATCTAGAAACCATGGTGAGCTGGAAGTGACTCAAGATACAGTTATTGTCAAAGCTGTAAGTATCAATTTAACATTAGCACAAATTTATTCTCTTAATTAAAATTAATTTTCATATGTGAAATTTTTCAGATGCACATAAATCCATGTTTTGTTTTAAAGAAGGGAACTGATGAAACACAAATACTGAAACAGGATTGTACACAACATATTGGCAATGGTGACCGTATTGGTCTTCTCCCAGACTCATACTGGTTTGAGCTGTTACAATGTACTATTGCTGATGAGAACCAACCAAAAGACTTAGCCATTGCAGAAATAAAGTCAGATGCTGATAGTGCGGAAACAGAACCATTTGAACTTGAAAATATAGATGCTTTTCAAGAAAATTTCAATCCAAATGAAAATGACATAAATGATAGCTCTAATTCACCTTCATTGTTACGTAAGTATTTACCTGCTTTAATATTCTTTTGAGTAATTAAAAGCGTATTTTTTTGTTTATGATTGCATGAAAAAATATATTATAATTTTTATCGATCATTTTCATTTATAGCTGCACCAGAAGACCGAAACACAGCAAGTGCTGATAAGGAAGGTTCACCACACTCAAAATCTCCAGATAAAAGGTCATTTAACTCAGACAATGAAGATTCTTGCTCTGCTGTTAAAAAGCCCAAAATAGAACTGATTGAAAAAGAAGAATCTTCAACCTCAGCACAACCTGTTGTTATGCAAGCACCAAGTGATAAACAGGATTTGACAAAGTCTGATAATCAAGAATCAAGTGATGGACAGGATTTGTTAAACTCTGTTAAGCAAGAACCAAATGATGGACAGGATTTGACAAATTCTGTTAAACAAGAACCTAATGATGAAAAGGATTTAAAGAACTCAGCGGCAGGGCCTAGCAATGACCAAGCAGTAAGTTATTCTTCATAACCCTATAATGGGCACAGCATGTTAAATATTTTTCATGCATGTTAACCTTATGTCACAGGAACTTGGCTGCAACTCTGAACATTATTATCTGTATATTTATTGTTGTTATTATTTATTTATTTATTTAATTTCTTTTCATTTACAGGGCACATCCGGTGCAAATGACAACGGCACAGCAGCTTCGCCAGCCAATCCTACATTGAAGAGGGAAAGGTGCATGTATGGTGTAAACTGCTACAGGTAAGTCAGAAACACATCTTAAATTCAATAAAAAAACAATCCAATAAGAATAAACTTTTCAGGCTTCATAAAACAGGTGGCTCGTTCTTGGGTAAATGTATAACTTTTTATAATAAACATCCACAAAATGCTGTTGAAATGCCTTTACATAAATTTAAAGCACATGTCAAAAAGACTAACGAGTAATTTTGACTCGATCGTAATTCTTTACGATATATGTTTTGAAATCACTCAAATATATTATACATCAATATTCGTAATTTAGTTGCTGCATATTTTGATGACTAACACCAGTAATTTTCTAAAAATATTTTTTCAGATTCTTCTTAATTTGCGGTCTCAATTTTCGCAGGCGCTACGTATAACAGAATCTAAAAAAATATTTTTATAAAAAGCGTCATCGTTTACATAAACAAAATATATATTTAGTATCAAAGGGAACGTGTTTACAATTATTCCGACCCATAAATTCATAACACTCTATAGTTTTTTTTACAATATCACTTAAAGTTGGGCAGAAATCATGAAAACGAGTGGTAGCGTGGCGTTTAGTTGATATCTTATAGTTTATCTAAATTATTATACCTATAATTATGTCTAAACAATCACCAATTAACTTAACTACAAATCGTCCGTCTCAAATTTTTGATTTCTCGAGCGGTATTTTAAATTATAAATTTTCAAATTAACACGTTAAATTCCTCATACAAAATTAGTATGGCCGCGCGGCATCAAATAAATATGGACGAAGACATTTCAAATAAAATATATAACACTTGTCACTTAAGGACGGCGCCGGCGCACCCTTAAGTGCCCCGAAAGCGACTTTTTCAGACTTGACTTTTCAGTATTATCGTCACTGCTTATTCAGTAGGTAAGTATGTTACTTTACGTAATAAAATAAAATCCTATAACCTAATCTTTTTTTCAGGATACGGACACAAACGTACATAGAGACGTTAAGTTTTAAATTATAAGATAAAATTTTACTAAAAAATCGAGTGGTAATCGAACTCACGACCTTTGGATAACCGGTCCAACGCTTTCTAGTAAATTTTTTATTTTGTAACTCTAAACAATGTGTAACAGAAAGGAGTGGTCAAAATGAAAAGATCCAATGTGTATGCGACCCGATGTTGTATGTGTTGTTACTGAGACATAATTATTGTTAACTTTTATTAGTTGTCATGTAATTGTAAACTAAGGTAAATACTTACTTATTATTAGTGAAGTTATGCGCGTCATGCGGCGCATATGAAAGCAGCAGTGAACATAAACGTAAGTACACAGAGGTTACTAAACCACTAGGGCTGCGACTTGTTTATTTTGATTGTGACGTCACAATTGATATATTTATTTAAAAATTGCTTAACAAATTAAAGTTAATAATTTTGTCTTAGTAAATCTATACACTTT
>OY720035.1:14567883-14827529 GCA_963082485.1 Eudonia mercurella | reverse complement strand
TACTTTGAATAGGAAGGAGAAGTACAGCTTTCAATAAAATACCTTTAAAAGTAAAAAAAATATTCTCATATTTTTCACTCAAAACAAAATTAGCACAGTTTGATATAATAGAAATAAACTTAGGCGCTGGACACATAGAGAAGACGTAAGATGCAGAAGGGGCGCGGACAAATGTTTCCTCCGCGTCTCTTTCATACAAAATGTATAGAAGCGTCGCGACGCAAAACATATAGAAAAGACAGGGCGCGGGCACGACGCTTACTCGTCTGCGCTCTATTATAAAACATACAGAAAGGACAGGGCACGGGCGCGAGCGGACGAGGGAGAGAAGCGGGCGGGGGCGCGGGTGAGAGGGGGAGCACGGGGAGCGGGACTCGCACGCTGTCTGTCACACACAGCTAGGGATGTCAAAAATGAAAAAAATATCGATATATCGATACATCGATATTTTTAAAAGTATCAATATCGATATATCGATATATCGGTCTAATTTTTAACCGACTTTAAAAAAGGAGAACCTCCTGGTTTTTTTTAAAGTCGCGATTCGAGAACCACAAATTCCAAATAAAAAAGCAAACAAAACAATGACGATCTCGCAAACACACCACACACAACACTCTTACTCTTAAAGAAAGAAATAACAATTTTAGATCAAAATATACGCACTCACTACCACTTAGTTTAGATTAATGGAATTCAGCAATCTTTTACGGCTTTGAATTCTAGCGAATTTAGTTAGATGGTGATAAGATGATAATAAATTTAAAAAAAATATTGATTTTGATACGAATTTCGATATTGGTTATTTTTTATCGATGTATCGATATATCGGA
The DNA here is from genome assembly GCA_963082485.1 of Eudonia mercurella. NCBI lineage: Eukaryota > Metazoa > Arthropoda > Insecta > Lepidoptera > Crambidae > Eudonia > Eudonia mercurella. The sequence goes on along the minus strand of OY720035.1, from coordinate 14,826,696 downwards.
AAAAACCCTCATCTCTCGCGACGCCCAGCGTCACGTCCGTGTCTAGGTTTTTTTATATGTTTTAAAAAGTCGCGACGGCCGGCGCCCCGTCTACGCTCCGTCCGCGCCCCGCCCGCGTCTTACGTCTTTTCTGTGTCCCGCGTCTTAGAACCGAAACATAACCGGTAAAAACAATATATGTACCAACAATTATTTTTTTAGTAAGAACAACACGATTTTCAGTTTAATGTATGATAACGTTGATGTTATAATTTATGTGACTGTTATTGTTTTATATAAATAAGATTTTTAACACATTATTTAAAATTTCGCTAATTGTTATAACAAGTTGTGTTGTTGTATTAAAAGCTAGCCAAAAAATGTTCAATCTTAAAGAAATATAAAAATATTAAGATTAGGTGTTTGATATTTAGATATATGTTAATATATGTTTATATATTATATTATATGTTTTCAGTCACTCACTCACGCATATGATAATTGAGGATATTTACGAATTCGTGTAAATCGTTACGACACATTTTCTCGATACAAAATAAATCCAAAGTAGCCTCTGCTTTGATTTTTAAACGCGCTTAATATCTAAACGGTAATGAATAGAATTATAGGATTTTTTAAAGAAAAGAAATTAATAATTTCAAAATTTTTGTAAGGCAGAATTTTAAATTTTATCAATATCATAACATCATAAGTAAACACAATTTGGCTTTCAATCTCGTAAAAGCACAACTTCTTTTTTGTCTCAATTCACAGATCATATATAACTCATGCTTAAACTCTAGAAAACATGTCTTAGCCCTTTTTATTGACTTTTCGCGCGCATTTGACACGCTAAATCATCTAAGGCTTGAAAGAAAGTAGAAAACTCTGGTGTGCGCGGACATCTCAGTGGTGGCAGCGAGGGTTGGCAGAAGTTTGACTGCACGACTTTGGCCAGTCGCCAGTAGCTACGGCTGCCCGTAGGATTCGCCAGTAGTTCTTGGCCGACCTGTGCAACGCGCTGGGCATCCGCTCTAATGTAGGCTCTTTTGCAGGACTTGGTGGCATTATTAAAGGCTGCTTTCAGCAAGCGAGTTTCGAGATCCCCAAGAGCTTTACCTCTGATCCAAGCGCGGTATGCCGCCTGCCTGTTATCGACAGCGTTGGCACACTCACGGTTGGACCATCGGTTGCGCCTGTCTTTGCTGATGAGATATGAGTGCGGAATATAGTATTCCATTCCTAAGACTATCTCATCAGCAACTGCAGTCGCACTAACTGTCGGGTCCTTCCCACTGAAGCAGCGCTGCTCCCAAGGAACGGATGCGAAATAGTCCCGCATACCATCCCAATCTGTCGACGAGTAGTGCCAAATCTGGCGTTTCGATAGCGCTGAAGGTGGTAGCGGGGCCAGAGGCACTTTGCTGGATACCAAGCAGTGATCCGAAGATCCTAAAGGAGCTCGAACTTCCACTCGGTAAACAACTGGGCGACTCGTCAGCAGAAGGTCCAGCAAAGAGGGCGCTATCGATATCTGGGATCCTGGTGGGCTGGTTCGTCAGTTGAGTCAGGTCGTGCGTTAGAGCGAATGCGTGGGCAGTTCTAACAGCATGGTCAGTTTGGGAGGAACTTAGCCACAACTCGTGGTAAGCATTGAAGTCCCCCAAAAACACCAATTCCGCCGAAAGATCTCCCTATCTCCAATCGTGATTGATTGGTTTCGTAGCTATTTGTTTGGGCGCTGGCAGCGAATTCGTTTTGATGACGTCTTCTCTAGTTGGTGCAACACTTCTGCTGGGGCAGGGTGGCGTTTTATCTCCATTACTTTACGCCATATTTATCAATTCAATTTCAAATCAAATTACTTCTTCCTACCACTTTAACGCAGATGACCTACAAATTTATACGCAAGCTCCAGGAGCACAATTAGATTTAGTCATCACCACCTTATGCGCTGACTTAGCTACAATTTTCGAATGGAGTAAAACGTATGGACTTTAAATGAATCCCACCAAGACGCAGGTTATATTATATTAGGAATCATATAAAATAAAATGTGTACTAACAATATTAACATAATTTTAAGGAATTTTAAGTCAAAATGTTACTAACTACTTTATTAACAAAATATGGATTGTAATTGATCTGAATTGAATAAATTATTGAGGAGCTCGATGGCGCAGCGGTTACCGCGCCCGGTCTGCGAGTGCTGAGGTTAAGCAACTTTCGCAAAGGCCGGTCATCGGATGGGTGACCAATTTATCATCTCGAGCTCCTCCGTGCTTCAGAATGCACGTATTCTAAACATCTATTTTTGTTAAGTCAAGGGTTAGAACGAGTAAATATTTGTGAGTTTAACTGCTACAGAATTAAAATGACTATTTATAATAAACCAATAGACAGCAAAACTGAAGTCGACTCACAAATTTAGCTATCGGCAAAGTCAATAAAAATTTGCACTAGCATTTCAAATCGAATATTGCAAATGTAATAATTCGAGCTCCAGAATATTTGATTCGATTTATACTACCGAAATTTCATAATTGAAAATAGTTGTTTCAATGCGCACCTGCCATAGATAGCATTCGCAACATCTATATATATATAAATCAATTGCTGTTCGTTAGTCTCGCTAAAACTCAAGAATGGCTGGACCGATTTGGCTACTTTTGATTTAAAAATATTTGTGGAAGTTCAGGAAAGGTTTAAACGGTGAGAAACATTAAGTAACGGAAAATACTAGAAACGACAATTTAATTTTCCAATACAAAATGATTTGTTTGCTTTGTTGTCATGGAAACGTCAAATATAAAAAAAGATTGATTTCGCTGATAAGCTCAAAAATGTTTAGGAGAGAGTTTGCTGTTATCTGCAAACGGCTTTCACAGCGTCACCGGACTTTTTTGGGGGCGGCGAGAAACTAGGGTTCCTCAAGCCACACTGCTTGATCACGATCAAAACAACGTCAGAAGGTTTCTAGAGAGAAATGGCATCACGCAAGCATAAGTGCGCTCCCGCACTCTACTAGATTCTCAGAGTAGTTTGGATAGGATTGGGATGGCCTTTACAGGGTTACAATAGTGGTGTACTTATGTTATAAGCAGATGTGTGTCTAAATCAGAGTTTATACCCTAACTATCCTAACTAATAGTAACCTAAACTTAATATGCGAAAGTGACTTTGTTTGTTTGTCTGTTTGTTTGTTATTTGTTACGCTTTCACGCTTAAACTATTCAACCGATAATCATGAAATTTTGTACATAATCTCACTAATATTATAAATGCGAAAGGTGTATGTGTGTATATTTGTTGCTCCTTCACGCTGCAACGGATGGATGGATTTGGATGAAATTCGGCATACAGATAGTTTATAACCTGGATTAACACATAGAATACTTTTTATCCCGATATTCTCACGGGAACGAATGAAAACTGTCAAAGCGGTACGAAGTCCACCGGGTCCACTAGTAAGAAATAAATATATATGTATATATAAGAGCTCGATGGCGCAGCGGTTAACGCGCTCGGTCTGCGAGTGTTAAGGTTGAGGCGAAGGGTAAGGCACACTAGCGCCGCTAATGGATTTAATTTGATAACTGCTAAACTGGATTTTTTTCAAACATTGCGGACCTTCCGACACTAGGCAAACATCTATTATTTAATAATTGTGCACTACTTTTGCACTTGTGTACGCTAACATCAACAGTGGCCATTGTTTGTTAATAAATGCGGTAACCCGTTTTTAGAATAAACTACGCAACAAAAAGTAGTGCACAATTATTAAATAAATACTATGGATGCTTTCCTGTTGTCAGACGGTTCGCAATGTTTAAAAAAAGATCCGGTCAGTTAGTAATTGTCAAATTATCTATTGGTGGCGCTAGTGTGCCTTACCCTTCGCCTTAAGCAACTCTTGCAAAGGCCGGTTATCGGATGGGTGACCGGAAAGCACGTAAAGCCGTTGGTCCAGGTTGCATTAGCAGTCGTTAACAACTCGATGGTTACCAATCCGCACTGGGCCCGCGCGGTGGTATATGACCCGTTCTCCTTATCCATCCATAGGGAAGGCTCGTGCCCCAGCAGTGGGGACATAAAATGAGATGATGATGATGAAATAAATTATAATTATTATCTCCTTTATTTATTTTTTTTCTTAAAACTAGATTTTTACAATATTTTAATATGTATTGGCAGCCCCAGAATGACACCTAGAATCGATTGGTCACTAACACCTAAAATTTTGTTGATAACTCTGAGCTGTATTTAAGTGACTGTGTCAAAGACTGGGGTGTTATTATTGATAAGAATTGAACAAGGAGCCCTAAAATTCAGGAGCTTAGTAGGAAAATATTTGCCTCTGCGGGGTCATTAAGATTGCGCATTTTTTTACCAACCGCCACTAAAATTGCACTTGCACAAACTCTTATTCTTCCCATATTAGATTATGCCGATGGGTCCGGGTGTAGAAAAGGGAGCCCCAAAACTAACACAATTTTTTTTTCAAGAAATTACGGAAAATTATAGCTTTCAAAAAAGAAAGTCAATTTTTTTTAATTTTTTTTAGAAAATATCGAGCACATGGTGTGGCTTCGGTTCGCTTCGCGAGCCTCCGCTACGTGTAGGTCACAAGACTAACCTAACCTAACCTAGTTGCCCCCGTCGCCACTACATAGTTACAAAATTTTCTCTCCACTCCATACAAAATCATCTAAAAATAAAATTTTACAAGTCCTAGCTCCATACAAAACATGATCGAAAAATCGGCTATGTCTCGGACCCCCTTTGCTACACCCTAACCCAAAATTTTCGTTTACTATTCATATTTGGACTTCGTAAATATGATCATGTTTACACAACACAACACGTGAATTCCCATCTGTCCCTATGTGAGGACATGCGTTAGGGGCATGACAATAAGCGGAGAAAATGTTTACACAATAAATACCAAGGCTGGAACTTGTGCTATTAAAAAATAAGAGATACGTATTGCAAAAGTACGAAATTATTTGAACGTTTTTTTTACATTATTCTGACAGTACGCGCCTGCACATATCATAATATACTTTGAACTTTATACCTATTAAATTATGGTTGCTTGGCGGGAAAGTGAAGAATCATGTCTGCGGTTTTGTTTTATTTTCTAAAATTTGTGTTATGTCGAATATTAATGTGAAATAATGGTGGATTATTAATCGTGAGTGTGCATAAGTGTTGGCAAATGAAACAAAACAGTGCAACGTCACTTTCCGAATATCTTTAGTGAGATACTCGAGGAGTTGGGGGTATATCATTTCTCACTTTTCATTCATCATTCATTATCATCATACATGATGGAAATATTGTTTATTTATAATTGTATTACTTGTAAAAAAATTACTTTGACACTGGCTAAATATGCTAATCGCACGAAGCCATCAACTTAAGAAAAAAAAATTATAGTTGGACATATTGAAAAAACTAAAAAAAAATAATAGTGTAGGTAAAGTACCTACACTATTATTTTCTTTTGCAAGCGTTTTAAAAAAAAAAAAAAAACAGGCTGTGCGTAGGCCGGTCTCAGTAGTGCAGCTTTTGTTATAAATAAGACTGATGGGCCTTTTAGTTCGATGTTAACCTTATATGCATCTTTAGCAAATTGGCTGTCCTTATTCCTATATTAAAGAATTGATCAAGAAAAATTCTTATAGGAATTTTTATACATTTTATAGTTACTTAAAAATATGTCATCATCACTAGAGCTTCTTCTCTGTCAACATGAGTTTGATTTGAATTTCGCGCGCGGCACAGGTTTTGCAGCGGGGCGCGCACCGCGCCCCTCAGCTTACTTACTTACTTACAGCCCCTTACGATTCTATTATTTTTCGACGTAGGCCCTTAAAACTAGTAGCTTTCCAATTCCAATTCCATCAACCTTTTATCCACTCACGCGCCTAAAATTAGCCATAATACAATAAGCAAGCGCACACGGAAACCTTAGCTACGGATATATCTCAAAATAACATTATTGGCCAACACAATCTACAAATTGGAGAGATGTAGGATGACACAAGCGATATTAATAGGAATGCTTCCTTTGCAGCGCATAAGTTAATGCATGACAATAATAATATCGTCGTGATACGCAATCTATTTATGCCTCAGGGTGCATAGTGTGAGTTTTGATCACTATCCTTATTCATTCAAATACATTTATGAAAACGAAAACTTGTACATATGGTCAAATTGTGACTTCTCTCGTTTATCGCCAGGAGGCGCTGCTTCAATGCCGTACTAATTTTCGTTTTCGTTAACGTTATCGAATGTAAAATGAAACTTACACTAGGCACCCACCCACATAGGAGCACGTAGTCACAATAATTCATTCGTTGATAAGTTTAAACGATCTCAGTTATCATCTTTTTTTATATACGTAGCACGGCAAATGACTCAATTTCACCTGATGTTAAGTGAATATGGAATCCAGAATCATCTTGTGCAATTAGCCCATACTAGAGCGCTTTAGCTAGAGTACAATGCAATTGGAGTGGAGCTAACTAGATATTGGATGCTATTGTACGTTATTAAGCCCCGTTGCTTAATATATTTGAACCTGAATTTATAGTAGGTATAGTACGAGCATATGGCATATTGTATAATTCACAGACACTTCAAACGACTTGTGTCCAATATGCCACATGTAAGATATAAACAATAATACCAGCTTCTACACCGCTAAAAGAAATAAAAAGTAAGTCATACGTTTTGATGTTATGATCTCTTCAGTAGTCTTTGTTATGATTATGAACATATTTTGTTTCTATTGAAAATTTTTAAGTAAGTATATTTTCTATGAAGAACAAATGCTATTTCCACTAATGTTAAAACTTGTTGCTATTAACAAGACTTCAACATTCATTTATATTAACTGTCAAGCGAATGCAAAACAACAATTAAAATACTGGACTAACATAAAAACTGACTGCAAAGAGAAAAAACTGAAAAGAAAAAAACAAGCTCTACGATCCCAGAATTAAATTTGAGCAATGTTGAATGCAACGTGAAATATTTTCTTGTCCGATACCTATAGGTATTTAAATAATAAAATCATTAATAAATGAGTATTTATAAATAGGTAGGTACATTGAATATTGATAGTTGTTGCAGGCGGGGACAATTACCAACCAAAGAGAGTGCGGATTTAATAGAGCTTACGGCCGCTTGGTTGATGATTGTCCCCGTCTACGTCCCCCGTACATACATACATACATACCATACACTCGAAAAACGTAACCCTCCTTCTGACGCAGTCGGGTAAAAAATATATTATAATGTTAAAAATATGTAAGTCATTAAATAAACGGAATCATTTAGAACCGCATACGAGTAGTAGGTACATAGAATAGTACTCGTAATAGATAAATAGTACTAAGATACCTACCAGAAATATACATAGACCTATTCTAAATTGAAAAACCTAGAGTGGAATCTCTATTCAAGCTTTTTAACTACAACAAAACTCTATCAGAACAGCTGCCTATCCAAATGAGCACAGTTGCAACATCATCAATAAAAATACATTTTTCGCGTCTACCCGTAAGTGGGCCATGCCATAATGAACAAGACGAGAATCATAATAAGGATAGAATCTGCCTCGTAGAAGCAATCGCGGTAACAAATTGCCTGTAATAAATCTGCCGCTATGAAGCTGGCAAGGAATGATAAAAGTGATATTGACGCAAGGCACTTTTCTAATGCAATATAAATGCTGATAGCGACTTAGTTAGACAATAATTAATTTAATAAGACACGTGTCGTGTCGTAAGAAATTTGCTTTATTAATGGCTGATTTTGACAGACAAGTAGACGTTAATTTAATAAGGATTGTCAATGAATCGTGTTTTTGCACGACTTGATTTTAATCTTCGGATAAAACTTATATACAAAACTGGGGTGTGGATTCGACCAAATGAGAGTAACTTTTATTCTTAGATTAAATCGTCAGTTATTCGAGACTAAATCGAAATTTCGTTTTACCAGCCACTATTTTCGGAGTAGCTTGCCTATTCGGGAATAGTCCAGCGTGGATAACAGAGATATTCCGAAAGCATTTTAATGGCGTCCGCGTACCACATGACATTGACATTCGACATTGACAGCTACATTTATGATCTAGACGACTAATAGAGTTATCAGGATTTTGCCTTTTAAATAGTTCGTTTGTAGAACAATGGCCATTGGCCGGATAATACGTTCATTCACCAGTCACATGCTATTCACTCAATAATGAAGAATAAAAATTCCAAGAGTAACTAATCTGCGGATTGCGTGGATAAATGACCATTCCTTTACTCGAGAATAAAATCGTGGAATAGATATACTCTTGGTATAGTTAATCTCGTATAAATTCAAGTTTGGTCGAAACCACTCTTAGGCCCGATTTTTCCATCCTCAGGTAAGTTTTATCCCATCAAAAACAATACTTGTCAAAAAAAACCAAGTCTCGCAACTCAGTTGTTCTGCGGTAAAAAGTTGTGAGATCCATGTAATACCAAGTCGGTTATTAATTTATTCAGTCTCTACTTAAGCGACTTTCTGTCTTAATACGTCCAGTCTCTAAGACCACGATCGTGGTCCATAACATTCTTTAATGTTTTATATAAATATATTGAGACTTGGCCATCGCACTAAATAATTGAATTTACATGTGTTTTCAGGCGATTGAATTTACACGTGTTTTCAGGCGATGGCCAAGTCTCAATATATTTATATAAAACATTAAAGAATGTTATGGACCACGATCGTGGTCTTAGAGACTGGACGTATTAAGACAGAAAGTCGCTTAAGTAGAGACTGAATAAATTAATAACCGACTTGGTATTACATGGATCTCACAACTTTTTACCGCAGAACAACTGAGTTGCGAGACTTGGTTTTTTTTGACAAGTATTGTTTTTGATGGGATCTCATTTCTTTTTGTATTTTGTAGAGACAGTTCTACTTTTTTCCTTTCGATTTGGCAGGGGCACTACCATGCGCCTATATTTATATGGGACTAGCTTAAACCCGCGGCTTCGCACGCAATAATAATAATTGCCGTAAAATAAATAAAATAAAACATCGTTACGAATAAAGCCAATATTGAAAAATTTAGCTGAACCTATTATTCCATTATATTATACATGAATCAGTGGATTCATTAACTGCACATGTAACTTTGTAATCCTATACATTTATATGGGATTACAAAGCTATTTATGCAGTTGGTGTATCTAGAAAACTGGACCGAAATTGCAAAATATTTTAGTTTTTCCTTGATTCATACACCAAACACTACTTATATTCCAAATTTGAAGCTTCTAGGTCTGCTAGAAGTGCCTTAGAATTTTGATGATCGGTGAGTCAGTCAGTGAGTGACAAAATTAAGAAATTTGACCCGTTATAATTCTTAAAATACTGGTTCAAATTGAATGAAATTTGAAAAATACGTGTCTTTACAATGCCTGCATGGTTACTGAAAATTTCAGTCTTCTAGTTTTATCCACAACGAAGTTGCAGGGGGTCGAAAATGGTCTGAATTGCTTCGAGAAAAGGATGGTACGGCCGTGACGCTTTTTTGCTCGACTTGGTGGGGGCACGGCCGTGCCCCCAGATCCAGCGCATAACATTGTCATTGTGACATTATTTTCTAAAGGAAATCTGTCATTATGTCAACTTATTCAATGAATAAATCTTAACTGACGATTGAAAAATCAGCCCTTAAAAGAATTGTGATTCACAGTTAATATAATAGTTAGTTAAGAAAAAAATATATTAAAAGAGACATGCTGCTATTTCATACATTCTAAACCATAACAAGCTCTTTTCATGTCCCCACTGCTGGGGCACGAGCCTTTCCTATGGATGGATAGGGAGAACGGGAAATAAAAACCACTACGCGGGCCCAGTGTGGATTGGATGCAGCTGAGACCGACGGCTTTACGTGCCTTCCGAAGCACGGAGGAGCTCGAGTTGATCTATTTTTGGTCACCCATCTGATGACCGGCCTTTGCGAAAGTTGCTGAACCATAGCAATCGCAGACCACTGCGCCATCGAGCTCCTCAGATTCTAACCAAATCAAATCAAAGTAACAGGTAGGTTAGAGTTTCCGTACACAGCCAGTCTGGGTGAAAAAACACCTTTAAAAAGCCTATAGGTATCTGGCAAAAATTTACTAGGGTTAGATAAAGTAAAAGGACAGCATTACGGCATAGACATATCAACTAAAGCAAGGGGGTCAGCAACGCGGCGACTCTTTACTATTACGCACGCATACCTATGTTTATTTACCGTCTCAGTCAAATAAAGAAAATGCCAACACAATTTTAAAATGGCTTTATACTACCATTTCAGATTAGACAGTTTTATCTGATTGAAAAATTTTGCCAGTTTTACCTATAACACACTTTTTTTAAATACTTTATTTATTTATCATTTACCAGTCAAATAAGTCAAGTGTTCACAGAAACCCTAAACACGCCCCATTGACAGTCTCAACATAGACGCTGGCCTAAAGTGGTAGTTCGTTATAAGGGCGTCCATCATACAACAACTTACGTGCCTTCCAAAGCACGGAGGCGCTAGACATATTTTAATTTGGTGGCCCGCCATTGCTAAAGTAGCGTAACATACAAAATCACAACCGAAACGAACCTTTGCCGAGTTATTTTAATAATAAATTGGATAATTAAAAACAGTGACGGTATGCTCATGCAAGATCGACAAGTCGCATTCGGAAATTGAATTTTGCTGTGATTTAACGAAATAAAACTAACTCGATGTATCGGCACGTTAAGGCGTTGGTTGGTTCAGGTTGTTGTCGTAAAATAGCTGTCGTTAAAATCCACCAACTACTTAGATCTTATCGCATTCATCCACAGCCGAGTAGGTTCGGCCTGGGAGCTTATTGTCTAATTTCAACCTCTATCTCTCTACCTTTCAAAGGTATTTACGGTTGTTATTTTGCATAGACTAGATTCCAAATAAATGTCAAATTGACGATGTCGTTCATCATTCAAAAACGCGTCGCGATCGCCATCACTGACACTTGTGAATTAGTTTGAAGTTCTTGATAGCTTTCAATTGAAAGGTGTTACGATGGGTATAAGAGTTAGACAAGAACAGCCCCCCAATTCTGCTATTTATTTTGATCTGAAACGAATCTGGAACACTACAGTTTCAACGTTTTCTTATCTGCTAAAAACTTTCATAAAAATCGATGGAGCCGTTTCGGAGGAGTATGGCAACTAACATTGTGACACGAGAATTTTATAGAGACGATCATCATCATAATAAGTTAGAACGACAAGGTCCTATCCTGTCATCATCATCATCATCAGCCTAAACTAGTCTACTGCTGGACATACCTAGGCTTCTCCAAGGGCACGCCACTGAGTACGATCCGCGGCTACTCTCATCTTATATTGTTAAATTATTATTGTACTCGGTTGTACGTTACACTAATATTGAAAAAAGAGGTAAAGTTTTGTGTTTTGTATATGTAGAGTAACTCTAGAGCTAGAGAGGTTCTGTCCCTAAAGTAGTTTGGGCATTGGGCAGGCTACCTTGTATCCAGGTCAAATACAATGTTCCCGCGGGCCGGAAGCTAGTTAAGACATAATGCCGCCACATGTTCCAGCAAATTCTGACTAACATCTAGGTACAGTCAGCAGTAATCGATTATCAAAATATACATATCGTTAGCATAGATCGAAAACTTCTTATCTCCACTTTTGGTCGAAAATGACTTTTTCGACAATGTATCGTTCGACGCGAAATTTCTGAACGCATCGTTTCGTTTTAATTGTATTTTTAAATTCGCAACCACATTTTTACTTAAATTCAAGAAAAACGTGAATAGGTCTAGGAACAAGTAATAGAAAAAATACAGTTTTTTTTGCCCCTTGGAAAATAAGGTCTGATGGGGTTAAGCGGTTTTCGATCTAAGCTGACGATATCATTTTATTGAAAGAAAAGGTAAAACTGTTACCTACCAGCAAATATACACTTACTTTGGACAAGAATAATAATCACTGGAACTCAGATTTAATGTGAGACCCAGTTAATAATACTTGCTGTGCTCAATGTACCGAATTGTATTCTGTTCTGTAGTTTAAATATAAAAATAAATTTATATTATAGATATTGTTATTATTTTGTCAAACATCGCAAAGTGTTACACTCAATAATAATTTTTGGTTTAAATTAGTTGTGGTATTCTAATTTCCAGCATCGACTTTTGCTGTTGATTGTACCTGGGTTGGGTAAATTGCTTATCAATAATATTTGTGGGAATCCGCTTAAAAAAACCAAACATTTCATTGATGATTAGGTATATTTTTAATACAGGGGAAGAGGACCTTTGCTTTGATTCAATCTCTCATGCTTTCCCGTCTCGTTCACGCTGCTCCTGTCTGAGATTCTTCATGAAAGTATTTCACTTAAACTGCAAGTTTTACTAATTTTAAAAGTTACTTTTCTTGGAGAATGTGGCATAACATTATGCACATACCATTGTACTCGACTGTACCTACGTATTCAAACTATGAGAAAGAAAAACTGAATAAAGAATATTCAGTTCAACTTACCAACTTATGTGAGAAAGAATCGATGCAAAATGATAGTGTGCATAAACTCGCCAAGTTTATTCTTGTCTATGGGGATTTCAAGGCTAAGGGGCGGTGATTCGATACAGGTGCGTAACTTGCTCTAATCCGAGATAAGATGTCAACGACCTGGATAACGCGGCAGATAGATAACGGAAGAGCTTGAGAAAAGAAATCATCATGGCTAACGTTTTATAGTTATTTTTTTTATAGTTAGTTTGTTTTATAGTTAGTTGTTAATAAAATATGTTACGAAAGATACTACCAATAAAAATGACAATAATTGTTACAAGACTCTTGTTTTATGTGTTATCAAAATAGCATAGGGAAATCAGTTTGAACATCAATTCAAAAAAATAAATAGGTTTAGGTACATACCTACGGATTTTTAAAACGTTTTGAATTCTGTCTTTGAAGAAACATAAGAGATACGTATTATGTAAAATAAATGAGTAGGTAGGTACCTAGATCCGTATAATTTTTTTTATTATATTGCAAAGTGTAGTGTTATCGCATAACGTTTACACAACAACGTTTTATAAGTACTCATACTACTAATTGATCATTCAGCTAGTATGTCTACGCTAGACCTAGACGTGTGTCTCGGTTTCGCGGTTAGTGACCCTGACTGCTAGACTCGCGGTCGCGGCTTCGAGTCCCGCATGGATGGATGCAATCAGGATGAATACAAGTTCTGATCACAAACAGTAATAAGTTTTTAGTATACATAGTGTGGAACTATGAGTTCCACACTACAAGGGGACATACAAGGGCTGAACAAGGGCTTCTATCATTGAAATCAACCCATCTACAATTGATGGATTGGATTTTTACAACAAAAAATAACAAATACTTAATCATAATCATATAACATTATGTAACAACATTGTTAGCTGTTTCAAATCCTAAAACAAAATAATAGTATTTAAAATTATAGAGACTTCAAGCAGCCAATCAAGCTCAAAATGAAAATTTCAACTAACTCTTTATGCATAAAATAAAATTAATCATATAGTTATTCTTACAGATTATGCCAAATTTTTAAGTTACACTGTTATTTAATAATAGCCGTCACCTGCCTGCTTTGCTGTTCGAAAATAATGGATCAATGAATGCTAAATAAAATAATTATTAGGTTTACCAACATCATAGGTATATAGCCTATCATTTACACAATCTCATGTTCTTACTACATACAAATTTTCATCAAGATCGGTCAAGCCGTACTTGAGTTGTAATTATAAGAGGACTGTTACGGACAGAAGTCTCTATTGTATAAGTTTAGTTAGCAAGTAAAACGGCATAGATGTAATACGGTTAACATATTTGCGTTAATTAAGTATTATTGTTATTGATAATAAATGATTTTTATTTTGTGCTTTTTATTGGTAAAAAGTAAAGATTTAAAGGTTTCTAAAGTTATAAGGGCCAGGTAAACGTGCCTAGAGGCCTAATGCCTCACTATGAAAAGTTTATTAAAATAAGTAATTAAGTTTTAGAAAATTATAAATATGTAGGGTATCCAGATTACGAGAGATACCGTAGGGTACATGTTAATACGTAAGGAAAAGAGAGGTCCGAGCGAAAGGGACAGCTGCATAAAATACGACGGCTCATGTAGGTAGTTGGTTTAGGTTGATTAGGTCAAAAATGTAAAGCTACCTACATGGGCCGGCAGCTGTACCACAACGTCGCTAGTTCCCAAACCTAATATGTGTTTAAGTCACGGCCGGTCAGAGCAGATTTTGTAAGCTCTCCGGACCCCCAGCTATAAGAATAAAGAAGAAATAATCAAGAATCGAGTTTTAATACAGTCCACATCGAAGCACAACGGCCGACCTGTAGTGGCTACAAGCAGTCACGAACAGTAACTTTGATCCTCCGAGCCGGATTTGAAGAACTGAAGCTTTCGCCCATCAACATCAGTCTGAAGATCAACCAACGCATTGACCAACGTAACCACCAACGCATTGACTACATACCACATACTTGTGTTCTGTCACGAGTCTAACGCGGGTGGACCGCGATTCAAAAACGTCTCACCACCTAACGGTGCCAAACGGTGGGCGTTCTGAGTAAACGCCGTTCAAGGCGGGACGACTTATCGGACAGGGTCGTCAGTTTGCCTTTTTCAAGGCGAGCTTAAGTCCGGCTACGCCAGTACGGTTTGTCGTGGAGCGGGGGTCCTTTCTGTAGGCACTGCCTAAGCTGTCGGACACTCCAACCGATACGCGAGCGCCCCGTTGTCTACGTCGACTCTCTGCTGGGTAGGTCCTACCTTTCCACTCCCGCACGAACTCCATCCTTGGACGGGCTCCCCACATAGCGTGCCCGTTTGAGATTGTTAGGAGTAGGGGCAGCAAGAAAGAAGATGCCGACCACCCGAAATCAACGCCAAGCCGAGAAGACAACGGGACTACGAACGCTTGACAGACCACCCGCATCACCCTCAAACAATGCCTCAACCGTGACGCCAATGGAACCGCTCCAAGAGACCGCTGAACGCGGAATCGCCACTACGGAAGTTAGACGCAACGACGACGCACCCCCACCCGACGCGCCCAGAGCGGGGCCGCCGTCGGTACGATCAACAACGAGCGTCGCCTCACGAATTAAACAAGCGCAATTTCTAGCGGAGGAGCGACTCGCCGAAGTACGCCGGCGAGAAATACAATTGGAAGCGGAAATGATTAATAAGAGACTTGCATACGAAATCGCCGTTATTGAAGAAGAAGGGGGTATAGAACCAGAGAGCTTACCCGCCGATGTAACCCAACGTAAAGTGGATGAATGGTTGGATCGGCGTCGGAACGCGCATGAACCCGATACGGATAAAGTCGGAAATGTGCGACAGAGACAAAAGGATGCGCGTGCAAGTGAGATGGACAGAGGTCGCCACCTCACTTATTCGCCATATATTGAAAACGTTCGTGAAAACGAAAACGCAGTGAAAGAGGCGATGCCCCGTGACCAAACGAACAATGACGACACGGGAATGGTTAAGCTCGCTCTGACACTAGAGAAAATGATGCATAATCGGCCGGTACCACGACAGGCGCTGGATCTGCCTACATTCAGCGGCTCGCCGGTCGAATGGTTGCCGTTCAAAGCGGCAATGCGCGATACGACTAGACAATTTAAATTTAGTAAAGCCGAGAACTTGGCACGATTAAGAAGCTGTCTTAAAGATGAAGCAAAGGAAGCGGTGTCCGCTCTTTTATATACGGCCGTGGACCCGGAAGTTGTGATGAAAACACTCGAGCAATGCTTCGGACGGCCAGAAGTGATAATCGATCGAGCGCTGGACGACATTAAAAGACTGCCGCGACCCGGCACGACGGCCAGTGAGTTGAACACGTTCGCGATCAAACTACAAAACATTGTGTGCATACTCGATAATATCGATAACAGAGGCTACTTACGAAACCCGATGTTAACGCGGGAAGTTATGGACAAGCTCGGACCGCACCTACGCTCAAGGTGGTGCGACTACGCAACTGATTACGGAAGCTATGCCGAGCCTGAGATCGTTACACTATCCCACTTTCTCATGAGAGAGGCCGACAGAGCCCTACAGTATGCATACGTAAGCTACAACCCTACGAGAAAGAACGTTATTACCGAGACGAGAGCGAACGTGAAGCAACGATTCGAGCGAAAGAAAAGCACAGCTGTATACGCAACGAATGATGACGTCATAAACAAAGAATGTCTATGTTGTGGAGGACGTCACGACGTGCCGCAATGTGATCGCTTTAAAACCATGACGGTTAAACAACGATGGGAATGGATAAAGAGAAGCGGAGTGTGTTTCCGTTGTGCAAATGGGAAACACCGTCGCCTACAATGCGATAAACGCGATCTGTGCGGCGTTGACGGTTGCCGCCACCCCCACCACGCCTTGCTACACGAACACCGCACCAGGCCGAACGAAACCGAGATGGTGGCGTCGGTTAATCACTCGACCGATGCTACTAAGGTGTTACTGAAAGTGTGTCCCGTTACCATCAAGGGACCGAAGGGGTCAGTCGACACATACGCCCTGCTCGACGAGGGGTCGACTGTCACACTGATCGATCAAGACCTGGCGGACCATGTAGGCGCGGACGGGCCGGCGAACGATTTGCAAATACGAAGCGTAAATACACAAACGACGTGCGAGACCAAGACGGTGAATATAAAGTTGATTGCTACTACGAATAAACAACGATTTAACATTAAAGCTAGAACGATGAAAGATTTATCACTCAACGGACAGACGGTGCACAACGATTGTTTGAAATACGCACATATGAGAGAGTTATCAAACAGCAACGTCTGCTACGGACATGTCAAGCCTCAAATATTGATTGGGGCAGACAATTGGCATCTCATAGTCACACGAAGATTGCTACAGGGCAAGCGAGACGAACCGATCGCATCGCTCACGAAGCTGGGGTGGGTAATACACGGATCAGCGCCACGGTCAAGCGTGCTGATGGAGAGTAATACGGTTGCGGTGTTATACGTAAACACGCCGCAATGCGCGACGATCTCGCGCACTCTCTCACCCGACAACGAACTCCATGCTATGGTAAAGAAGCACTTCGAAATCGACTCACTGGGAATAACGAAGAAAGAGCGAGTGAGCCCGAGTGATGCTCGCGCCGTGGAGTTGTTTAATACGACGACAAGGAAAGTCAACGGAAAATACGAAGTTCGATTACCGTGGCGACGTGATGACGTCACGCTGCCGCCAAGTTACGAGTCAGCACTGAGACGATTGAAATCTATAGAACGAAAGATGGACAAGTCTGACGAGTTTAAGCGAGCTTACACGAATCAAATAGAGAATCTGTTTGATAAACGCTATGCCGAGGAAAGTAGCGAGAGCGATTTAATGAGCCCGCATTTATGGTACTTACCTCACTTCGGCGTAACGAATCCGAATAAACCCGGAAAGCTACGAGTTGTCTTTGACGCGGCCGCCGAAGCAAACGGAGTTTGTCTAAATGACGAGCTTTTGGAGGGTCCCGACTTACTACGCGACCTGGCGGGCCTGCTACTACGATTTCGCGAACGAGCTATCGCGATTACGGCCGACATACGAGAGATGTTTCTTCAAGTTAAGATATGTAAAGATGACCAACCCGCTCAGATGTTTCTGTGGAGGGGCGCCGATCGAACGAAGCCACCTACGCGCTACAAGATGACGTCAATGATATTCGGAGCGAAGAGTTCACCTTTCTTAGCGCACAGCGTGAGAGATTCGAACGCCGAAGCGCACGCTGCCGAGTATCCACGAGCATACGAAGCGATTACGAAGAACCATTATATGGATGACTACGTCGACTGCTACGACACCGAACAAGAAGCGATTGATACAATAAAGGAGGTCGCGAAGGTTCACGCGCAGGCAGGATTCACGCTGGCCGGTTATAACTCTAACGGACCGTGCGTGTTGCGTGAGCTGCCAATAGAAAGCCGTGACACAGCACCCCGACAGCTCGGCGCTAGTTATCATCAATGGGGAAGAACGCTCGGTTTACTATGGGACGCTGCTACAGACGAGTTGGCGTTTAATACCGAGATGGTTCGCGTACACGACGATGTGAAGCAAATGAGGCGCGCTCCTACTAAACGAGAGGCGCTGAGCGCGGTCATGTCAATATTTGACCCGCTCGGATTGTTGAGTTATTATACTATACGAGCAAAGATCATCTTACAAGGCATATGGCGGTTAAAAATAGAATGGGACGAGGCCTTACCCGATTACGAGGCCGGCGAGTTCCATGAGTGGTTGAACGGATTGAGGGCATTACGTAGTCTGCGTCTACCCCGGCTTCTACATACGGGGGGAGTGACGGGAAAGCAGCTACATGTTTTCTGTGACGCCAGCGAGGTCGCTTACGGCGTTGCAGTATACTGGAGAATGAAGGGTGAAAATGGCAAAATACGAGTCGCACTCGCCGCTGCTAAGGCCAGAGTGGCACCGATAAAGCAACAAAGTATTCCGAGAATGGAGTTGCAAGCGGCGTTGATAGCTACGCGACTAGCGAGTTCAGTATTGAATGAACAAAGATGGCAACCTGAGAGAATCATATATTGGACCGATTCACAAACAGTGTTGAAATGGATTAATAACGACACGGTGCGTTACACCCCCTATGTAGCGCATCGCTTAACTGAGATAACAGAAACGACGATGCCGTCACAATGGCGATGGGTCCCTACGGCTCACAATGTCGCGGACGACGTAACGCGCGGCAATGAGATTACGAAAACGAAAAATGATCGGTGGTTTGTCGGACCGGCATTTTTATACGAAAACGAAACGGAATGGTCCACGAGTGACGTCATCAATAACGAACACAGCGCGGAGAGTGAACACTGCGTAACGCACACGCATACGTGGCAGAGTGCTAGTAGTGTAGTGCCCGATGCTAAACGCTTCTCCTCCTACGAGCGTTTAGTGAGAACGATGGCGAACGTGCTACTATTCACTCAGAGATGCCGCCGCCGCGCTAGTAAGATGACGATTGAACATATCAACGAGGCCGAGCGCCTACTAATCATTGAATCGCAACAAGAGAGCTTCGCAGACGACATCGACCGCCTCAAAGCGTCCCGCAAACTACGTGCGGGCAGCAGACTACGACGACTCGACGTGTTCATCGACGAAGACGGAGTATTACGAGCGAGAGGGCGAATAAGGGCAGCGGGTGTGTCTGCCCCCGCTACTACGCCCGTAATACTGGACGGCAGCCACCCGTATGCGCGGTTGCTACTAGAACGTGAGCACCGTCGCGCCCACCACTCGCACAACGAGCGCGTCGTCAACGAAATAAGACAACGATATTGGGTTCTACGCCTGAGGCCGGCTGTGAGATCTGTGGCGTTCAATTGTGCATTTTGTAAAGTGAGAAAGACGCTACCTACGACGCCGGTGCACGGTGACCTACCGAAAGCACGTATGGAAGCCTTTGTACGGCCATTTACGAACTGTGGCCTCGATTACTTTGGCCCGATGACTGTGACTATCGGCCGGCGTCATGAGAAACGGTGGGGGGCGCTATTCACATGTCTCACTACTCGAGCTGTGCATATTGAACTTGCGGCGAGCTTATCTACAGACTCTGCGATTATGGCTCTAAGACGAATGGCGGCCAGGAGGGGATGGCCCCAGATTATATATAGTGACAACGCAACAAATTTTAAAGGCGCGGACCGAGAGTTAAAGGCCGCATACGAACAATGGGAGCCAGCGCTACGAGAATACGCGCTAACGCAACGCACAGAGTGGCGTTTCATTTCGCCAGGTGCGCCGCACCAAGGCGGCGCATGGGAACGGCTGGTGAGAACGGTGAAGACGGCGCTGCGCGTTACACTCAACGAAAAGTCTCCGCGTGAAGAAGTACTTATGACGCTACTGGCTGAAGCCGAGTACACTGTCAACGCTCGGCCTCTAACACACGTCCCTGTGAACATCGACGACCCGGAAGCGCTGACACCCAATCACTTCCTTTTGGGTAGCTCAAGCGGCCTGCCCACCACTGGGCCGTGCGAGCGCGCCGACCGAAACACATGGCGGGCGGCGCAGGCGCTGGCGGACGAGTACTGGCGACGATGGCTGCGCGAGTATCTACCACTACTTATACCGCGCGGCGGCACGCGCGACTCCGAGCGACGCAACATACAAGAAGGCGACGTGGTCATAATTGTGGATAACACACTACCCCGCAATGTATGGCCCAGAGGCGTCGTTACGAAGATATTTCCTGGACCTGACAACGAAGTACGCAACGCAGAGGTGCGCACCAAGGGCGGCACGTTCCGACGACCGACGACGAGACTGGCTGTCCTGACGATGGAGTGAAGAGGCTACGCGGATGCTGCGCCGGGGGGAGCCTGTTACGGACAGAAGTCTCTATTGTATAAGTTTAGTTAGCAAGTAAAACGGCATAGATGTAATACGGTTAACATATTTGCGTTAATTAAGTATTATTGTTATTGATAATAAATGATTTTTATTTTGTGCTTTTTATTGGTAAAAAGTAAAGATTTAAAGGTTTCTAAAGTTATAAGGGCCAGGTAAACGTGCCTAGAGGCCTAATGCCTCACTATGAAAAGTTTATTAAAATAAGTAATTAAGTTTTAGAAAATTATAAATATGTAGGGTATCCAGATTACGAGAGATACCGTAGGGTACATGTTAATACGTAAGGAAAAGAGAGGTCCGAGCGAAAGGGACAGCTGCATAAAATACGACGGCTCATGTAGGTAGTTGGTTTAGGTTGATTAGGTCAAAAATGTAAAGCTACCTACATGGGCCGGCAGCTGTACCACAACGTCGCTAGTTCCCAAACCTAATATGTGTTTAAGTCACGGCCGGTCAGAGCAGATTTTGTAAGCTCTCCGGACCCCCAGCTATAAGAATAAAGAAGAAATAATCAAGAATCGAGTTTTAATACAGTCCACATCGAAGCACAACGGCCGACCTGTAGTGGCTACAAGCAGTCACGAACAAGGACATACAGACAGACAAACAGACAGACAGACAGACAGACAAAAATTTCAAAAATCGTAAAATTGGTGGGAGTCATAAAACAAATATTTATCCCAAAATTTGTCAGAAAAATTGCATGGTACAGTCCAAACCTACAGATTTATATAGTAGTATAGATATATAGATTTATTTTCTTCATTCATGGAACGAACAGCTTCAAGTAATGTTTCTCAACTCAGCATGTCTTTTGACATTAGGCCTCTGCTAATCTCTTACGTTGTTTAGGGCCAGATGCACTTGTACTATTATTTATTCTGTGCAGATGCTACAACTTTATTACTCTTTAAATATTCAGTACCTACCCACCTAAAATAATAAAAGAATGTGTATTCTGATTGATTGGTTTTCCCAGCTGGGTTTAAATTCTGAATTACCATTTACTCATACAATTTTAGATAGGTATGAGTAAATAGTTTGTAAATAGAATACATTTTTAATGGAATTGGAATGGAAATAATTCTATAACATCTTTAAATAAATACATATGTATTTACTATGCTTATTAATTAGCAAAGTAAATACCTAAGTATTATTAAGAAGAAAAGTATGAAAGCGTATTAACTAACACACACATGATTGTACAAAAAAAAGATAAGGCAGACAGTATATTGGACGTCAACTATTTAATCTTATGAATAAGCTGACGTCATGCCAGGTTTGAGAGACAATATATTAATATTATTATGGAAGAATTTGGGGTAAGTCTTTGCCTAGCAGTGGGATAGCATAGGCTTTTAAAGGATTAGTCAATACTGATAACTGACACCACAAAACACATTAACTATAAATAATAATTATAAACCTAATACATTTTGTAGATAGCTATAATATTAATTTATTCAACAACTTTTATACCACAATATTATCGTTGATAAATTACATTGTTCCCAGAATGTCAACACTTCGGTAACACATCTGACACATACATTTTATAAATTTATCAAAACCACATTAAATAAATCACAGCCACACATGGTGCATGAATCATGAGCTAAAGATATCACACATGTTGCCCCTTCACAAACATACTGCCACTCTCATGTTAACAAGACATTTCATAAATAACAAATTGTCTATGTTTATTATCTTAGTTGCACACACTCCCAACAAATTGAGATATGCGGTGCAGTATTGTGATTATTTTTTCAACATTCAGAGAAATTATAGCATTACGGTGTTTGTGTTTATACAAAATCCCTAAGGAAACATCCATATCCATATATATAATAACTCTTTCACTTTCTATTGTATGTTTAAAACAGTAATTTCATTAAATTGAATTATGATTTAAAAATTTGAACCGCTACTGTGTTGTCTTTTCTTGATAGTCAGGCTCACATCAGCACAACATATTTTTTTAAATCTGATAATTAGATATTAGTCTCCCTGTGACCACAGATGGTTCGAAACGTCAGGATAAACATTAAAAAGTAATGTGTAAAATAAACGCGAGTAGATCCGTAAAAGTTGTTTCATTTCAATGATAATTAGAACTTTTAATTTATTAATTGTAGTTTATTTCACAGACACTAAACAAAATAGATGACTTAAATTTTTGATAAAATTGTTAATGGTGTAAAAAATATCAACATTAATTATATGGAGAAACTGGAGAGATTATTTAGTGCCTCTAAGTTTTATTGACACTATATCTTAATGCATTCCCTGCACGACCTGTCCGGTAATCTCAAAAAAGTTATCATTTGGCGATAACCTTAGTCTGTAATGCCTTCGCTGACCTAAAAGTTTCGCAATAAACCGCCTACTATTATGTGTAAACCTTGCTCCTGTTTTAGGGCCGCAACACAAAAACAAATTACGAACCTTTTTTTATCATAATTTATTACGATATTCTAATTTATCTTCGGAAACTTATAATAAATACATACCCTTAGATGTATACTGTAGATATCGAGTCATCCAAATGTTCCACAACAAAAAAACACCATCACGAAAAAAAACACACAAATCACAGTTTCAACTGACACATTTTTCATATATTATTAAATAAATCCACACCCGCGCAAATATTATAAATCAGTTTCCTATTGACATAAACACAACTGAGCGTTCGCCATATGCAGGCACGTTCGAAACATACGTCAACACGAAATTGTTACATTTGCGTTATGTTAAGCACTCTAAAGCGACATACCAATTTACACAATTAAATTTTCTTTGCTCTGTGCCACACTTATCCAGTTATTACAATTTAAGTACAACCTATAGTTTTCTTTACATTTTCGCACCTTTTATAGCATTTTATTAATATACTCTTAAATACATCGTAGAATCCTAAATATTTATTGGTATGTTTTGAACGAAGCCCGATCCGCGCATCACTTCACTCCTATGCGAACTACGTACGAACTTCAGCGTGCTCCAATCCCGACGAGCTTTGATTTCGATTTACGGAAGAGTGTCGATGCACATGTGAGAAAGGGAGAGAAGATATTATATTTTTTAAGTCAACGGCCTCTATGGGAGTACTGCGTGAGTGACGTTGTTTTTCTACACTGTAACACTTTCGTAGCCTGTAGCTGCTACGAGTTTGAGTACCTACTCTATCTATAAAAAAATAGGTATACTAACGTAGCGCTCGCAGTAATCTATGCTAATATCAAAAAGAGGAAAGCTTCATATTTTTGTATGTATGTTTGCAACGAATGAACTCTAAAACTACTTGACCGATTTAAAAAATTCTTTCACCATTAGAATACTACATTAGCGCTGAGTAACATAGGCTATATAAAAAAAAAAAGAAAAAAAATCGCTGTATAGTCATCTGTCTATACTTACTAATATTATAAAGCTGAAGAGTTTGTTTGTTTGTTTGGTTGAACGCGCAAATCTCAGGAATAACTAGTTCGAATTGAAAAAATATTTTTATGTTGAATAGTCCATTTATTGAGGAAGACTATAGGCTATATTACATCACACTATGATTAATAGGAGTGGAGCAGCAATGAAAAATGTTGCAAAAACGTGAAATAACGCGGGTGAAACCGCGGGGCACAGCTAGTTGATAATAATGATGATGAAAATATTATCTTGATTAATCGTTAAAAAATACAATGGAACAAACGAAAATCCGAGTCAATGGTCCTACAGTTTGTTAATTTTTTCCAATTAGCTTTATCGAGGCTAAGTGCTAGTCCGGCGTTTGGTTTTGTCTCATAGTAGGAATGTCTGAGATTTTGTGAGGAATCCCTGAGAAAATATTTGTGTTCTCTAATACTAGACCAGTCTGACTGACTCATCATACGCAGAGCTGAAACTACTGGAGCTAAGATATTTTGACAAGACTTTTAATGTAGCTGCTAAATGCTAATGGCTTGTGCTTAAACGCTTACCAAAAATGTATCAATTCTACTACCAATAAAATTCGAAACGCTTACCAAAACGGATAAATGCTCACCATTTTGTGTTTCCTAAAATATTATAAAAAGGATACAATTTATATTTTTATTAAATGCCTTAAAATATATGAATATCTTTTAACTGCATTTCAGACCAAATATGTTATTTTGTCACCAAATAAATAACACCAATATTTTATGCCTCGAGTTTCAATTTGGTAATTTTTGCTTTCTGTTGTCTAATAAAAAAAAACCTCGAAATTTAAGACTTAAATTTCTAACCTATCACGTGACCAACAGGAGTAGGCACCTAGTATCCTCAATCATTTGAATAATAGTGCAAAAATTTAGTGAGCATTTATCCATTTTGGGAAGCAAAAATAATATTTGTACAGTCATTTAATTTATTTGGTACTTAGGCTTAGGGTCTACAAAATATTTCTGGTGAGCGTTTAAATTATACCCAATGCTAATTACGAACGTCACACTGACCGAATGGCAAAGCGCTCGGCTCGATAACCAAAGGTCCTGGGTTCGTTTCCTAGTCCGCAAAGTCTGCTTCGGGTTTTTCGTTGCATAACCATCTTTAGATATAGCCAAACCCTGCGTTGCCTTGTAGCAAAGACTTCAAAGATATGAATTTATTTCAATGATAAGTAACTTTGGTCAGTAGAGTGACAGTATATTTACCAATTTAGTAAGTCATGCTTTTATTGTATGTATGAGTATTGACTGTCGCAAATGTAGGTATAGTTTGTGGTGGTCAGTATTTTTTAAAGTAATATTTCTATGTTTTGCGGTTATCATACGTTAAAAATAAATAAGTATCAGCCAAGAAGACTTTGCATTGTCCTCGTTCAGCTGACTCTGATAGGTGGGTATGGCAGTTAGAACTACGGGTCCGGCTGTCTTTTCAAGGGTACCACGGGAGTTCGGATCCTAAGCCCCCTGCTGGTTATGCCTTCGTAGGCGTCTCTGGCAGGTCCCGGACATGGGTTGGACTCATGGTGGCTATGTAGTTAGCTGTGGAGGTGGGAATGTTCGTTTGTCTGGTTGAGGTCTGGCCAGGCTTCCATCTCGTGCGCAGCGAGCGGTTCCGAGTAGCGGTCTCGGTGGGGCCCAAAGCGAAAGGTTCTGCGGGGCACATGAAACTCATCATAGTCCATAGTTGGTTGTTCTGCTCGGTGGTTTTCATTGAGTAGGCTTCCAACATCTCCGGCACTAGTCTGGATAACTAGTAGAGGCGCCCGCTGGATACAATGCCTCCGGTTAAGCCAGCCGCGTAGGATTGTGGAACTGGCGAGGTACCTGGATGGGTACTGAGAAGTGAGTGGGCTTACAACTCCGCCACCAAACAGGACATTTGATAGTCGACTTTAGAGTTGACGACCCGAGCAGTAGAACTGCAAGTTGTACTCTTAGTGCAACGAGAAGTGAGCGAGCTTACAGCTCCGGTAACCTATCTGGATATTAGGTAGCGGACTATACGTGCCCACGGGGCAACTCGCTCGAGACACTAGTCTTAAGAGTTCCGGATGAAGAATGCGCTTCGGCGCGTCCTGATCTGGCGTTATGACCTGACGCAGATTTTCCCTTGTGCTTGCGGAAGGATGTCTGACACCTACTTTATGACCTGACGGTTTGTGGGGTGTCAGTATAAACTTTAAAGTCGTGTATGTAGCGGGGGTGTCCTCGTTCAGCTTAGACACAAAATAAGGAGACCCCAGATAAGGTAAGCATAATACCTACATACCGTGCTCGAGCAACGCACACATAGAGCCTCTCACTGACACGGGAGCTCGTACCATCTCCTCGTACGATAATGACAAGTTATCTGATGTAGATATATTTTGCTGTACTGTAAATTCGATAAAAAAAAAAGCTTTTTTTCACTGATCCGTCTAACATTAATTTCAAAAGGCCTAAGCTCAAGCTTACGCTTACCTCTAAGACGCTTACGCATACGTGCCTACTTTTGTTGCTTATTTACAGATTTTTAAAATATCCTATGAATATGGCGCAATGGCAAATCAATATATTACATATAGTATTTGTTTTTTTGTAGTATTTTTTATAAATGTGTAGGCAAAATGACTTCGCTCAATCCGGATACAAAGACAGCTGGTGAAGCTGGATTATGCATCACAACTTCACAAGCCGTCCCCACCGTTTTGCTGTTATCAATATGTTATAAATAAATAAACAAGTATTATCCAAGAAGATATTGTATTGTCTTCATTGAGCTTAAAGCTCCAGTGGCAGTGTACAATGGGGTGCAGACGCGGATTGGTCACGTGCCGCAGCTCTGCGATATTACCCTCGTTCGATCTATGTAATAACTCGTCCATGTAATACACACTTCGAGAGAGCTCTTGGCTCTATACATATTTACTCTATATATCGACCCTTAAAAAGAAATATTGACTAAGCGACGTTAAAATGTTAAACGATTTTATTTCTTAAAATCCAAACTTTAAACTACCCTCTCGTAATGTTAGTTTACTGTCGATATATTGTTATACATATATTTTATTCAATTGTCGTAAGACCCTTATTAGTTCTATGTTTTGAACAGAGAAAAAGAGAGTTGAGAACTCAACAATGTCCAATCTATACATATTCAAACTGTTTTTTTTAATTCTAAGGAGATTGGCTTACACGATTCGTCATCATACGAGTTTAGCAACTTTCGCAAGCCCAATATGGATGATCTTTGCAGCGTGTCGGCGTCGCCGGCCGTCAGCTGTCCTTCGCGTCGTTTGCGTCGCTTCGGTAGTCGAATAAATACTAGGTTGAATGCGAGAGTTTGCCTACGGAGGAGAAGTGATTAGATTTCTGGATTGGACTTTTAATAATGTGTTATTAGTACGTCAATAATTAACTTTATTAATAATAGTATTTAAATGCTCCTCCGTGCTTCGAAATGCATTTTAAGGCAGGGATTGGAATACCTTTTAAAATTGGTATCGATACTTCAGTCAAACAAGAATACCAGTAAAAAAGTACCGGTATGCTTGGTTAGCTGGGTGGCATTTTAACCGGTAATTTAACTAACCTCTCTACGCGGATAGCGCAATATTTAACGATAAAAGTAGCGATACTTTTCTAGATAACGTTATCGGTCGGTACCAAATTGCCTTTAAAGAAATAACGTTACTTAACGTTAAAGTGGGAATTTGGTAACGTATCAAGCCCTGGGTGCCAAGTGCGAGTTTTATTCGCCTTTCGATCACGTTAACGAAAACGTGAATTTGTATGGAAAAATGTCAACTCCTTTCGTATGCCGGCAGGAGGCGCTGCCTCAATGCCATACTAATTTTCGTTTTCGTGAACGTAATCGAATGAATACTAATGATAGTAAACAAAACTCACACTAGGACCCCTGGTCGTAAGATGACTCTCTTTTTTAAATTTATTAATCTGTTTTACTTATTTTTTTATTATTTAGCGAAGATTAAAGATTGCTTTGGTTATGGACACGATTGTGTACGTTTTAAAATAGCGAATGGAGGCCCAGTAGCAGCGTACAATATATATCCTATGTATAATAAGTATGTATTTAAGTATTTTAAGTATGTTTATCCGTTGTCTAGTTAACCATATAACGAGTTTCTTAAGGAAGCTTTTCTTGGGGCTAGATAATTGGTGTGAGTGTGGGAAACATTTATTTATTTATTTTTATTTTAATATAGGTTGCAGATGCGGGATCTTAATGGCGCGGGGCCGCCCGGCCGCCGCGCCGTGTGATATTACCGTCATAAAATAAGGAGACTGCAGAAGGTGAGCTTCTTACATTCCGCTTCTTTTTTATTGTGAGAGTTTGCTGATTGCCACTGGGCATCTTCAGCTTCACCGACCTATTTAGGGTAGGCGAGAAACTTAAAGGGTTCCTCAAGCAGTGTGACACGAAGTACCGTCAGAGGTTTTTTACAGGGAACGGCATCACGCACTAGTGCGTGTCCCCGTGCCCTACTAGATTCTCCGAGGGGTTCGGTACGGATAGGTTTACATATCGCGCTCGAGTAACGCGCACATGGACCCTATCACGGACACGGAATCTCGGAACAGTCCGAGCGCAGGTTCAACATGACCTGAGTCATGTCATCCACATTGAGCTCGTTGGATTGCATTGAAAATTTCAATCTTAGCTGACATCTTCGCAGATTCCGGGATTTTTTTTAAATCATGAAAGTGCCATTTTTTAAGAGAACTCAAGTAGCAGTAGAGCGAGATAAGAAACCTGAAACCATAGTGAAAGAGAACGAAACTAATCTTTACGGAAACGGAGAATAAATTAGAAACATTCTATCGCTATCGTTTTCATAGCGCGGTTCTCGTTCATTTCTGGAATTTGTATTTTCTTTAAGAATTGAAACACAGCTGTTGCGCGATTCCGTGTCGCGAGGTTGCTGACGTGTGCGTTGCTCGAGAGCGTGAGGTCGACGAAGCTCACCTTCTGCAGTCTCCTTATTTAGTATTACAGTGTCGTTGGCTTTAATAACCCGCGGAACCCACCCGTGTAACGCACTCCGTTGTATACTGCACTCGCCAATTTATTGTTTGCTACCCGTATTCTTTCGATTACGTTTACGAAAACGAATATTACTATGGCATTGAAGCAGCGCCTCCTGGGTAGGGTTGCCAGGTTGCCAAACCTAATAGCCGGACAGACCACCCAGTTTGGTCGGACATTTGGGTAAAAAGGACGGACAACCCTACATTATTGAGGATTTTGTGTCTCAGTATTAATAAGTACGACAAAAAAATTGTGTGTAAAATCAAGCTTTTTTGATTATTACCATAAATTTTGTGAAATTCTAATGAAATATAAATAAAATCTAATCCCAAATCAGTCAAAGTACTTTATTATTAATCAGTTAAATAAAGTCATCAGTCAAAAAAAGTGAAAATTTAAAAAGCCTAACAAAAGCCGGACAGCGTTTGTTTTGGCCGGACACGCAATCAAAAAGCCTAACTATGTCCGCATTTATCCGGACGCCTGACAACGCTACTCCTGGCGACATACTAGATGAATTATATTTTGACGTGACAACGTCTTATAATTCGATAGAGCCGGCTGCACGCACGAAAAAATGCGGCGTTACCTCGCTCTGAGGCGTTCCATGTAAGGCTTGAAGTGCAAGCGAGAGCGCGGAACGAGCGACAAAGAAGCACAATCGGCTGAGTAGAAATTTAGCCGTGCTGCTGTGCAAGCCCGTGTCCGGCATCGCCACCGCGGTACTTACCCCCAACACCCCCCGACACCCCCAACACCACCCGACACCACCAACTCCTCCCGCCTACCTGTTCGACGGGCTGCTGCTGCTGTGCAAGCCCGTGGCCGGCATCGCCACCGCGGTACGTACCCCCAACACCCCCCGACACCCCCAACACCTCCCGACACCTTCTTAAGACGTTGTCACGTTCAACTATCGTCAGTAAACCGACTTTACAGACAACCAATATTTTTTTTGCCATTAAATTCTCGTTTTCGTTAACGTAATCGAATGGCGAATGCAACTCGCACTTGGCACCCTGATTTTTGACTGTAAGAACAATTTTAATACAGACCACCTATTTCCCCTATCTGTCACCCAGTAACATTTCCATGCAATTCTATGTTATTTTTTGGCGACGATGATTGGTATCGAAAACTAGGTTTTGTGTTAAATACTGGTGCCTCTTTTTTGTCTATGACACACCCAAATAAAAATATCTGTACTCTATGACTAATGATACTGGCGCGTCAATTCGATCCCTCTATCTTTATGAGTCACTGCGTAAGTGCATTCTTGTATCTGTCTGGTAGATATCAAACTAGTGTAGCTACGTATGTATGTATAACACAGGTTATTGTCTTCATAGCACCCATGGGAAATACATCATCACCCCTGGTGTGTAACGGTGTGCAGTAAAGACTATTTGGTGTTCATCGCGAGGGGTGTGGATTGTCTATGGAATGGGGTGGCATGATTGAAAATGTTGAAAGATCGTCTACTGAATTGAATTGTGTTAGGAATGTATATTGGACTAGGGAGGTGGGTTATGGTCTGGTCTTGTCATGTGCTTTAGTTTGTGATGTAGGCCAGAGTCGTTAGTGAAACTGATGTAGTGATGTAACTTCAAAAAATATTTTTAATTTGTTATTCATTT
The DNA here is from genome assembly GCA_963082485.1 of Eudonia mercurella. Classification (NCBI taxonomy): domain Eukaryota; kingdom Metazoa; phylum Arthropoda; class Insecta; order Lepidoptera; family Crambidae; genus Eudonia; species Eudonia mercurella. The sequence goes on along the minus strand of OY720035.1, from coordinate 14,796,039 downwards.
TTCTTTGTTTTAAGTTAATGTTTCCTTTTGCCGTGTATAATATTGTACATCCCTTTTCCTTAGAAAAGGTAATTAATTAGCAAATAAACGCGTACCTATAGGTACTGTCTACAGTGTTGGGCAAAGGCCTCCATCAACATTTTTGTTTTCATCATCATCATCATCATCATCAGCTCATTTTTTATGTCCCCACTGCTGGGGCACGAGCCTTCCCTATGAATGGATGCGGAGAACGGGCCATAAACCACCACGCGGGCCCAGTGCGGATTAGTGGTTGTTAACGACTGCTAATGCAGCCGGGACCAACGGCTTTACGTGCCTTCGGAAGCACGGAGGAACTCGAGATGATAAATTTTTGGTCACCCATCCGATGACCGGCCTTTGCGAAAGTTGCTTAACCTCAGCACTCGCAGACCGGGTGCGTTAACCACAGCGCCATCGAGCTCCTTTTTCCTGTTTGTTTTCATATTTACTCATAATTCTAATGATTAAATTAATAGACAGACTATTAAGTCTGAAGTTATCCAGTCCTTGGTAAGTAGTCTATGCACAAACAGTGAAAGTTCAACAAAATAACTCTAGCTAAGATATTAGCGAGTAACAATTAGTAATGCTTAGTGATAAAATCTACGTGACATTTAGTGGCCCTTCAGACGTGTCATCATCATCTCAGCCAAAAGACGTCCACTGCTGGACAAAGGCCTCCCCCATGGATCATAATCATGGGGGTATTTGCCGTAATCGCCACGCTTGGCAGGCAGGTTGGCGATCGCAGTTGGTTGAGGGTAACCTCAGAGAGATGCTGCTGCCCATCCTCTGGAATGGTCCCTTAGTCGGCTTTTACGACACCCACGGGAAGAGATGGAGTGGTGCAATTCTTTATCCCCGGCACCACACGGGAGACGTGTATATGAGCTTAATAAGTCTATTGACTTTTTAAGACGCCTAGCTTCGTTTTACGGTATTGAAATGATTGTATTGAATTACGAGCTAATTTCTTTATAGAGTAAGGTTTAAATTATATGTTGAAATGGAGCATTTTAGACGGATCTGGTCACATTTATTTTAATTCATTATGTTAATCTATGGTACGCTTCTTGGCGGGAATATGAAGAGTCATGTCTACGGTTTTGTTTTATTTTCTAAAATTTGTGTTATGTCGAATATTAATGTGAAATAATGGTGAATTATTATCCGTTAAGTGTTCGTGAGCGTGCATGAGTGTTGCCAAATGAAACAAAACAGTGCAACGTCACTTTTCAGATTCTCTCAAGAAGTGCGCCCGAGGACTTAGTAAAGCCCCACATCTTTACTGAGATACTCGAGGGGTTGGGGGTATATCATTTCTCACTTCTCATTTCTATTATCATTCATCATCATTTTAAAAGAAGGAAATATTGTTTATTTATGTATTACTTGTAAGAAAAATTACTTTGACACTGGCTAAATGTGCTAATCGCACGAAGCTATCAACTAAAGGGAAAAAAAAGGGTACGATGAGCCGGTTCACACGCGCTCTATAGGTACCTACTAGGTACAGACATGTACCTGGGCGCTTCTCGTCTCGTTTCCCTCTCGCCATGACCCCCGAGCCGAGGTCCTAGCCTTAAGAGGCGCCTTCGGGTTGTTTGTTCCGATCCCGATCCAATCCGAACTCCTCGGAGATCTCGTAGGACGCGGAGACACGCACTAGTGCGTGATGCCGTTCCATCTAGAAAACCTCTGACTTTGCTTCATGTCACACGAATTGAGGAACCCTTTAAGTTTCTCGCCGCCCCCAAAAAAGCCCGGTAAAGTTGTAAATGCCCAATGGCAATCAGCAAACTTTCTCAAAAGAAACTAGACAACAAAGGTAATAATCTATCTAATCTAAGGTATCAATTAACAAATCGATACTTAAAATGTTAAAGGAACTATATTTTCGCCAATATAAATATCGAAATTAAAATATTCACTGCCTACCTACTACAAATAAACTGTTTGGTGAAAATATCTTGAAGCATCAAATAGGAATGACAGAAAACCTCGTAGGGCAAATGAAAACGGGCCAAGGCGAAAGCCCAAGGCTGAGTACAATTATAACCAACGAGGCGGTTTTGTATGCAAACGACGATGAATACAGCTTATTGAATCTAGCCTAGCTCCAGTCTCTGCTTAATGAGAAACGTACTGCGAATACTGAGAAACGTACTAACTAACCATAAACGTACTGGGATTTGCCTTAGTAAATGCTTTAAAAAGCTTATTACTGTCCCACTGCTGGACAAAAGCCTCCATCATTGAAATCAAGTCATCACTACAATTGATGGGTAATGGCTTAATCACCACGCTTGCCTAATACGGGTCTGTGATCACAAACCCTGGCTATATATCGAAAAATCTGAAACACACTTTGTCCGACCTGGGAATTGAACCCAGGATCTTCGGGTATTGAGCCGAGCGCTTTACCACACGGCCACCGAGGCAAAACAGTTTTACGCACTTATATTGGCAGATTGTAAAAGTAAAGAGAGGGGTCATTTCTAAAACAGTTTTTCAAACTTAAAAGAAGATTGTAAAAGCTACATAATAATAAAGGTGTTCTGATTTTGATTTCAACATTCTGTCGCTCCCACAACAACCTAGTCCCGTAACAAGCTGCACAATATTTAGTCCGATGGGACGGGAGTGGGCGCGGCCATTGTCCCAGCGCAATACGCTTCATAATTGTATTTGAAGCGCCCTCGCACGATATTGCCTGCACTCAGCACTTTGCCGTCCCGTTGTATATGCGTTCGTTAGTTATATGTTGTAGGTAGGTAGGTATATTAGGCCTGCATATCAAACTATGCAAATCTGTCAAATTTCTTCAAGAAATGTTCAACCGCCTCTGTGGTCTAGAGGCTAAGACCACCGGTTTTAGACCCAGAGGTCCCGGGTTCGAGTGTACTTGGTTTGGTTGGTGGTAGGGCTTGTTTGTCCGCCTGGCTAACTACCACCATCTTATCTAAATATGTCGCTATAACATCAATGTTTGTAGCATTGTTGTGTTCCGGCAGCTAGAGACAAGATAGCCAGTGCCTCACTAGTTGAGGATCCCGGGTGAAGTGCACTTCCATCATTGGCCTTATCATCACTTAACATCAGGTGAGATCAAGGCACTGTGCTTACCCGTTAATATAAATAAAAACCATATGTCCTTAGTTTAAAGTTCAAAGTCTTTTGGGGAAATTTAACAGTTTGGGTAATCTGATGTGCATGCAGGCGTATGTACAATGCATTCGTTTTTTACCAATCCACTCCGAAGTTTTAGATACAGGGTGCCTAGTGTGAGTTTTGTTTACTATCCGTATTCATTCGATTAAGTTCACGAAAACGAAAATTAGTATGGCAATTAAGCAGCGCCTCCTGGCGACAAACGAGAAGAGTTAAAATTTTGCCATTAAAATTCTCGTTTTCGTTAACGTGATCAAATGGCACTCGCACTAGCCAAGCCATGTTAAGTGACGGTTCCACAAGAGCCACCGAAGCTTCGGGGTTCCTATCGGATTTTTAAAGTGCACATTTAAACACCATTAGCTAGCGTTATTTTACAAAAACACAAATGTTGAAAAAATTTCCACGAGCTGGATTTGAACCTGCACCCTTCTGACATTCCGGGTCAGGTGCTCTTCCAATTGAGCTATCGTGGTTCTAACCAGCAGCCCGCCGAAATTATTCAACACTTTTTACTTTGAAAGCCAAAGGCGCCCATTCAATGTCAACAACTACCGTCACTAACATCCGATCATAATATTTTTTCAACATTTGTGTTTTTGTAATTTGTTCGCAACAAAATTTGCGTTAAAAATTTTTTAAACATTTATTGCGTTATTTTGTTCGTTAGTTTCTAAAGTTTCGTGGGTAGTCAGATTATGGCTTGATTTTGACATTTCGACTAAGCTACTGAGAAAATATCAGAATCATTCCAGTGAGAACGAACGAATCGTGGAAGGTTTAAATGCAGAATTGAGACCTTGGATAGATCAACAGTTACATCAAACATAATCTAAGATCAAACCTCAATGCTACTATATACACACAAACATAATAATGTAATCTGTTAAAGTTATTCTAACTAACATTAAAATATCGTAGTTGCCTTCAAGGTAGGTACTAACTATTAATTGGTCGACACCAAAATAAAAGTGTGTCAAGAAACATAATAATATTACAAAGCTGGAACCTCATTTTCTCGTCTCATAATATCCGATACGTCGATCATAGCGTCCTCAAAAACCGCGTCTAGAAAAACACCGGTCAAGCACGAGTTGGACTTTAGAGATTAGGTTCTCTTGGGCTAGATAATTGGCGTGAGTGTAGGAAAGTTTATTTATTTATTTGAGAAAAGTATAAATTAAGTTTACGACTGAAGGACTAGTATCCATGGTCAAGAAAAATTATTAAAAAAAAATGTTTAAGCATAATGTAGAATTTACTAAGACAATAACTAAGACATTGTAAAAATAAAGGAAGCTATAGAAGTTGTTTCTGTTTCTGTTTTATGTGTCTGTTTATTAATATATTTTTTAATTTATATATATTAGGTATATTACTGTAAGGCCACTGTAGTACCTATGTAAATCCATAAAGTTAATGTAAAAAGCGACATTACATACATCACTGACACGCAAGCAATTTCACACACACAAATGTCATCCTATTTCGGTTTCGTTTGACAGCTCGTGTTTGTAGCTCTATTCCGTTGGTATATTAACTTTATGAAGTAAATCAAAGTTTTTTTTTTAGTTTAATTATTTTAATTTTTGCATATTATACAATGCTGTTACAAGATAAAATTACTAATAATGATAAATAAATAACTATCTTTTTAGGTGTGTTTATGTTCACACAGAACAACTCAAAGATAGCATAATTTCATTATTCTCTTGGAACTTCGCGCGGAACCCCACCAAGCTAATTAGGTGGGCTAGGATGAGACGCTTCATGGGAGCCCTGAGCGAGGTTTCCGCTTTTTTTCATCTAGTAAACTGTAAGAATATCAGTGGGATAAGATGTTTCATCTAAAAATTGTAAAAAATATTAAGGTATTTTTTTTCGTAAAATCTTTTGTTAATGTACACATCTATAAATATTTAAAACAAAAAAAAGAAACATACCTAACTTAACTGAACTTAAAAAAAACCAAAGAAATAAAAATAGCATATTAAAAACTAAATGCCTATAAATAAAAGATATCTTCCAACTGTGGGCTCATGGGAACGGTCCCAAGAATGCTGGCAACATTGCCCCTCTGGATTGCCAAGCTAATACGCTGGCAGAGGTAGATGCCAGCCTTCTTGTCACCAGAAGCCTCAATAAGGCGAGCACTTAGCTCTTTAACAAGCGCCGGAGGCCCCATGGACCCATTGTTTCCACCGCAAACGGAACAAATAAATAATTACGACCCAGGTTCGCGTATTTATGCTGTTTGCGATTTTCAGCGCTTACCGCAGCAGCCCCCACATGAAGAGAAGTGGCGCGAATATACGAGGGAGCCACACGGTGTCAGCACAGGTTGCATCCCACACCAACGGCCTGCCAAGCTTTATATTTTATTTATATTACACTAACCCAAAATGTTAATCTGATACAATATAGGTAACATAATAGAGTACAGTACCTAATAGTAACCAGTGTTCGACAGAAACCAATGAACGACATTTTTTCCTTTAATCATTTAAAATAGGAGTCAGCAACGGATTTAAGCCTCTAGCAACTATTAATAATAATAATAAATAAAAATAAATAAAATTTGTTTACGCTCACACCAATTATCTAGCCCAAGATAAGCTTCTATTGAAACTCGTTAATATGGTAAACTAGATAACGGATAAATATACATAAACATAGAAAAACACCCAGACCCGAAATCAATTCAGAAAAACAGTTTTCTCTAAATTGACCCGATTAGGAATTGAACCCGGGACCTCAGAGATGGCGCGACGCCAGACCTAGCGCGCTAACCACTCGACCACGGAGGTCGTCGAAATTATTCGTATTAAATAAAGACTAAGTACCTGCTTCTTAACTGTCATGACGTAAAATTTCAATGAAAATCTACATAATTTTAAGCAACGAAGAAAATGTGTCGATTACTTTCCTTAAAGTGTCGGACATTGGTGCCATAACCCTAGTTACTTCCCTGTAAGTTAATAGGGAAGGGAATAGTACCACAGAGTACATATACCCCCTGCCAGTACTACAGATTAAATAATACTGTTCTCATAATCCAAGCGCGCCGTTTATTCCGTTTGTCAAAGGAATGACACAAAATTAATTCATTTCTTTCTCCCTTTGATGAGCCGTCAATTAGTCAGCTTTGGCTTTCACGTTTCTCTCTACTTTAGGGAAGATCTCCTGTAAAATTTGTTTTTCGTTGTAATAGACGATCGAGTTAGCTATATATGTATAACCTTGTGAACTGTAGCTTATCATGGCTTAAAGAATTAGCTGGAAGATTAGACGTGTCAACATTCTAAGGAGATGTTCTAAAAGTTAATACTCTTAGAACATCTCCGAAGGTATTAGTACACTTCACCCGGAATCCTCAACTACTGAGGCACTGGCTATCTTATCTCTAGCTGCGGGAACCCAACAATGCTAGAAACATTGATGTTATGGCGACATATCTAGATAAGATGGTGGTAGCTAGCTAGGCGGACAAACAAGCCCTACCACCAACCAAACCGAGTACACGAACACCCCGCCGGGAATCGAAGCCGAGACCTCTGGGTAAGCCGGTGGTCTTAACGACTAGACCACAGAGGCGGTTAAAACTACAACAAATACTTTTTAATTTGAAGTAGAAGCATCTAGTCTAGTGCTCGAGACCGATAACAAGAGATCATTCTTGGAAATACGACGAGACCTTAGGCTGATTAACTTAAAAGCTAAATTAAAACGCCCAAAAGCCCTTTAATGTTGTTACATTTAAAATAAAAGTAGGTAGTTATTGCAATTTTTTTTTTAATTTTTAAAATGTCATTAAAATTAGTCTCCTTATCTTCTTATCTTATCTTAGTGGGGCCTGCTGAGGTTTCCCTCTTGCAGTAACACTTCGACCCATCGGGATCTTTTCTGCAACCACATCCTTTCACTCTCCTTCCTCTGTAAAGATAGATGCCATAAGTTTGGCAACGTCCTTAAGGGCGAAGAGCCTGAAGTCCTCCGGTTTCGGATAGGCCGACCCCAGGAGTCCCGTTCTTTTCCTAGCCAGAGAGTCGCAGTCACACAGTAGGTGCTGCATTGACTCCGTTTCCTCTCCACATGCACACTCTGTGGAGCATTTGTTTTGTGGCATAGTGCCCTGTCAAGGCACCGATGGTTAATCGGGCCTGCCTTCTACTGCCTCCGTATATAAACTTACTCCGTCCTAAGGCGTTTTCGCCTAGGAAGGATTTGGAGTGTTTCGTACCCGGCTGCTCTCATTAGTCAACTTTATCTTTTATGTATGTATAACATTGTAATACCTTAGTGGTCGAGTGGCAATGCACTCGTCCCGATACCCGAGAACCCGGGTTCGATTCCCAGGTCTTGTGATCACCAACAACACCAACACCACCAACACCACCACAATTTTGTAGTAATGACTTGATTTCAACTTCAAAGGCCTTTAGTCCCAGCAGTGGGACAGTTATAGACTACTTACTTTTTTTTGAAACGTAAAAAGCTTTAAGATAACATAATGCCACACTCATTACTTGGGTGTTAACAGTTCGTTGGTCACATCGCCCGGCGCCGGCGCCGCAAATGACCCGGAACGGCCACAATCACTTCCCGCGATATTCAATAACGGCTACTGTCATTGTCTCTTCGTCATTCCGTTATCTCTAAATGAGCCAACGTAGGTATAAGTATTTAATTAGATATTCTATGTTTATATCTTTTTTTTTCTAGAAATAGAAACACATTTTATTATTAAAACTTAGAATTTAATTCTTACATGTTTGTTTTATTTCCGGCTACGCAATAAATACTGTAATATTGTGTAGTTACTGTAATAAATGCTTAAACACTGTGGTACTTACGCCATCTTAAGTTTACCACCTGGCCTTGTATTGAGGAGAACCGGCAAGAAATTCGCCAAGGGTATTTCTTTTAAATCGTCAAAAATATTGGAAAATGCCCTGTTGTAAGTGCAATATAATGTCAGAAAAAATGTCATATCATAAAAATAGGGGCTTTATAGTAACACTAGCTTTTGCTTGCAGCATTGCTGACATATTATATTAATGGTAATTTCTTTATAATTTCTAACCAGGTCAAATACCGAAGGATTTAACTTTTATAATGACAGATTTCCATACAAACTTTCCACCTCTATTTATTATTCCATACAAAGAAGTGTCTTTAGGGGAGGGAGGTTTTTCCAAAAATGCTAAAACACGTCATTTTTAATTGTTATTGAAAAATTTTAAGGATGGATTAAATTAATCATTTTTATAGATCTTACTTTAAAAATAACGATTTCCCCAAAAACACCTTTTTCCCTTTTTTGCTTACTCCTTTAAAGGAAAATAAACAAAATTCCTGAGACACGTCATTTTATTATTTTTTTTAAAGCCAAACACCAATTTTCATGTATTTTACTTCAATAACGGACGACTTTCTTACAAACTTTCACCCCCTATTTCTTCCTTCCTTCCTTCCTTAGGGTATATTTTCCATAAAATCCTTTCTTAGTGGCTGGTTACGGCACTCAATTAACCTACAGAGCAAATTTCATCTAATTAGTTTCAGCGGTTTCAGCTCGGCGATGATGAATCAGTCAGTCAGGACATTATATTATGTAAATAGATAAAGGAGAATGGGCGCTTTTAATGCATTTTTAAGCAATTTTATGATCCGAATAAAGTTTTTACTTCACTCATTACGTAATCTTAATTAGTTGCCCACAGGACCACGGCCGGCCCACCTGATTTAAGTGGTAGACCATAGACTTTTGCAACACTAGATCACTCACACGTTGCCGACTTTATACAAAACGTCACGCACGTCATTTTGGAAGAACCCCATGCTGTACTCCTTCAAGAATACCAGGTAGCTAGTTCCACACCGGCTTTCTGCTATGTCAAAACGTGTGGGTCACGTCTCAGTAGCCCAATTCTGAAGTTTTTTCCATAATCGTGACATTTGAAGAACTGAGACTGAAAATCAATCGACTGTGACATTATTGTGGACGTATAAAAAAGAAGAACGGACACGTAAAACTATTAAAGAGCCACTCGACAATGAAAATGATTGCCTCAATTACAACATTTTATTGAAACAATCGACTCAATCGACAAACACTTACTGACTTATATATTGTGCAGCAACTAATTAACTTTGCCATTACAAACCACAACAGCGTAACTCTTATCTCAATTGTGACAAAGCTCAAAGTTGAACAACACGTGGCAGTACGCAGGGTTAAGCGCTGTCGTACAAGCGGCTAATCCTCGGTTAACGTTCTAACGCTTCCGTTAATCCACTGGATTCCAATTAAATCCAAGTTAAAAAACCACTTAGTACAAATGCCGTTTGTCAATCAAACCGATTGCGGTGGTTTTCAAACTTCGAGCAAGGATAACGCAAAAGAAACCTTTTTTTTATATTTAACATGAACATGGATCTAAATAAATATTACTCAAATTATAATAGAGAAAAACAATGTTTCAGAAAGTTGTTGAAAAAATCCACTATCTGGATTTGAATGTTTTTCGAGAAAGTTTGCCGATTACCTCAGACGGGCAATAGAATGTTCTTACGTTTTTGAATAGGGATTCGATCTAACCTAGATTAAAAATTATTTAAAATTATTTCTAAAATAGTTTATCTGAGACTCTACCTAAATAAATTAACTTTTAACTGTTACTTAACCTCTCGTTACCTATAAAACCAGACACAATAGAAATTCAATTGTTCTATGGCTCAATGGAGTCACTGGGAGATAAAAGATTAAGCTCTAGTTGTGACGAAACACTAAACAGAACTGCAAACATGTCTCTTACACATCTCGTTTAAGATGTTTTTACTTCCACTTTTAATATTTTTTTAATGTAAATTATAGTGGTGCTCTGAAAGCTATTGATTACGATGGTAGAGGTAATCACATAATTATAACCTAAATGGCTGCTACCAATGAAAGACATGCCAAGCAAAGCTATACCGTGAGCTTTGTGTTTGGCTTTGAGTCTTCCGCCATATTCGGTTGGATCGCGATAAGATCCGTCTCCACTCTTATGTGCAAAAAGAAATGAATTATCTTGGAAACGATAAATGGCTTATCTCCAAAGGGACGTCCGATACACGAGCGGGCCTTATCAGATGAAAGGAGCTTTTCAACACAATGAAAAGTCTATTATCGTTAACATAATAAGTATAGGAGTTAAGAGCTAAGTCTAACGTGTTCATGTTGTGATCGTAGATGTCAAGCTACATTCGAAATTTCGGGTCCTAGGATGAGAATGAAGTTTCAAGTAGTCACCAGTAAGCCTTGCTCGCAAACTCTAGTTAATAAACTAAGCTTATTGAATCAAAAACGAGTAGACTTAGCTTCGCTGTATTTGCTTCATTTTAGATGAATTAACTGCAAGTAAATATTGGTAAACATACAATATAACTATTTAAATCTAGTGTACAATACACTTGGTACATCATACTTAATAAGCCTATGAACATCCTACCTCCTGCTATTTTCAGGCATATTCCAGCATTAACAATAATATTATTATTAACATATAGTATGTACTTAACGCACCATAATAGGATCAATGTGGGTTAAACGAAAGACTTAACACCCATAAACTTAACGATTCCCCTATAACTTGAAGTTCTATTCAAATAGACTTATTTACTAAGTACCTTTGAAACCTCCAAAAATAACTAAATATTTTACCAACTACCTACCCCTTCCTAAATCTTTAAAAGGAAATAATTAAAGACTTACCAATACTTACGTACTTTGGCAATGTCACCCAGCACCCGCCATTTCAGCGCGCAGTAGGCACATACAAAATGGCCGAATGACGTAGCCTTTTACCGCGCCTTTTACATTTCCCGCCTGCGAGCGTTTACAGCGCGATGTGTTTCACGATTGTCATTCACGTCTTTGTCATTTCACGAGGGCTGGCGACTACAGGTGATGATTTAACTTATGTGCTTAGTTTGTACGTAGAATCAGTCATCAGCATCAGGTTTTAAACGTCCCACTGCTGAGTTCAGACCTTCCTATAAGACTGGAACACATGGAAAATATGGGTCATAACCCACCACGCTAACACAATACGGGTTAATATACAAAAGACAATTCACAACCAGCATTGTTTAATATTTACATTCTGTACTTTAAAATCTTTAAAGGAAGTAAGTTATTATATTTATACAATTGTGGCTGATGGATGTTAAGGCTGCTCTTCCACTAGATCTATAGGAGAGAGTAAGCTAAGTGGTGCGTGAAAAAATCCTCAACTACTTTTATGGGATGTAAAATGGAGCAATCCTATTGGTGGATTTTTTCCTTGCCCGCCGAAAAGCAGCCTTATGTGCTAATGATAATGGTGATGAAAAAATTGAATAGTCATCATCAATAAAAATAATTAAATTGCTTTGGCACAGCCCTCGATCGCGTCAAACGCGCCTCGCTCCAGAATTGATTCGCGGTACAAGTGTGATGGAACATTGCGGATGCGTTTTAACTGAGCGACGAGTTTAAACTAAGTAGGGTATAAGCACATTCTATACATACACGGAACTTTATATAGGTCGAATTCAAGTCTACAGACGAGGATTTATCTTGTCTCTGGTCTAATACAGGTTACACATCTATCTTTATACTTACTACTATATAAATCTGTAGGCTCTGTCTGTACATGCAATTTTTCTGACAAATTTTGGGATAAATATTCATTTTTTTAACCCACTGACACCAATTTTACGAATTTTGAAATTTTTGTCTGTCTGTCTGTCTGTCTGTATGTATTTCCTCTTATAACTCAAGAACGGCTTGACCGATCTTGATGAAAATTTGTATGTAGTAAGGACATGAGATTGTGCAAATCACAGATGTTGCGAATACTCGCATCCGCATCCGCAAATACGGAGCTTCCGCATAGATTTGGACATCTGCATCCGCGGTAGATTCAGTAGTTCTTTTAGTCTAAACATTTTTTTTATGTTTTTGGATTTTATAGTTTTGACGTAAAAGTACCTGTGAAGGCTTATGTTGAATAAATGATTTGACTTTGACATTGGATGAGTGTGGCCGCTTATCGTGCTCAGTGGCGTGCACGTGGAGAGGCCTATGTCTAGCATATGATGATGATAATAGAGATAATAAATACCTATATAGGTAAGACTATCGTTTCACCTTGCTCCGATTGACAGATGAGGTGCACGCGCCCTCATACGTTACGTAATTTACTAATTTAGATCGCCTGGATAGCTCCGTCTGGTTTAGACGGAGGGTGATTGGATAATTACTAATTACCAACCCCCGCTGTCTTTCATGGACGGTAATTGGGAATTGGCCTCAATTTTGAGTAATACTAATTAATTTTGCGATTAGTACCTACGATATCGTTTATATTCGTATAGGTATATCTCAGGTATTAGTATATCATTATATCATTATGTCAGGTAACATATTAAATGAAATGTTCAAATAATTTTTAACGCAAATTTTGTTGCGAACATATTACAAAAACGCAAATGTTAAAAAAATATTAAAAATATTACATGTTCAATTAATGATTATATAAACAAAAAATATATTTAAATATTTATCTACATCAAATATCTAGATAGGTTTTAAAATACAATATCAATCACGCCCGTTCACCCATCAATAGTATCCCTCAGATATAAAAAATACTAACTCCTTCGACGTATTCAAAAAGTTATTAGCCAAACACGTCATTGCAAATTATTAAATTTTTTCTTGAGTGTGGTAAACTTGTTCTGTTTTGTTAGTATTAATTGGTTCCTATGACAACGAATGTAATGTATCTATTTTTTTATATAATTAAGTTCTCATGTAAGTGATGTAGAATATGTCTTTATGAGAATAAATGTCTTTAAACCATAACCATAGTAGCTATGAATGACTTGATTACAATGATGACTGTGTAACAGTGAGTGAGACTAGTATATACGATAATTCATCATCACCATCATCATCATCAGTTAATACTAGTCCACTGCTGGACATATGCCTCTCCAAGTGCACGCCACCGAGCACGATCTGCGGCTTTTTTTCATTATTTTTTTTTAATTATTGAAAGCAACAAATATGTATATAAAAACCTGGTGATAGTCAGCAAAGAGCTGCTCAGGCTTTTCAATTCGGGATACAGGTAGAGCTTGATACAAGAACTTTATTTTTTTTTGATTTCAATTCGAACGCCTCGGAAAAGCTGGTATAGATGAGCTTGCGTGATGCTATCCGGTCTAGAAATACTTTAAAGATGTTTCCATCACTAGGTACAGCTTGAGGAACCTTTATTTTACTTTCTCGCCTCCCACTAAAGTCCAGATTTCTAGGATAGGATAGGTATAGCAATCTCTTTCTAAAAATAAATTATATAAATCTATTTTACAGACTCGAAATACATTTATACCTAAAAGCTCGCTAATATATTTATTTGCTGTTGATGACAATATGGCATGGACAGTTGGTGCTTTTAAAAAAGGCAATGGATCTCAATTAAGAACCTTATGTGCACCAAGTTACAGTTAGACTGTTGTATCCCATTGTGCGTTATTATTGTATTACTGTGTGCTAAGTTAGAAAACTTATTTTGAGGGATGTGTTTTACCCGTTGGATTATTCACATCATCATCACCACATATTATATGTCCCCACTGCTGGGGCACGAGCTTTCCCTATGGATGGATAGAGAGAACGGGCCATAAACCACCACGCGGGCCCAGTGCGGATTGGTGGTTGTTAACGACTGCTAATGCAGCCAGGAACGGCGTAACGTGCCTTCCGAAGCACGGCTTGGATTATAATTTTTACGAAATGAAATGATATTTTGATGGAGTCGACCAAATTAACGTTTTGCTATTACCATGTTAAAATTATAATCTCTTCACCGGAATGAAGTGATAATGACTTGTAAAAAAACAAACGTTTCTGTTCGTCACTCCTTATTTAGGGCAACTCATATTTTTACGCGTTTTAACATTATAACAACTATTTCATGTTTATTTAAAACTTGTTTGTTGGTACTTTAACAGTTTTTTTAACGTCACAGACATAAGGAAATAAAGTATATATTTATTTTTTAATAAGTAGGTAGGTACTTACTCTAGAAATCGTAAAAGTTTTTTTTAAATAATATATAGCTAATGTATTTCTGTTTTGTTTTGTTTTGTGTTACATCTAAAAAGTATCTTAATTCTCATTAGCAGTGTACCTTTATACTTCCCTGTAAGTCTGAAGTGCGCCCCGCATGCAATCGGTACACTGCCGCCATGTGTCAGCGAGACAGGCGCTGGATACGCCTGGGGCCTCCTGTTGTCACGCCACGCCAGTTTTAAGGAGTGCCTTGTGTACTTTAAGCCGAACATCGCAGGGACATTTCAAATTGTAGGTAGTATAACCTTAGGGATATATTAAGGGTATTTTTATTGTATTGTATTTGTATTTCATTAAATATTTATAAAATATTTATAAAATACAGTGAAAAAATTAAACGCCCACCCGACCCTGCCAGGAATCGAACCTTTTTTTCACTGTATTTTATAAATATTTAATTCAGCTTCAGTGCAGCAATTAGTATTTAAAAATAAAAAGTAAAATTGTTATTTCATTATTTTTTTATGTTACGACACAGCAAAAATACAAAATCCTCTACTTTGCTTTGAGTCCGAAACGCAACCCGCATGCAATCGGCACACTTTGCCGCCATGTGTGTCAGCGGGACACTACTGGCACGCCACGTCACGACACGCGCCTCACTTTAAAGAGTACCCTGTGTACTGCAAGCCAACATCGCAGGGACATTTGAAATTGTATATAAGTACCTACGCTTCGTAACATGCATTAGGGATGTATTAATAGTAAGTATTTAATTATTTTTTAATGTAACAGC
Organism: Eudonia mercurella; assembly: GCA_963082485.1. NCBI lineage: Eukaryota > Metazoa > Arthropoda > Insecta > Lepidoptera > Crambidae > Eudonia > Eudonia mercurella. Next base: position 14,780,941 of record OY720035.1, on the reverse strand, counting down.
AAACATGCAAAAGCACAGAATCCTATATTGTTTTCTAAAATTTACGCGAACACTACACTTTGAAATGAAACAACTTTTACGGATCTACTCGCGTTTATTTTACACATTACTTTTTAATGTTTAACCTGACGTTTCGAACCCTTTGCAGGGTCCGTGGACACAGGGAGACTGAGGTGTTGGTCGTCTCATAATTAGTTAGGAGCTTGTATACCTACCCTTATTTAAATTTAATCAGGTGCGTTCCGTTTTACGCAGTGAGCTTACAGTATCCTTTGGTCGGGCAGTATGGTGTCGGTGCTGGGATTTAATATTTTGTATGATGGGATCCCAGACTGGTGGTAGATTCCAACCATCTTCTCTATTGAAATTAGGATGTTTTATTAATTTCAATAGCCTCGCGTATCATCCTAGGGATGAATCGTTGTTGTAACCCTGCAAAAGGTTCGAAACGTCAGGATAAACATTAAAAAGTAATGTATAAAATAAACGCGAGTAGATCCGTAAAAGTTGTTTCATTTTAACACAGAATTCTTCTTAAGGGTTTTTATACACAATGTATGTAATATTTAAGATAATTTTTAAATGTAAGAATAAAATAAATAAATAATTCGATTACGTTTACGAAAACGAAAATTAGTACCTATGGCATTTTAGCAGCGCCTCCTGGCGACAATCGAGAAGAGTTAACATTTTGCCATACTAATTCTCGTTTTCGTTAACGTGATCGAATAGCGAAAGAACTCGCACTAGGCACCCTGTTGTGTTATGAACCTACCTATAAGCCTATAAACCTAGTACCTCCGTTGGCATTTCATACTTGTTTACGGTTTAAGCATACATAAATTTTACAACACATCCAAATCTAGTTAAAGACGCAAAAAATACAAATCACTTAGTCAGAGCACTGAGTTAGTCGAAGTCAAAGTCAAAGTCAAAGTCGAAGTCAAAGTCAATTTTTTTTAATCAAATAAACTTACGAAAATTGCTTTTGATCCTCCATACATTTTTTACCTACTACCCATTCAGGTCGACGTCAGACGTCTTTATTTTAGCTGTGGAGAAGAATGGGCGCAAGAAACTCAAGAAACTTCTTGAGAGACACGCGTTCTTCTAGGTTATATAATAGACATTACAGCATCTTTACCCTACAGAAGGATTCCATAAGACATGACACTGTGGAAGTACTAAATAAATTAATAAGTCTAATTTTTCTTACAGCGTAAGCAGCGGAACTGAGTCTACCCGCAAAAGTACTAATATTGTACCTACTAATATAGTCGCATTGTCGTTTGATTGTTGTAAATAATAAAGATCTATTGTTAAATTCTTGGAATCCCTTTTCCCACCGCCAACTTGAGCTTAAAATTATGAAACAATCTGAATGTTAGTAAATACTTCTTGTCAAGGAGGTATAAGGAAAATGAACGTGGAAAAAAGTAATAAGTATATTTTATATAGAAATAGGAAATAATGTTAGTACTCACTACTAAGACAGTAGATAAAAAGTTTGGAGAAGCAAAAGCAAAACAAATGACGGCTGACAGATTAAATAAAGAAATAAAAGAGGAAAAATGCATTGATAATGTATTAACACTGAAACAATTAACTATTCTAAATCCACACGAGACGTCCATGACTTAGTTACGCAATCCATCGCTAAAGCGCTGACTGATTAATGAAACGCCAATCGTCATCGTATTGTAATGTCCAATTTTTAAACGAAACCGGGGCCAAATCGGATTCAAAACCATTACCGAACACATTTGTCAAGATTTAAAATCGAACGATCCATTCGAAGGAGAACCATTACAAAGGGAGAGTTCTCCTCAAAAATCGACTTATCGGTGAAACATTCAAATTAAATATCCTCACTAACGACGCTCACTTTCAATCTAACCGAACGCACCGGAGAGCGGCCGCGAGAACTCTTAATGACATTAAATTGTCAGACAATAACACCCTTGAATCATTCCGGAGACGAAGCCGAGTAAATTACATGTCAAATGGTTGGAAATCCAGAAATATTCCTCCGATAATTTTGTGGGGCAGTCGACGCCCGCTCCCCCCGCCCCCCATCACCCCGCCCCGATGACAAGGATATCTAAATGTCATTATAAGTTTGTGCAGAGTGCGCGAGGAATTCCGCGCTAAGGGCACTTTTGAACGATTTTCTTGTTAACGCCTATATTTTGTTGGGACTCTTTAATAGTTTGTAACAGTTTTGTTGTACGACGGCATATTGTGCTAACTCTGATTCCTGAAAGTTAATGGAATTTTATTTATAGGTTAAGTTAATATTATTTGTATATATAAATATTTAGGTACATATATTTTGTATAAATATAGTTCTGTTTTGATACTTAGCAAGAAATAGTATGATGTTTTTTTCTGAAACTGGACAACAACAAAATGGTTCGAGAAGATTATCTTAAATCTCATTCTTGTTTATTTTTTGTGACTAAATATTTAACAAACCTAATTCCTTGCAATGTAGTTATATGTAGACTTAAACGCTTGGATTAAATACGGGCAATCGTGTTTCAATCCCCCAAAACCCAAGTTAGGCTACCTGATCCACAAGCGTATCAACTTTCTAGTAAATATCACTTCAATTAATGTGTCACCAACACATTAATATTAATCTCATAAAAGAAACAGACTTAACATCACAAATAAAGTAATACAAAAGCTCAAAGCCGGATTGAAAGCCCACTTTACATCAGTCCGTAAAAAGCGCGGACGGTAATACCATGCGTAAACCCTCTAAGTAGTGAAAAAATGCAAAAAAGAACTGTATAAAAGCCGCCCGTCTCACGTCTCGGGGCATTTATTCAAATTTATACAACCACACACACATAGGACCGGCCCTACTGACAAAGGGATGGAGTAAGAATGTTTTTTTTAGGTTTTTAAGAACCTTTGTCTTTAGCTTTAATGGCGATCCTGCGCGGGTGCTTCGGAAATTGCTAGACGAATCTACCAAGTTTCTGAAGCCTCAAACACCCTTAATAAATAGTAAGCAAGTTAAAAACTTGTCAGTTCGTATGATTTGTAACTGGTCATTAAAGGTGATAATGCGTCAACACTATTGAGGAGAGTAATAATCAATTGTTGTCGTGACTAATAAAATATTAGTAGTTACATTTCTACCCGCATTTGTAAAAACATGGTTTTTCACGGTGCACCATGGAAAGATAAGTAAGTAGAGACATTTACCAAAAAAATAAGAAAAAGCTGTACTTATCAAACAGGAAACCTCCTTATATATGCTATCAATTCCTTACACTTTCTATGCATTTTGGAATTCTGTGTGTCATTATTTCAGCCAAAAGACGTCCACTGCTGGATAAAAGCCTCCCCCAAGGATCTCCACATACGACCGATTTTGTGCTGTCCACATCCAGTACATGTCTGTAAAGCCCGCGACCTTCACCAGATCGTCGGTCCACCTTGTTGGAAGCCTTAGAAATGTGAGAATTTAGAAATGTTCGATCTTGTCAGATGCCGACTCTGGCTGAAAACCAGCGTCGCTAATGTAGCAAGCAGCTGAGCCAGACGCCATTGTATGTTGAAGTCTGTTAAAATATTTATGTGTGGCAATAAACGTTTTTATTAGTTAAACTATCATATTCACTTCTATTAGAGTAATTATTAACGGGATTCTTCCCATGTGTTTATGTGTGTATCCAAAATTCCGGCACAGTTGCATGCGCCATGATTACGGAATTATACTGAAGTTAATGCGGGTGGATTTTTATGAGCAAACAAAACGATCTACCTTCTTCCTTAGTCGTTTTTTGCGCTCGATGCCCGTATACTTGTTCAAATATCGGATACTCACATAATAATGTTATAATAAACATGGTATGAATCCCGTTAATAATTAACGTTTTTATTCTTCTCATTCTTGATTTTCTTAGACCAGCCCTACTCAAAGCGTGCTCCGCGGAGCCCTGGGGCTCCGCAAAGCCTTTGTGGGGACTCCGCGAGAATACTAGTAATAATGAGAAAAATACACGTCTCCTATCCATCAGTGTCCCCTCCCCATCAACCGATTGATGAAAAATAAGAAACAGTTTCATACGTCCCATTAGATTTTTTTTCTTTTATTATAGTATACATACACTTACATTGTAACATGATTACCTATTATTAAAGAATGCACGTAACTTTTTCTTTTAATTTGCGGGGTTCCGTAAAAAATTTTGCTTTTCAAAAGGGTTCCGCCACCAAAAAAGTTTGAGAACCGCTTTCTTAGACAAATTCGGACCTTACACATGGCCATAGAGGTTATAAAAATATTGAAGCTTTTTCTAAAAACAGTGATATTCACAATGTAAACACTAGAAATAAAAATAAACTAGCAGTACCTTATCTAGGCTCCACAACGTAAATAATTCATTTAGAGGCCTGTGTGTACGTTTTTAGAATAAAGTTCCAAGTAATATTCAAAAACTTGATATTTAAAATCACCATTAAAGAAAAGCTTTATAAAAAAGCTTATTATAAAGTATCTGATTACATTGAAAACAAAACAGCATGGGTTTAAAATGCTCCAATCACTCCAACAGGTATTTTTAATTCAAAGTAATGTTAAGTTATTTTAAACTTGTATAACGTTGTTGTATAACTTGTATAACGTAACGGCATATAATTTTGTAAATGTCGTTATTATTAAAGCCGTGGCGTTTCTTGCGCCCATTCTTCTCCACAGCTAAAAAATAGACGTCCTGAATGTTTGGACGATTCAAAAGCACTTTTCTAAAGTTTATTTGAATAAAAAATATTTGACTTTGACTTTGCTTAAGGGCCCCTTGAAGTCAGCGGGACCTCGAGTACCCCACCATTTGCCCTAAGACCGGCTCTGTATTCCAACAGTCCCCATAATTCGCTTGGCAATTTGTAAGTGGACCGTGGTTTTTATATATAAAGGATCGGTTTAGCACCCCTTTATTTGGGTGCTTGCGGGATGCTAAGAATTTGCTATTGATACGATTCAGAAATGCAAAATGGTAACTTAATTCTTGGTAACTTCTAAATCAAACGAGAGTTAGTATTATGCGTCTCCGTATTAAACGATTGTTAAGCTTATAAAAAATTGTCTTTAGAAATGTTTGTTTTAAGATTGGGGGGATTTAGAAATGGCTTAGTTAAAATCGTAATTGAAATTAAAATTGAAAATATATAATATTGTTTTTTTTACATATTAACGTTTATTTAATTTGTTTTAATTACTCGTATAAATAGAATTTAAAGGAAGATTAGATTTCTATAACTGTATTTTATCAATTGTTATATAGTATTGTTATATATAACAAGGTCTTAAGCGAAGACAGCTTCCATTACACTACATTCTTTAAGTAAAACCCTTTTTTTTAAAGACACAGTAGAAGTAACTGTATTTTACACAACCTCATCACCCAAACATCATCCAAAGGGTCTTACATATAAACAAAGAATAAGGTCCGAATACTTATTCCGTGTTTTGTCTTTTTTACTCTAATTTGAAATGACGTTTACATGACAGGAACAAAACACGGAATAACTATTCAGACCTTATTCTTTGTTTATTTTTAAGGCACTTGAACTGAATCGTAAAACATACTTATTTAATTTTTAATTTAATTTATGGCAGATAATTTATTAAAAAAATAACCCGGTTCTTGGCCTAAGTAATTGCAGTTGCAAAACCCATTGTGCAACTGAGGAAATGAAAAGGGCCATACTTCACAAAGGCCGTTTTATTATGGCCGTTACGATTCCGTAGGAGATTTTCATTACTTCGCAAACCTTTGTGTCTAAATAAAAACGTCGCAATTAATACTTCTCTTGATATTTCAAGGAATTGTCACTTTATTTTAAGTTTAGAAGGAGGCTGCTGGCTTCTTGGCGGGAAAGTGAAGAGTCATGTCTGCGGTTTTGTTTTATTTTCTAAAATTCGTGTTATGTCGAATATTAATGTGAAATAATGGTGGATTATTAACCGTTATGTGTTCGTGAGTGTGCATGAGTGTTGGCAAATGAAACAAAACAGTGCAACGTCACTTTTAAAATTCTCTCAAGAAGTCCGCCCGAGGACTTAGTAAAGCCCCACATCTTTACTGAGATACTCGAGGAGTTGGTGGGTATATCATTTCACACTTCTCATTTCTATTATCATTCATCATCATCATACAGGAAAGAAATATTGTTTATTTAAGTATTACTTTACTTGTTAGATTAATTACTTTGACACTGGCTAAATGTGCCAATCGCACGAAGCCATCAACTAAAAGAAAAAAAAAGGAGGCTGCTTGCTCGTGGCTTACTTTTTAGTTAAGCTTTACTAGTGGCATGCAACTAGTGGTGGACTTTATCTACAAACAAAGAGTGTACTCTGTAGTACTCCGTACCTACTAGTAAATCGAACATACCTACGATATCGTACAGCTACTGCATACAGCTAGTAGTAACTGGTCTCTTAGAAATAGAGGTCCCGTGTCCCGGGTTCAATTGCCAGTGGGGCTGTACAATGTCCTCGGTTTGGTGGGTTACTCCAGGCCAAATTTGTGACAAAGACTTTTTGTGACAGATTGAAATTCACGAACACACAAATCGCAAACGGGCGCTTCATACACCAATTGCATAAATCTTTGTCACAAGAAATAGGAGTTCGATGTTCGATAAGCAGTTTTCCATTGTTTATTTATTTATTTCCATTCAACATTCCTGCTGTTGTGTGTTGGACATCAACAAATAGGTCCAACACACAGAAAAGTAAGAAAGTGAAAATAACATGTGCGATACAGGCAGGCAGGCCGAGGATTCCACTTGGTGCGTCAGCAACGAAAGTCACAAACTCTCAAGAGCTTTGTCAAAGCAACTAGTGAACGCAGTAGGTGCTTGTTAACTACTAGTTCAGCTATAACAACGTGGTACTAAACTGTCCAGCTGCTTTTGTCGCTGACTGTACGATAGTGCATTCCATAGATACTGCGCACACCTTGGCATGTCAAGTTGTAAGTAATGTTGTGTGTGGTCTGGCGGGCTTCCTGCGGTCTCGGTTTGGATCGTAATACCTATCTGCGATCATGTTGTGTTTATCCATATTATACGATAAACAGTTTTTTTTGTGCTTTGGCATTTTTAACTCCACCGGGCTTTTTTGGGGGCGGCGAGAAACTTAACGGGTCCCTCAAGCCGTGTAAAACGAATCACCTTCGGAGGTATTCTAGAGGGAACGGCATCACGCACTAGTGCGTGTCCCGTGCTCTACTAGATTCTCCGAGGGGTTCGGATCGGATCGCGGAAAAAACAGCAGGGTATAGTGGCATCAGTGTTTTTCCCAAAAGAGGTCAGCAACTGATGTTTGACTTTAGCAACCATTGAATAAGTACCACCGGCTTTGTAGCTGCCATCTTGTAAATTTTAAAATGAATTCTATCGAAAAATGAAAAAATACTTATGAGATTCATAAAGGTAGGTGTATATTTATTTTACCCAAAACAAACCTTCAGAATTTCAGATGTTTATTCAGTTCCATGACTTCGAAGAATTAAACTTCGGCAAACGTTATTTATCCGGAGTTTGCAACAACTCACTTCGAAAGACTCCACCTGCTCGAATTAGCAAATCAATTAGGCTTTGATAGCGAGTCGCGATTATACTCCCCTCATAAGTATTTAGATATTTTATTATTTACAGAGCTGGATAAGAGCAGACGCGGATCGTGCTCAGTGGCGTGCACTTGGAGAGGCCTATGTCCAACAGTGGACGTGAATAGGCTAATGATGATCATCATTATCATCATTAGCTAATTTTTATGTTCCCACTGCTGGGGCACGAGCCTTCCCTATGGATGGATCGGGAGAACGGGTCATAAACCACCACGCGGGCCCAGTTCGGATTGGTGGTTATTAGGTAACGACTGCTTATGCAGCCGGGACCAACGGCTTTACGTGCCTTCCGAAGCACGAAGTAGCTCGAGATGATACATTTTTGGTCACCGATGACCGGCCTTTGCGAAAATTGCTACCCATTTAGACCGAACAGGCCTTTATGTGTGGTTGTAAATGAAACTGTCAAATTACCTCAATAGACTTTAAACTTTATGTGTACGGCATATAGTTGAATATTTATTGAAACGACAGTTTTGTATAAGTTAATGTGCAGCCGTCTGTACAAAGCTACAGTAGCATAATTCAATGAGCACCTGACCCGTTATGTTTACAGTACAGTTTTCTAAAGTTTAATAAACATTTAAATTGTCTGAAGACTCTATTACGACTGGAAGGACGTTTTCTATTCACATTAAAATAACTTTAAACATTTTTACTTAAAGCAACACAAATGTTCAAATAATTATTAACGCAAAATTTTGTTGCGAACAAATTACAAAAAAACAAATGTTGAAAAAATTTCCACGAGCAGGATTTGAACCTAGGATTTGAATAGTTTCGGCGGGCTGGTTAGAACCACGATAGCTCAATTGGAAGAGCACCTGACCCGGAATGTCAGAAGGGTGCAGGTTCAAATCCTGCTCGTGGAAATTTTTTCAACATTGGGGTATTATTTTTAAAGCAGCAGTTTATAGAACGTAAACTTAAACCGTCAAAACCCTAAAACACTCAGAAAATATCAACTTGAGCTAATAAAACGAGATATCTTTGAGAAGTATGAGCGGCTATAAGAGGCGCCGTGCGGTCGCCTAGAGCGGCCTTATTCTATTTCAAAGACAAATGACGTCTATTTTGCTACTAGATTTTCGTTAGGATAACGTTTTCCTAAAAATAAATCGTAGATATGTTGTAAAAATCTGGGACGTGTTGTGCAAGCAGGGGCCTTACCATGAGTTGTGACAAGACGAATGTATAAACGCCGTCTTGTTTTCATTACAGCTGTTGCTGTTACAATACTGCTTTCAGGGCTTATGATAACCTGGTCATTCAATAGATCTTATGACGAATGAGTCCACTCTTTCATATTAGTTTACATCTGACCTATCTGTAACTAGAACATTTTTTGGGGAAAACAAAAATGGTCCCATCACCATCATTATCATCAGCTCATTTTACGTCCCCACTGCTGGAGCACGAGCCCTCCCTATGGATGGATAGGGAGAATGGGCCATAAATAACTCACGGCTCCGGTGCGGATTGGTGGTTGTTAACGTATGCTAATGCAGCAGGGACCAACGGTTTTACCTGCCTTCCGAAGTACGGTGGAGCTCGAGATGATACATTTTTGGTCACCGATCGATGACTAGCCTTCGCGAAAGTTGTCTAAAGTCACAGACCCTGCACGTTACCCACCACCGCTCCTATTTTATTCTGTGTCGAGGTTTAACCTCAAATATGGAATAAGGACAAATTCCATGCACGTTGCCAACCCTGATGCGAATATCCGTCGCCCGACTATCTCCGTTACAGACGCCTGAATACAAACACGAGACAAGGGACAAGGGTCATAAAAAAAAACACCCACAGAAGGTAAGCTTCTCACGATATACCATAGACAAACCTCTCATGGACACGGAATTTCACAACAGCTGCCCCGGACTGTTCCGAGCTGTTTTTTTTATGTTAAAAGGAGGCAAACGAGCAGGCGGGTCACCTGATGGAAAGTCACCGCCGCCCATGGACACCCCCGCAAAACCAAAGTAATCGCAGATGCGTTGCCGGCCTTGAGGAAGGAGTTGGATCTTGAGGATGGAGTAGGAATTGGGAGGGGGGAGGGGTAAGAGATAGGTCTCCAGTACTTTCACTCACCGGACGAAACACAATTGCAACGAGTGTCATTGTTTCACGCCGATATTCTGTGAGAGGTATTATGCCGTATTATGCCGGGCGAGCCGGCCCATTTCGTGCTGCAACGCAGCGTAACTCCACCACTCAGACAGTGTCACTCATTTAGCACCACCCAGGGGTCACGTGTAGGGTCTCAAGGGTAAACCTACGGACGCGAGTAACATTAACTCCCAAAAATTCGAGAAAATTCCGAGATTTGAATCCGTGAGAGGGTATGTGTGTGCGTTGCTCGAGCGCGGTATGTATTAAGCTTACCTTCTGCGAGTCTCCTTATTTTGTGCAACGGTAACGACTCGTACAATCACGAGCATTAAACAAAGTAACTCTTAACACAATGGCATAAGAGTCAAAACTAGTCAAAAGTGTTAACATGTTATTGCTGTGACTGTACTGGACTATATACCAAGTAATAACTCATAAGAGAGGTCATAGCTCTTTTTGATGGTAAAGTACAAATCAAATTTGGGTAATTGAGTGGTTGTAGGAGTTCCTTTTTGTTTATTTCTGAACCCTTCAACCTTATTGGTACAGCTTACAGCTTAATTTTCTAATGCTTTCAATCATATTGCCATTAGAAGTGTAAGTAGCTGTTTTTTTTACGAGACTGCTTAGTCGACGGTAAGACCGACACTGATTTCTCAATATTTGAATTCTCGGTCAGGGGGCGATTTTTGAATCTCACCTCGGTGATCTCGAAATTACAAGTGACATGAAATACCTACACTATAAAATAAACATTATTTATAATTTTGCATTGTTCTTTTATAATTGCCATTTTATGTTAATGTTGACTGTCATCTGGTGTCTACTCAATAAATAAATAAATAAAGACTTTTTATTATTATGAACATACCAAATTTTCGGTGTCAAAAATAAGTTACCAGTGACTTTGAATAAAAGAAAAAGGAGCACTCGTATTTGATACCACAGCGTGTTATTAGTCAGTTCAAAAATCGCCCCCCAGATAGTTACAATAACAATTTCAATCTAGACAACTTGTACCGGCGAGAATAAGAAGTTAGAACATAACTTTATTTTATTTTACAGCGCCAAGGGCTTTGCCGTGTATCACCTGATAGTGATTGACAGTAACGCCAAAGCACACCATTATACCCATAATCCATAATGAGGAACTTCCTGTCGGAACATTACAATGCTACAAACGTTTTTAATAAAACGCTGGTAGCTATCCAAGTAGATCTGGAACAAATCCTAACTAAAATCACTCCCCCGCTAGAAGTCGAACTTGAAACCTCCGCATCAGAGATTGGCCGTGGTCTAACCGCTAGACCACGCACAGCGCTGGTTAAAAATATTTGCTTTATCATCACAATTGATTTATTTAATAAAGGGCTTACCTTTGTACTTAAGTTTACTACCAATTACCGCTATATCATCAGTTTTATAAACACTAGCTAAATAAGCAGCGAAGTGCGAGCAGTGTTATAACTTAATAGTTTCATGAATTATCAGGGTATTTATTATACTAGTCTCTTTGTAAATAGAAAATATATCGAAATAGTTTCTATTTTAAACCCGCGTATAAATTATATCAAATATATATATATATATATATAGTTTTACTAGCGGCCCGCCCCGGCTTCGCACGAGTGTACTTTTTTTTTTATATAGCCAATAGCCTTCCTCAATAACTGGACTATTCATAACAAAAATAATTTTCGACATTATGCTGAGTGGAGACCGACTCAACACCACTAGTTCTGTCTTTTGTCCATGTTGTTGTCAATAATAGCTAGATTAAGTGGATAGTAATAAATATTTTCTATTTCTATTTCTTTAAAAAATTCGGTCTACCATGTTGTGTTACATTGCGCGCTGGGTGTACAATGACTGCTCAATACGGATAATCATACACCAAAAAGAAAGTATGTATAAGTATCTATACTATAACATTATAAAGAGGAAACCTTTGTATTTTTGTATGTATGTATGTATGTATGTATGTATGTATGTATGTATGTATGTATGTATGTATGTATGTATGTATGTATGTATGTATGTATGTCTGTATGTATGTAAGTATGTATGTATGTATGTATGTATGTATGTATGTATGTTTGCAACAAATAAACTCAAAAACTACTAGACCGATTTAAAAAAAAATCTTTCACCATTAGAATGCTACATTAGCGCTGAGTAATAGGCTATATTAAAAAAGAATATTAAATAAAATACTAAAAACGACAATTAAATTTTTTAATATAAAATGTTTTGTTTGTTTTGTTGTCATGGAAACCATTGATATAATGGAAACTGTCGAAGCGGTACGAAGTCCGCCTGGTGAGCTAGTAATTTATATAGGTATATGTATAGGCATCTATGATTTAGCATGCATATTAAAATGATTAATTGCTTACCTCGTAGAGCCGTATAAATGAACTAAATTTATTGAATAATTAAATCACAGAAACAGTTCATACAGATTGAGAACTCATGGCAGCCATTTACTTACGCTTGACCAAATGAATAAGAAGCTTAACTATTTTATTGAATTAAGGAATTACCAGGCACGCACTATTTCGACCCATATAAAAGCGATCTTCCCCATTAGCGGAACACAAGTGAGAAGCGACTGTTAAATGTCGAACTACTCACTTCGTCAATAAGTAATTTTATTTTAGAACATCAAGTATCAACAGTCAACCCATGACACAATAGTGTTTGAAACCTCAAACAGATTGTACGGCGCCATTTTGAAAATACACGCACAAAATGGCGGACAATTACACAGACTTCACGATCGGCCCCATGGCGCACCCTTTGAAAATGTACGTATATTTAGTGGGTACTTATGCAAATTTTTTAATTCTTCTGAGGCTTTAAACAAATTCAATGGTTGCCTCGCCTCAACTTCCTTGAAGAATAACAAGTTAAAACTTTTTAGTGCGTTTTTATTTTTTTTTATGTTCGCCCGAGCTCGGGGAGTTTTTGAAGTTGTCTCGTTTAGTTACAGCCACGGTCTCACTTTGTGTGCATTAAGAAAACAAGCTTCTCTTCCATCACTCTTACCATTAATGGTGCAACTTTATGTTTTATGATTTAACTAAATAAATCCATTAAATTGTGTTATTGCTTTCGATTTCTTTTCTATTGTATTGGTTGACAACAGTTTATTTTCTCATAACAATCCACAGGAAGAGAAAAATACTATTTCAAATATAAAAAAATAACATAGGATACAAGTAAAACAACATTATTAAAAAAAAACTGAATTTTGTAATCATCCTATTAGTTAGTTATGTAACTGTTTAATATTTACAGTCATGTAGAATAATCAAATTTTTATCTTTGCATTACATTTAATATAATTTACGATTTTATATATTTACATCGTTAATTGGTTAACAGTGTGCTATTCAAATACCTTCTTTACTATACTATCATAGTTAGTATTTTTTTCTAATTATCACTAACTTAGCAATCTTTAATCCTTCTACAACAAAAAACAACTCATGTAATTAAACACAATGGTTGACACATTTTTCTTCATTGATAGTCAGTGACATTTTTAAGGGATGGCAGTTAGGAACCAAGGTGTCTGAATAGAGGAAAAAAATTGAATACAATCTAATACTTTTAAACGAGCAATTCTTGTACCTGTAATCTGAATCTCGGAAACGGCTCCAACGATTTTCATGAAATTTAGTATGCAGGAGGTTGCGGGGGTGACAAATCGATCTAGCTAGGTTTAATTTTTAGAAAACATTATAAAAAAAATAACGGGCAAAGCTCGGTCATCCAGGTACCTACTTACAGTTAAAGACTAAAATCAATTGATGACCCCTATTTTTAATGATTAATAATGATTAAAGGAAAAAAGAAGTCGATCACCGGTCCTTTCAAACAAAGGTGCCACTACCCTATTTTTGCATTTTTTTTTACTCCGGTGAACGCGGAGACTGCAATGAGTTCGAAACACGGAAATAAAAAATTCGTCATATTATATTTCAATGTTTTAAGGTTAATAAAGCGTTTATACGAACGTATAATCATTGGATAGGTATAGTGTTCGCATAAACTTTAGAAAACAACTCTGTTAAAGCGGTGGTTCAAGTTAAAACCGCCTCCGGGAGTCTAGTGGTATGTACCTATCCTACTAGTCAGGGCCCGACTCACAGCTGGAAGACCTTGTTGGTAAGGTTTCAAATCCATATAGTCATCTACCACCATCTCATTTAAATCGGTCGCAATAACAACAAAGTTAGTAGAATTATTTATGTTATAAGTAAGATATCAATACTTCGATGGTTGATGGTACCAGGTAAACTGAGCTTTCACACTCGGCCTTTGGTAAAATTTACCATCAGGTAGATATGAAAAATTCAACAGGAGGAGATCAATGACGCAGTAATTAACACGCCCGGTCAGGGCCGGTCATCAGATGGGTGACCAAAAATATATTATCTCATTAAAATGTGTTGCCCTAAATGTCGAATGACTAGCAAAAACGTTTATTTTTACAAGTCATTATCATTTCATTTCGGTCCCATAAGAGATTATGTTTTTAATATGACAATAGCAAAACGTTAATTAGGTTTACTCCATCAAAATATCATTGTATATCCTCAAAATGATTATCTAAAAGTGCTTCGGAAGGCACCACATATTCAACAACCAGCAATCCGTACTGGGCCCGCGTGGTGGTTTATGGCCCGGTCTCCCTATCCATCCATAGGGAAGGCTCGTGTCCCAGCAGTGGGGACATAAAAATGAGCTAGTAATGAGTGATGAAGATGAAAAAACCAATCAAACTATCTTTTTCCCCAGGGTATCGCAGGAGGTGGTGGAACACATGCTCGGCTGGAACATCCCCGAGGAACACCGGGATCTGGTGCACGAGCACTGGCGCAACTTCCCAGCAGTCAGCAAATACTGGCATTACTGCCTCGCGCTCATATACACAATGCTGATGGTCACCTCGTTCACAGGGAATGGCATCGTCATCTGGATCTTCGGAACGTGAGTCAGCATTTGTTTGTACACAGTTCATCCCTTATCCTTCTTTCTCCCTTCTTCCATAAAACCACGTTTGCTGGTCTTCGGTGTCACCATTTACTTACCGTGGTAACTATTCGATCGCGAACGAATAAATTTGTGTAATCATTTCTCGGTCGCACAACCCAAAAATGGAATGCTTTCCCAGCACATGTATTTCCTTGTATGAAATGGACATGGGATTCTTTAAACGAGGTATGAAAAAGCGAGTTTGGCCAGTGAGGTAAAATACACTTCCACTAGCGGTCTTCGCTTCTGCTTGGCATCAGGTAGGCAAGAGTCATATTTTGCTTCGAAAAAAAGAAAAAAGACTCCTATGATTCCTATCCGACATTTTTACCACTATAGCACACCAGTGTTGGTCCAAACACCATGTTTTGCTGTACTTGAAAGTACGTGGGAGAGCCACGAGTCCACGACCCACTGAGACGTAAAAAAATCGCATAGGTAGGTTCTATAAAAGCGTACCATTTGCTTATAATACAAATAACGACGAGATTTAAAAATATAACAAACTGCTTCTACAAAACAGTAGACGAAAAAAAAGAAAAAAAGGTAAATTTTGAAATTTGAGCTGTAATCGTGTAAGCTCCAAAAAGGCTACAAAGGAAACAATTGAACGTGTTCGGGTCATACGATCAACCATTATCAATGTCGGTGCTCAGCGGAGCTCGAACGGGGTGTTCGGCGTTCCCAAAAACCGCTGCGATTTTCGACGGGCGAGCGGGCCGGGTTAATAACGTGGAACAATTTGACGATCGACTCGAGTGCCGTTGACTGTTCGCCGGCGATTTAATTAAGTTCCCTTAAATGTGCGGAGATAGTTCGACGAAAACAAATGCGCCCGAACACTTTGTCATGGCGCAGCGTGAACTTTTAACTGGGTATTGTGAAGCTACTGCGAAATAAGATCGAGAAGCATATGACATATTATTGTAGTGACTTTATTCGAATCTAATGGATGATAGTCAATACTATTACTCGTATTATATGACAGAAGCGAGTTCATTCCTATCTTAACAAAACTTGTTGGACTGAGACAAGAAATAAACTTAAATAACACAACGAAGACTTAGATATTACCTATAATAGGCAAAACAGCGGTCGTAGTTATTTAACTGCTTTAACAAACAATAATATTGTTAAAATTATTATTGGACACTCTAAACCCAGTATTCGGCAGAGTTTTCGTTGCCAAAAAATAACAGATTTTCATTTTGAAAAAAGACAAAGGGTTAAAAAAAAATCCACTAGCGGGATTCGAACCACTCGAACCATTCGAGCCACGATAGCATAGTTGGCAGTGCACCTGACCCGGCATGTCATGGCATGTCTCGGCAAATTTCGTGTTTCGGATTTCTATTATTTATAGAGTATATAGAGTTGCTACTACTCCATTAACTTATTATCAATTTATCTTAGAACTAGTGGACCCGGCGGACTTCGTACCGCTTTGCTAGTTGCCATTCATTCCCGTGAGAATATCGGCATAAAAACTATCCTATGTGTTAATCCAGGTTATAAACTATCTATATGCCGAATTTCATCCAAATCCATTCAGTAGTTTTTACGTGAAAGAGTAACAAAGATCCATCCATCCATACTTACAAACTTTATACGTTTATAATATTAGTAGGATCAAAAGAAATATTATTGCGTCTTACGTAATTGATTTACGATTTAAAGTTTTACAGCTCTATCTCTGACACGGAAATCAAAAGGAAAACAACAATACAGTGTTCTGAATTCAAATTATTAACCATTTAATATGTAACAGTGTTAAAAATTTACAAACTATTTGATTTGGTTTTGTAATGCATATCGCTTGTTCTCTGTCCTTCTATTTCCTATATTCGGTGTACAAACTACGAAGTGCGAGCCTCCAACGGCTGTGTTCGGAAAACGTTTTCAGTGTTCGCCACATTTTTATATACGGATCCTATTTATCTTTCCCGTTTATAGGAGACGCGCCGGTGAGCACCGCGTTCGATTGACCCGGAGATTTGTGAGATTGTGACGATGCATCGATGTTACCTTTAGTCGGCGTACGTTGTGATTTGGATTTGTTTGTAGAGGTTTTAATCAAACTAATGGTCGCCCAGT
Organism: Eudonia mercurella; assembly: GCA_963082485.1. Classification (NCBI taxonomy): domain Eukaryota; kingdom Metazoa; phylum Arthropoda; class Insecta; order Lepidoptera; family Crambidae; genus Eudonia; species Eudonia mercurella. Next base: position 14,764,037 of record OY720035.1, on the reverse strand, counting down.
GGTCGAAATTCGACTGCAATTTTATTAAGGCTGCACGGATTGTATCCTAAGCAATGAAAAATTAAAAAAGATAGAATGTGGGTTTGGATTAGCATTGACAGATTTCGGCCGATCCTCTTCCATTTTTCCTCATTTCGATCATATAATATTAGTATTAAGTATTAAATTGTATTAAGCTTTAGAAATTTAAGCTGTGTCAATAACTGGGAGAGGCCACTGATTTCCAAGATACAGATTTAGTCTAGTTTGGGAATCAGAGACTTCAATAAGCTTTTGTAATTATAAATTGAAATAAATTATTATTATTATTATTCTCTTTATTTATTTTCTTTCTTAAAACTAGATTTTTACAATATTTTAATATAAAAGCAATAAAACATTATAAAAACCTAATCCTAGAGTACCACCAACAGCGGGGCAGGGCCCAAGCTACCGGTGGTCAGGGCTGCAGAGTGAGAAACCTCCTGACAATACGTGCCGTGTCCAGGAGTGTTGCCTTCTGTATCTGACCCTTAATCCAGCCATCCAGCGAAAGTCTCTTGAGATGTTGGTCGAGACTCTTCGCTATAAGGCCGTTTGCAGATACGACTATGGGGACAATGATCGTCGAATCCACATCCCACATAGCGGTCACCTCGTGAGCCAGGTCAAGGTACTTAGTAAGCTTTCCCTTCTCGGCTTTCACAAGGTTCTCGTCATGCGGAATGGTGATATCGATAAGCATTGCCTGGCGCGTCAATCGATCTGTCAACACAATATCAGGCTTATTTGCAAAAACAGTCCTGTCTGTGATGACAGATCGATCCCAGTAGAGCGTTGCATAACCATTTTCGAGAACTGGCACCGGCGTGTACTTATAGTACGGCACCTCAGATTCTACAAGACCATATCGAAGAGCAAGTTGCTGATGGATAATCCTGGCTACAAGGTTATGTCTGTGCAAGTACTCACCGTTAGCCAGATGAGAACAACCGGAAATAATATGCCTGAGTGACTCACCGGGACGGCGGCATGCCCGACAGATGTCGGCAGTACCGTCCCTCAGGATATACTTCCGATAATTATTCGTCATCATGACTTCGTCTGCAATTGCACAGACAAACCCCTCAGTTTCCCCAAAAAGATCACCGAATCGTAGCCAGTTTACCGACGCGAGCAGATCCACATCGGGCCCTGTTAAGGCCCGGTAGTACCGCCCGTGGAGCTCCTTACTCTTCCATATGTTCCTGCGGTCTTCAGTGCTCAGCACCGTTGGTCTGCGCCAGTTCTCGCTTGCCAAGGAGAGCGGCGTGAGGCTCCTATCTACTGCTACAACGTCGCGGTGCATCCCACACTCATTGTTAAGGAAGTAATCTCTCAGACTACACACCTCGCGGTTATGTAGAGTCTTGGCGTTTAAAAAGCCACGACCTCCACATTTACGCGGGATGTACAGTCTCATAACAGATGAGCGTGGGTGAAGCATGCGATGAGCTGTGAGCTGTTGACGGACTCTCCTATCCAGAGCGTCTAATTCAGTCTGAGTCCATCTTAGTATGCCAAAGGAATACGTGAGTAGGGGCATCACCCAAGCGTTGAAGGCGCGCATCTTATTGCCCCCCGACAAAAGGCTTTTAAGTACTTTTGTCAGACGACAGAAGAAGCGCTCCTTCACCGCCTGCTTAATGTCCCCATCTGTAATACTCAGAGACTGTGACATACCAAGATATTTGTAAGTTTCCGCCTCCGAGAGAGACCTGAGAGCCATTGTCTCAGAAAGTTGTAAATTTGTTGAATTTACAACTTTCCCCCGATATACATGCATAACCGCACATTTGTCTACACCAAACTCCATCCTGATAGAACTACTGAAATCTTCTGTGATTTTTAGTAGTTTCACCAGGTCAGGGCGTTTCGGTGCAAATAATATTATATATTATTATTATTATTATTATTATTTTTGAAATTTTTGAAAAGAGTATATATGCGTGTGTGTCAAATACATGGTAGTGTGTGTAATGTTTGTTTTATTGATTTAATGTATTTTTTATACATAATTAAAAAAAATATTAACATTCTGCAATCCTTATCTATATAAACTATAGGTGTGCGAAATTTGATACTCCTCCGTCCGCGCAATTTTCGTAAAAAGGGGTACAAAGTTTTTGCTTTACGTATATATAGATGATGTGAGACTCCATGTTATGTACAGACATGTTATGTACCGCATGTTATGTATTTTACGATACGACATTCGTAGCCGAGTCAGTAGTTTATACGCCGGACTCTGGGCGGTACTAACTCTGAGGTCCCGAGTTCGATTTCCGGTCGGATCAATGTCGAAAAACGAACTTTTGGATATTGTGTCGAGTCTGGGTGGTTGTGGTACCGTCGTTTTTCCTGATTTCCATAATACGTGTGCTTTATTGACTTTTACCTTGGGATCAGAACAATGTATGTGGTGCTTAACAGCATGTTAACACAAACTATCGCGATTTTAAACAAAGTTTTTGAAAGGATTTAAAGCAAAATACTCAGTATAACCACAAAACTAGGAGACCAAACAGACGGCGGGCGGTAAGCTTCATACGTATGTATGAAGCTTACCGCCGCCGCGCTCGAGCAACGCACACATCGTCTGCTTACTGGTAAAACATGATAAATACATATTTTATCAAAAGTGGGTTATGAATGCAGATGTATGTAATTTTCGACGCTCTATCTACTGGTAAAATGGAATAAACGCTAAGATCGTTCAACGCAAAGATACGTAAGTTAAAAATATGGTAAATGGCAAAATACCAATAATCATTCTGTTGAACAGAAGTAAATCGACTTATCACTGAATTCAAGCAATGTGTCTGCATTCTGTCTACAAGTGAGAGATGTTAAGTCACTTTAAGGTTTTTTTTGTAGGTTTGTTAACTATGAAGTTTATGGTAAAGTAAAATAAATTGTAATTTTTATTCAAACTACTAAGATCTTGTGGCAAATATAGGTTTAATTTATATTTTTTTCAATTACAGCTAAAACAAGATAAGTGTAAGCCCTCGGTCAATAATATTAATTTATTGGTAAATACTCCGCAAGTGATGGTGCATAAAATTAACACAGATAAAGTAGAACGTCAAAGATCGACTTGAACTTTCAAACCTTATTATCTCAGTTCAACGAAATGTACACTTATTATACTTTACCAGTAAGCAGACGACATAGACTCTCTCACGGACACGAATCTCGGAACAGAATATCGGCGTGAAACAATGGCACTCATTGCTGTTGTGTTTCGTCCGGTGAGTGAAAGTACCGGAGGCCCATCTCTCACCCCTCTCCCCTCCCAATTGCGCCCTGCTCGTTTGCCTCTTTTTAATATGAAAAAAAAACAGTCCGAGGACAGCTGTTGAGAGATTCCGTGTCCGTAGAGGTTGATGTATATGCGTTACTCGGGCGCGTTTGAATGAAGCTACCTTCTGTTGGTCTCCTTATTTAGTTGTATAGATATCCTAGATATACCTTTTTACATCAAAAGTTTCGGCCAAGTTGCGACAACAGTGGTCATGGTCTACCAACTGTCGCCATGTCAACGTCGTCATCAAAGGTATATTTTGTAGAAAAGAAATGACCTACAAAACTAAAAATTTAGAGAGATTATCTTAATAAATCCCCGAGCCTGAAATAAGAATACTGTTTTCTAGTTTCAGGCTAAGTCAATAAAGGTCCAACGGCGAAGCAACGACTCACATATAATGGAGTAATATATGAGTCGTTGAGTGATAATAAAGATTTCGCAACTTTTTAGCTTTAGCCACCGCTGATTGTGATACAGTTTTAATAGAAACAAATTTGAAATTCAGTAGGTATGTTACCTTGTACCGCTGACTGTAAGCTTGTAGTGGTAAAAAAAAAACTATAAATATTAAAGCTGATCAGCTAGTATATCGGCGGACTTCGTACCGCTTTGACAGTTTCTATGACAACAAAACAAACAAATCGTTAAATAGTTTACACGTGAGAGCGAATCAAACAAACAAACTCACTTTTTTTAATAAAAAGTTTCCTACGTCTTTGATTATACTCTTGAGAATATATACAAAATTTCATGACGCTTTTAAGGCTATCGGATCGCTCGCCTCTAAGAAGGCCGAGAGGCGATGAAGGAAATTTAGCAACACTATCTTCTCTTATGTAGTGCACCTGACCCGGTATGTCTGAAACTGGCGGTCTAACCACCAGACCACAGAGGCGGCTGATACGAGCACCACTCCAACTGACAAGTGATTTCAATACTAACCATAAAAGTTCAAAAATAAATTTTTCTTCCTCCCAGATCGAAATCACTTCGAAGCGCCAGCAACATGTTCGTGATAAACCTGGCGCTGTTCGACCTGACGATGATGATGGAGATGCCGCTACTCATCATGAATTCCTTCCACCAGCGGCTGGTGGGCTATCAGCTAGGCTGCGACGTGTACGCCATACTCGGCTCGCTCTCGGGTATTGGAGGAGCCATCACTAATGCTGTCATCGCGTTTGACAGATACAAGTAAGTTAGAATACATTACTAGCTCATTTTATGTCCCACTGCTGAAGCAAAAACCTTCCATATGGATGGAAACGATGGAAACTACTCAGGCACGCGAGCCCAGTGCGGGTTGGTATGCAGCCGGGACCAACGACTTTACGGCTTTTAAATAATAAATTTTAGGTCACCCATTTGATGACAAGCGTGGTGATTAAGCCATTACATATTAACTGGAGTGATGACTTGATGTTCTGTTTGCTTGCTTGCATTCGATGCCCTGCCTTTGCGAAAGTTTCTTAAATTCAGCAGACCAGACGCGTTTACCACAGCGACATTGAGCTCCTTGTATTTGTAAGTTATATTTCTGCAAATATATTATCATCATGTCTTATTTCCAGGACTATTTCTTGTCCCCTGGACGGCAGGATAAACAAGGTGCAGGCGTCACTCTTAATCGCTTTTACGTGGTTTTGGGCGTTGCCTTTCACAGTTCTACCAGCTGCTAAGATCTGGGGAAAGTTTGTACCAGGTTCGTTATATTTGTATCAAATACTGTGAACATGCAAATTACGCTTGCATGCAACGTTATACTCAAATGTTTTGAATAGTCATAATAATGTAGTGATTAGTCTCAATTAGAGCGAAGCGGTCTCTGTCCTATTTTAGCTAAAAAGTTGACATATGCTGTATATTTTCGCCTAACAGCATCAATTCTGTATTTTTTTAAATGAAATGGGCGTAACTAGTCAATATGGTTTGCCAATATCTAGTTGCATTCACTACGAACGTTTTCACTCCATTTTTCCATCAAATGCTTTTTACAAATGGTAATGGTTTCCATTGACGGACGGTAGTCTATTTCCTGCTTGTTGACTATTCGCTTTGATTGGTTTTGTAAGCTACTTGTATTTAAATGTGAGTTGTTATTAACTGATTTTACACAGCACGTAAAAAATATATTTAAATGAACACGTATTCGAAATCACTGGTTACTATTTCGACGCTGTAAATTCTCGAACATCGAATAGTTAACTACATAAATAAAAGTAAGGCAAAAAAATTCATAGAAAAATTTTCACCCATTTTATTTTAATGCTGAAAAAACGGACACGCCTGTTGTAATCTGAAATGATTTATAACTTTCTTATTCTGACTAGTTACATCAGGGATGCACTAAACCTTTTCATCTAACTAAATGGTAAGTGACGATAAGAGTGAACACGGAACTTTGGCGCACTTCACCCAGAATACTCAAAAACTGAACAACTGATAAAATGTTTAAATAATTTTTAACGCAAATTTTGTTGCGAACAAATTTTTTCAACATTTGTTGTCTTGTAATTTGTTCGAAACAAAATTTGCGTTAAAAATTATTTAAACATTTTATAAAATTAGCTTGCTTACTTCTCAACGATCTTTAATATTTGTAAAAATATTATGATCGGATGTTGGTGACGGTAGTTGTTGACATTGAACATTAACATATCACAAAACTCACTGAATAGTTCCACTAATGTTATTGTATTATGTGGTGACAGTTCACAAACTAAGAAACGTGACATAATAAATAATTTTAATATTTTAACAAAACTGCAATCGGATACAAATTGTAAGTTAATAATTAGCGCTATTCCCTATTGTATAAATTTGACCTGGGAACAAAACAAGCGCATTTATGAACTAAATTTATTATTATTTAATTTGATTTCTCGTCATAGTGACACTATTTTATATTTTGACATTAATAAATTTATTAATAACTTTAGTTTAACTACAGATACTATGTATCTTTCTAAGAATTGTAGGACCCAAATAGCTAAACTGTTAGCTTATAATATACAGGATACAGTTATAGATGTTATAACTAAGTCTCGTCATAATAATGTAATCATTAGTAGTTCTACTAATGCACCATTTAAAACTAGTAATAAGGTAACAACCTCAGGTTGTTTAAACTGAGGTCTAAGACAAAAGCCAAGTCCACATTCATTAATATTATACATCAAAACATTCAGGGTTTGGCTGGCAAGGACTTAGAATTAGAATTATTTGCAAAAAGTCAGGCAATTCACATATTTTGTATAACTGAGCATTGGCTAAGAAGTCATGATACGTCATTTCATGTAAACAATTTTCAACTAGCGAGCGCGTATGTACGAAGCACAGCCATACACGGCGGTTCTCTAATACTAGTAAGAAGTAATATTAAATACAAAAATCGCAACGATATTCTAAACCTTTCAGTGGAGCGTAACATTGAGCTATCGTGTGTAGAGTTCAATAGTTTTGTAATAGTGTGTGTATACCGACCCCCAACGGGCAATTTCGGTATTTTCGAATCAGTAATGGAGGACGTACTTAGAAAATTAAAATTAAAAAATAAATTTGTTTTAGTATGTGGAGATTTTAATATAAATATTCTAGAAATTAACTCAATGAGTGTTCGTCTTGTTGCGTTATTTAAATGCTTTAATCTAATAAATCTATTTCTTGAACCTACTAGAATAACTTCTCATTCGGCCACTTGTCTTGATAATGTTTTTACAGACTATGATCCTGTTTTTAAGTCAGTTTTTAATAATCTTACGTCTGACCATTGTGGTTTGAAGTTGACCTATGATTTTGATATCAAGGATGAGCCAAAAATAGTAAAATGTAAACCAGTAACAAAAAAACGAATGGAGTCTTTCAAAAATAGTATAGTATGTAAAATTGATGTGTTACCCTTTGTACATGATGACCCAGATGTACTATATAGTAATCTTTTTGATTTAATAAAAACAGAATACAATCAAGTTTTTACTTCTAAAACAATTAAAATTTCTCATAAACTCAATTCCTGTGATTGGGCCACGACAGGTATATATAATAGTAGAAAAAAACTGTATGAGTTATATAATTTAAGACAATATAACCATACTCTTAGTTTTACAGAATATGTTAAGAATTATTCTAAAATGTTTAAGAAAGTGTGCATATTAGCAAAATCAAATTTCATTAAATACAAAATTAAAAACTCTAACAATAAAATTAAAGCCACTTGGGATATTATAAACCGTGAAACGGGCAAATTTAAACCACGGGACAATACTTTCACTTTGAAAGTTCACAACACCCTTGTCAATTCGGATTTACAAATTGCTAATATTTTTGATGAATATTTTGTGAATATACCAGTGGTAACAACTTTAAATTTAGATTCATCACCAGAGGCTGCACAATCTTTACTCAAAAAATATGTACCTAAACCTAATCTATCTTTTCAATTTAAATACATTGATTCTTTGAATATTATAAAAACATTCAAATCACTCAAAATGAAAAACACTAGTGATTTGTGGGGCATAAGTATTAAGGTAATTAAGAATATTATATATCCTATTGCTCCCTATCTTGCAGACATTTTTAATTACTGTATCAATAAAGGTATCTTTCCAGATCTTATGAAATTTAGTAAGGTTATACCTTTGTTTAAATCAGGGAACAAAGAAGACCCTAGCAACTATAGGCCAATTTCAATATTACCAGCATTAAGCAAAATTTATGAAAAACTTATACTCGAGCAATTAATGGCGTACTTTAACTTTAACAATCTTTTACATAAGAAACAATATGGTTTTACTAAGGGTCGTTCCACTACTGACGCTGGTGTTGCTTTAATAAAACATATATTCGATGCCTGGGAGGGGTCTCAGAACGCTCTTGGAGTTTTTTGTGACTTATCCAAGGCTTTCGATTGCGTTGAGCACCGGACTCTGGTGATGAAGTTACACTACTATGGTATTAATGATTTTGCACTTAAATTGATAGAGTCGTATCTCAGTTCAAGGACACAAACTGTCGATATTAATGGAACTAAATCATCTGGTTCTCATGTAAAAATGGGAGTTCCGCAGGGGTCAATTCTTGGGCCCTTTCTATTTTTAATTTATATTAACGACTTGCCATTCTTTGTGGAGAACTTCTGTGAAATTGTTTTATTTGCAGATGATACTTCACTCATTTTTAATGTTACTAGGTGTAAGAATAATTATGATGATGTAAACAATGCTCTCGCAGAAGTACTCAGTTGGTTTACTGTTAATAACCTACAGCTTAATGCAAAAAAAACAAAATGTATCAAATTTACACTACCTAATGTTAAAACTGAGCCAACCGATGTTAGAATAAACGGTGATAAATTAGATTTAGTAGATTCAACAGTTTTCTTGGGTATCACACTTGACTCAAAACTTCAATGGAACCCTCATATATCGAAATTGGCCGGAAAACTCAGTTCTGCTGCTTATGCCATCAGAAAAGTAAGACAATTGACAGACGTTGATACTGCTAGAACAGTTTATTTTAGCTATTTTCATAGTGTCATGTCGTATGGCCTCTTACTATGGGCTACAGCGGCTGATGTTGAAACTATATTTATTTTGCCGAAACGAGCAATAAGAACCATCTATAGACTAGGTTCCCGAACTACTCTAAGAACTATTTTTAAAGAAATTGGTGTTCTTACAGTTGCATCTCAGTTTATTTATAATTGCATAGTCTTTGTGCGTTGCAATATCAACTCATTTACTAAACACGGTGACATACACAATATCAATACTAGAAATAAGAAAAAACTTGTAATGCCACTATTCAGACTGCAAAAGGTTCTTGGCTCTTTCTTGGGGCAAGGTATACACTACTATAATAAAATACCTAGTACTGTACAAGATTTACCATTACATAAGTTTAAAAATCATGTAAAATCTTCTTTACTTAAGAAAGGTTATTTATTATACAGTCAAAGAATATTTAGATAATAAAGCAGCCTGGTTATAATAAAAAATCCACATTTTGTTTTATTTGGATCAATCATTATACTTTAATATCTTAGCGCTGATATGATAGCCTTTATCAGCAGTGTCCTACAGTTTACAAACAATATTTATGTTGCGTTAAACAATTCATTGAGTTCTTATTTAGAGTAGCTTGAGTGTGGCATGCTCTCTTTATTGTCTCTGCGGTGGTGGCATGTGCGTCGGGTCGTTACATTCCCTAAGATATGGTTGAGTGAAGCGATGGCTGATTCATATGTCATACTCGTGAACGGGTGCCTCCTGTGGAGGCAGGTCTGCTCTTGCTTAAAAAAGTGTTGAATAATTTCGACGGGCTGGTTAGAACCACGATAGCTTAATTGGAAGAGCACCTGATCCGGAATGTCGGAAGGGTGCAGGTCCAATTCCTGCTCGTGGAAATTTTTCAACATTTGTGTTTTTGAAGAACTGATTATTTCACCTCTAACTACCGGAACACAACAATGCAACTAACCTATTCTTATAGCTATTTAGTGAATGTATATAGAATTTATACATAAATCGCCTGGTTTCCTAAAAACAAAGTAAGTATCACATACAACAACGCAGCTCACATTATTCCTATAGCTTATATATGTTTACATACTCAATGTAATTATGTTATAATTTATACATAAATCGCTTGGTTTCCGATAAAAAAAGTATTAAGTTTAACAATGCAGCTAACATTATTCCTATAGGTTCTATACATTTTCTGAATGTACATAGGATAGAATTTAGACATAAATAGTCAGTTTCCGGTAAACAAAGTATTACGTAAGTCCTCCTATATTTGCCGTTTGGCTTTCAATAAATTCAGAATAGTTCAGTTTGCGCAACGGCTGCTAACATAAACCGGTCCACGCTGCACTGAAGGCTTTTCTAAGGCTGCTTTGACCCGATTTAACTATACGAGATTTTTAAAAGAGTGTGTATTTTGTGTTTCTTTTTGTTTATTATGGATGACAGATTTAGAAAATATTTGAATGTGTTTTTACGTAACTTTAAAGACAGGGTTCCTAAGTTCGATAAATGTCTCTCTCTATCTCGTAAGATTAGGACTTCCTGATATAAGTTACTCATTCGGATTGCTTACTCTGTATACAGTGCCGTAAAGACAAGATTCTCTTGATGCAAAAACGACAGAAAATTTTTCTCTCTGTAGTTTATAGGGTTCAAAAATATCTTTAAACTTATCAAAGACAATAGCATGGTCTAGTATTGTTTTCTAAAGTTTTCGCGACCACAGAGTGTAGTGTACATATTGTAATGAATAGTTATTTGTTATACAAGAGTGCAAAGTTGCTTTTTAACCGCGTGCTCAATTTTGATGACCGAGCAAGCGAAGGATTCTAAAATTGAATCACGAGCGCAGCAAGTGATTCAAAAATTAGAATCCTGAGCGTTAGCGAGGGAATCAAAAGAGCACCAGGTGAAAAATCTTTGCACTCGAGTGCAACACCTAACTTTTCATCCCACCTCAGCGAGGAAAAAACATTTACAATCACAAGATACTTTTATTTCAGTTTAGGTATTAACTACTACATTATGAAAGGTAAGTATTACAGAATAATCTTTAAATTATAACAAACAATACTTAGGTATAATTAAAAAAATTTAAAGTAACGTTGTTACAGTTACTAAGTGTAATATTTTTGTTAGGTACTGTAATGTTGGTATTAGTAACTTGTGTACACCCCGCTGGGTCGTTACTTAAGGAACGGGCGGTTGTATCGAATAATAATGCTTTATAGCTTTAAATATTTATATTACTTTCAACATGAAATAATAACAATCAATTCGTCGTCGCGGCCCGTCACCGAGTCTGCTATGTTCTTCTTTTTTCTCTTCTACTATATTTTAATGCAGACCACGGTGGCTGCCAGTAAATATGCCTGAGCAAGGAGTCTCGGTTGCTACAGTACTGATAAATTGGGCACCATGAAGGTAGAAGCAAATAGGTTTAATGATGTTTTGAATTCACAAACTTAGTGCACACGATGTTCTAAATTCAATTTACTTTATTCTCTAGCGGATAAACACGGCTTTTGCACTCAGATATCGAAGAACAAAAATACTCTTTCCGAGATGGGGGGATGAAAATAACTTTTACGGATCTACTCGCGTTTATTTTACGCATTACTTTTTCCGTCCGTGGTCACAGGGAGACTGAGGTGTTGGTCGTCTCATAATTAGTCAGTAATGGTCTAGGTTAGACCATTTGGTTTCAAACTCCCGGAATGAAACCCCTAACAGTATCCACATGTTTGTACTTGCTTTGATTGGTGGTAGCGCTTTATTGTTAGCCCGTTTGGCTGGCCATGCGCTAGCAATCTTATCTTATCTTTGTGGGACCTGCCGAGGTTTCCCTCTCCCAGTAGCACTTCAACCCTTCGAGCAAATGCAAATGCGCTTGCAATACAACAATATTGTAGCATTGTTGTATTCAGACAGTAAGAGGTAAAACAGCAAATTCGGGTTTATCGTCAATTACCATCAGAGTGCCAAGTGCGAGTTCCATTCGCCATTCTATCACGTCAACGAAAACAAGAATTTGTATGACAAAATTGTAACTCTTCTCGTATGTCGCCAGGAGGAGCTGCTTCAATGCCATATTAATTTTCGTTTCCGTAATCGAATAAATACGGACAGTATTTTTTTTTTTGAGAGTGTTTGCTGATTGCTTCAGACGGCATTTTCAGCTTCACCGGGCTTTTTTGGGGGCGGCGAGGAACGTAAAGGGTCCCTCAAGCCGTGTGAAACGAATCACCTTCGGAGGTTTTCTAGAGGGAACGGCATCGCGCACTAGTGCGCGTCCCCGTGCCCTACTAGATTCTCCGAAGGGTTCGGATCGGATCGGATGTACGGATAGTAAACAAAACTTACACTAGGCACCCCTATGAGATGAAGGCTAACGGTATCTACCAATTTTATTAAATAATATAACTTTTGTTAATAACGTTGTTCCTTACAAAATTAGTAAGCTTCAAGGCACAGAAAAAGTGGAAAAAAAAAAAAGCCTCCTGAGTTTCTTGCCAGCTCTTCTCGGTCGAAGGCTCTCCCAAAATCCGAACCGGCGGTAGATTCAGTAGTTCTAAACTAATTTTTAGTTTTTTTTATTATTATGTAGTATTTGGATTTTATAGTTTTGACTTCAATAAGTGCCTGTGAAGGCCTATGTTGATTAAATGATTTGACATTGACTTTCACACATTCTGTGATGTCCAAAATAAAATTAATTTCTATTAATTTTGAAAAGTTAATTCGTTTCCGGGAAGCAAGCAGCACTGTGACACTAACTCGGCGATTATCCGATGCAATTGTGTAACAAATTGCCTGCATCCGTCCGCTCAGCATTGTTTACGCAAATATGCAGACATTCGATGAGTAATCGGTTGATCAGACGATGGCAAAGGACATCGCTCTTGGGGATCTCCTTAACAGATTGACTGTCCACAGACCACATAATATATATATCTGTGGTCAAACATCATACCAGTCAGTCTACACATCATACAATTTCTAAGCTTTCTGGGATGTGGACGTAATGGATTTAATTAGCTTCATTCTATGTTTTGTCATTAATTAAACTAACTGTCACGGTAACTTGTCTATTTGATAACATGTCCATAGTGCTTCCCTCTTACCAAAGAAATATTTCGCTCGCGTTAGTTGCGAAGCTCTTCCAAAAGATTGCTTTAATTTACTAGTATAGACCAGCCATACTCAAAGTGTGCTCCGCGGAGCCCTGAGGCTCCGCAAAGCCCTTGTGGGGGCTCCTCGAGAATCCTAGTAATAATGAGAAAAAATACATCTCTTCTATCCATCAGTGTCCCGATCAACCGATTGATGAAAAATAAGAAACAGTTTCATACATCCCATTAGATTTTTTTCTTTTGTTATAGTATACATACACTTACATTATAACATGATTGCCTATTATTAAAGAATGCACGTAACTTTTTCTTTTATTTTGGGTTTCCGTCAAAAATTTTGCTTTTTAAAAGGGTTCCGCCACGAAATAGTTTGAGAACCGCATATACTATAGAGTATCGTAGTGTCATCACCAGCTCATTTTATATCCCCACTGCTGGGGCAAACACAAGCCTTCTGAAGCACGAAAGAGTTGGAGGTGGAACAATTTTGGTCACTCATCTGACGACCAGCCTTTGTGAAACTTGCTTAACTTCAACAGTCAACCAATGCGCCATCGAGCCCCTCATCATGGTACTTATACGAGTTCTAAAAAGTTTTAAATTCCAGAGGGGTTCCTGACAACGTGCTCGTTCGACTACTTCACCGATGACCAGGACACGAAGGTGTTTGTGGCGTGTATCTTCGTGTGGAGCTACTGCATCCCCATGGCACTCATCTGCTACTTTTACTCACAACTGTTTGGCGCGGTAAGTAAATAGTATGGTTATTTTTATAGCACTCTATGTCTGATACGCAAATTCAGTATTCCAAATCGCTGAACTTTACCACGAAAAAATAAGTTTGCACAAGTTAAGCTTTATAACGCAAACATAGACAACCTTCGTTCGGACTGGTTTGATATTATCCGAGATTCCGTGTCAGTGAGAGGGTTTACATGTGTGTGTTGCTCAAGCGCGGTAAGCTTAACTTTTAGGGTCTCCTTATTTTGTGACTTTACTACCTTGTTAAAGCAACTTAAGAAGATATCAAGCATAATGATTAGAATATTGGTTAGGTTATGTTGTAAAATGTTCAAATAATTTTAACGCAAATTTTGTTGCGACCAAATTACAAAAACAAATGTGGAAAAAATTTCCACGAGCAGGATTTGAACCTGCACCCTTCTGACATTCCGGGTCAGGTGCTCTTCCAATAAAGCTATCGTGGTTCTAACCAGCCCGCCGAAATTATTCAACACTTTTTACTTTGAAAGCCATTTTTTTAGGTTATGTTTTTAAAATTCCTGAAAGTTATTTTTGATTCAAGCTAAAGAAAACACAAGTTACATGTGAAGACTTAGAAGTTATTGCGCTTTACCTACCATACTCGAGACATCATAACTACATTGGCATTGTGAACCATAAAATAAATTAATTATAAGCATAAATATGTACTTCCGATATTTAATTTACTTTTGAGCACTTATTGTGACTTAATCGTCTTCCTTGAAATTATTTTACTATACTACTATTTTCCTGACCATTGTTTGGGGTGGAGGGTCGATAACCTGTATTTACGGGAAACTTAATAGTTCAGGTATCGGCCCGCCACAATCTGTAAATTTTATAACTCTATTTTTTGTAATTATATTACTGTGCATATGATTGTGGTGTGAAATAAAATTACTTACTTACTTACTTACAGGCACAATTCTTTCTCAAAAAACAAGAGCAAAGCAAAGTCGCGATGCTCTTGTTTCATAATAGCATTACGCTCGTTTAACCGCCACCACTGCGTTCCACCTTCAAAATACAGTCGACAACATACAGAATTTAGACGATTCAAAATACAGACGACTTTGAACTTGCATAACGTACGCGGATCACATCATTACGTCGCTAATTTCGTCAGTTATATTGGATCACAATTTGGCCGAGTGGTGTGTGACACTGCTGCCAAGGCTGGGTTCCTAGATCGAATCTCAACTACATTCGAATTGAAATGAATACATCTTTTTATTAATGTTTTTTCTTTTTGTTTTTATTTTTCTGTAAATTCTTGTAAAAGAAGGAAGAATAACTTACATGCTCGTAAGAGGGCGCTAGTTATACACAGAAATGAACTTCATAGAAAATATAACTTTTCGACGAAACCGGACAAAATCCAATGGACGGAGTTTTGATGACGAGACTATGTCAACAAAAACTGCTGTTACAGATGGGACAGCAAGCAGTTTCCCTGAAATATCAGACGACGACACTGATGAAGTACAAATACTTAGAGATCGGATTGAAGCTCTTGAAACTGAACTAAAAAGTGCACACAAAGAAATAGAAGCTCTGTCATTACAAAATAACGAGTATAAACGCTGTAATGATGACCTTCAGAAAACAAATAAAACACTTACAAAAGTTAAAAGTAGCCCCGCTAAATGCAAACAAACGCGAAAGAGGAAAGCTAGCGTAAAAAACACACCAGAAGATGCAAATAGAGACATAAATATTGAACCACTATCTGAACAGCATAATATGATAAGGGAGCCAGATCCGAAACTAACATTAGAAAACACTTCTCAAGAAAATACAAGTCTAAAAAAGATATGTATTCTAAGTACAAACAAACATAATAAAATCCTTCAAATCGCAGAAGACATCCTAGATAATTACTCAACGCTGTGTCACTATTTAAAACCCAACAATGATACACGAGGATTATTGACCGATATCAAAATTAAATTGGATAACTTTACGGCAAACGATTTCTGCATTATCTTAATTGGGGATGAAGAATTTAAAACAACTCATGACTATTTTGAAACAATTGCAAACATTAGAGCGGCATTGCAAGAAGTGAAGCATACAAACATAATAATCGGCGTTCCAACATATAAGTACGGAATCCATATGAATATGTTTAACTGGAGAGTGGAGAACTTTAATAAACTTCTTCACCTGGACATATTAACTCATGAGCACGCGTATATACTGGACTCAAACAAAACGTTGAAGTATGACTTTACCATGTTCAATAGACACTCTGGCAAACTAAACAACTACGGTATGCGAGTCATATTTAAAAATATCAAAGAAGGCATTGATGAGTTACAACATTATAACAGCACATTAAGCACGCCACAACCAGAGCTATTGATTGAAGAACACAAAAATCTAGATAAAATCAATCAAGACCATGTGTTTTTTCGAGACTAAATATATATGCATTCTACACCAGAACATTGCGGGACTGCTAAAGAAAACCGACTACCTTATGGTTAATTTAAATGAACTCTTAGATCAAAAGACTGACATTGATATACTGTGTATAACAGAACATTTCATACAAACAGGATACGAACAAAACTTGAACTTACAAAACTATTCAATGGCAGCATGTTTTAGCAGGAGTCACAGTAAAAGAGGCGGAGCCTGTATACTGGTTAATAATAATCACAGATGGAAAGAAATACAAGAAGTTAAAAAAATATCATTGGCAAATGTATTTGAATGCTGTGCTATTGAATTGGTTGATTATAAAATTTGTATAATCTGTGTATATAGAGTACCTAAACATAGTAATTTGAATATATTTTATAATAAACTAGATAAACTGTTGACATATATCATGAAATTTAATTGTTATAATATTGTATTAGCTGGAGATTTCAACATAGATATGTTAAAAAGCAACAGCGTATCATTAGATTTTGAATGTCTATTACTAAGTTACAATCTGAAACTAGCAATAAGGCAGCCAACTCGCTTAATAAGTGAAACTTGTATTGATAACTTTGCACATAACTATAAAGGTAACTGTAAGACGGAAGTTGTTGAATTTGGTATATCAGACCACACAGCTCAGATTATAAAACTACCAGTTAAAAAAACATTAAAATTAAAATATTGGCGCAAACAATCTCGTGACTACAGCAAAGATAATGTAGAGAAGTTTAAAATGTGTATTAAAAATCTATCTTTTTCTGAAATGTATAAAGTTGAGGACTCCTCACTAGCATATTCACATTTTATCGAACATTTTAAGCTTTTTTATGACCTTTGTTTCCCAACAAGGCAAATCATAGTAAAAACTATTACTAAACCGAAATGGGTATCACGAGGCATAAAGATATGTAGCAAAAGAAAAAGAGGCTTGCTTTGGAATTTTCGAAATAAACCGGATAGTACAAATAAAGAAAGATATGAGTTATATACAAAACAGTTTAAAAAAATTATAATGCTAACAAAACGTGTTCAAAATAACTATAAAATAAATATATCTAGTAATAAGGCTAAAACAACCTGGGAAATTATAAATAAAACACGATACAATATACCCAAAGACGGAATAAATAAAATTAAAAATAATAATAACGAATATATAACTGATCCTAAACATATTGCAAATTTATTTAATGATTACTTTGTTAATAAAGTTAAACCAGTACTGGATGCAGGTAAAAAAGTAACGGCAAATATATCTAAACGGGAAAAATCAATGTTTATGTCACCTTGCTTGCCGCACCATATTAATAAAATTATAAAAAACCTCAAAATTACAAACAGTATAGGATATGATGGAGTAAATACAAAAGTAATCAAAGCTGTAAATAACTACATATGCACTCATCTTAGTTACTTAATTAATCTTAGTATAATGACAGGCAAATTCCCACAAGGTCTGAAGATGACAATAATAAAACCATTATTTAAAAAAGAAAATAAAGAATTAGTTGAGAATTACAGGCCGATAGCTCTCATATCAATATTTTCAAAGATATATGAAAAATACTTTTATGGTGAAATCAATTCCTATCTAGAGAAAAATAACATCTTATGTAATGAGCAAAAAGGTTTCCGCCAAAATAAAACAATCAACATGGCAATATATGATTTTTACAAAAACGTTATTAGTGAGGTTGATAACAGAATTCCCATTTGTGCTATATTTTGTGATATGACACAGGCATTCGACCATGTTGATTACAATATTTTAATTAGTAAACTTGAAGCTTATGGGATTAGAGGTACGGTTTTAGAACTAATCTGTTCTTATCTAACAGATCGGCAGCAAGTGACAGAAATATCAAGATTAAATTATAAAACTAAATGTGATGTTACATTTAAATCGGTCATACGAAATATAAAATATGGCGTTCCTCAGGGAAGCGTACTGGGACCACTATTGTTTATCATCTATATAAATGACTTGCCCAATGCTTTAACTCAGCCTATGATATTATTTGCTGATGACAGCACTGTAACATTAAAATGTAATGATCCTAGCACTTACGAATCTGACGTAAATAAAGCATTAAAATCTATAATTTCATGGCTTGAAAATAATAATTTAAGAATCAATTTAAAAAAAACTGTAATTATGCATTTTAACCAGAGAATACAGGATCCAATCGACATTAATTTAAATTTTCGAAGTAATGCCATACAGCAGGTTGATACCGCTAAATTTTTAGGTCTGCAGATAGACAAAAAATTAAATTGGAAAAAACATATAGAGGAATTAAGTAAAAGAACTTGCAGCTTGGCCTATGCGCTACATGAACTAACCTCAACTGTTAATATCGATACACTACTAACAGCGTACTACGGTACAGTAGAATCTGTACTCAGATATGGTATTATCTTCTGGGGCAATTCGACAGACAAAGAAAAAATTTTTAAAATGCAAAAGCGATGTTTACGATCTATGTTTAAAATACATATAACTGATAGTTGCAGACCATTATTTCTGAAATATAAAATTCTTACACTTCCGTCAATTTACATACTCGAAGTAGCAATATTTGTTAGAAAAAATTCCCACCTATTTCCACGTCTGTGTGACAAGGTGGTTAGAAACAGACGAGATAACAATAGATTGTGTTTACACCTATCTAAAACAGCATTACTGCGAAAGAGTGTAGTCTGCATGGCTCCTATAATTTATAATAAAATACCTAAAAACTTAAAGGAACTAAATACTAACTTATTTAAAATTAAACTTAAAAAGTTATTGGTGGAGAAATGTTACTACAGTGTTGAGGAATTCCTAAATGATAAATTTATATAATATTTTAAATGTAATTTTAGTGTAGTTCTTAATGTATTTTAATACTACTTTCAATGTAATTTTTAATGTAATCAAATTAATTATACAAGATGCATGCCACCTTCTCAATTTTTGCACACCTTCAATGGTAAAACATGTTGAGTCACACCCCCATTTTGTCACCCTAATTGTACACATGTTTATGCAAATAAATGTTTATTATTATTATTATTATTATTATTAACATCTTATAAAAGCGTTATATTAAATTTTCGTTTCCGAAGTGTTCTCGCTAACAAGAGTACCTACTTCCGTCCCATTTGCCGCGGGACTTGACCCCGATGCCAGAGCGGGACGTGATTAGTTAATAATGCTCCGTCTCTTTTCCAATTAACTGCTTCAAAGAGTTGTGGAAATATTCGCGGCTATGTTGTTAACCCTGAGATGAGACGGAAATTATGAGGAATGCTTGGGTCGTTAAGGTGACTGAATTTTTTAATTAATTGAGGGTAGGAAATTAACAAGCCTTTTATTTTATTGCACGAAGAAATATCATTCAAACGCAGGTGCCTAGCGCGAGTCTCATCGAATCACGTTATCGAAAACGAAAATTAGTATAGCATCCTTGTGGAAAACGAGGACAGTTAAATTTTACATATTTTTTTTACAAATTCTCGTTTTCGTTAACGTGTAATCAACATGTGACATAAGACATTCTTAAGTTACTATAACAAACTTTCTTCTTTCTTCCAACAACACTCATAAGCTCATCTATGAGTGTTGTTGAAAGAAAGTCTGTGATTTAAATTCCTAAAAGTTAATTATACCATGACACAACCTACCAACCTGGGTTACTATATTGTAGTAACCCCATTAAATAACTTTAGTTAAAATTGATCGCAAAACTTTAAAAGTGTTGAAGAAATCTATCTTTACTGAGGATTAGAATTATTCTGTGACTTAAGTAGTAGAGCTAGAGCGCACAGCGGACGCGGTTTCTCATGTTTTTTTTGTTTGTTCCTTTTTTTCATGTCTAACATTAGTGTTTAAAGTCTCTTGTAATTACTAACAGTCTATGGAATTATTCTGAAATAATTACTTATTAATAATTCTTATTAAATCTTTTTATAGTAAATACCAATTTTCTAAGCAAATTACAAAAAATATTATCCTCAACAAATCGCCACCAACGGCGCTGTAGGTAGGTAGTTACTTGTAGATATAACTCTAAAAACATCGTCTTGTTTAGAGAGGTTCACTCACAAACAAACTTTGTCATTAACGGTCTTTTTTCCGAATCCTTCTTTTAGCGCTCCCTCAAACCGTGGGGAAAAAAGTCCAGAGTTGTTAAGACAAGCAACGATCTATCCGAGTGCGTGGCTCTGGTGTTGGCGGGAGCGGATGGAGTGTTTGACTTGTTAGTCAATAGATAAACTTTTTTGCACCTGTCAAAACGATATTCGTTCGTATAAATTAAGGTGAGAAGGAAGGGTGCCTAGTGCGAGTTTCATTCGTCATTCAATCACTTAACTCGCTGTTTCAATACCATACAAATTTTCGTTTTTGTTTTTACCTACTTGTATACTGGAGTTAGAACGTTTTTTATTAAGGTTAGGCAGCCAATCATAAAATCCTGGATATTTTCCAGGCTTTAACGATATCCCTCTATATTATGTAAAGTAAGTAAATTTGCATACTTTAGCAATTTTTTTTTCTGAAAGTGATCCTGTACAAACACTAAATAAAATACGTACTGTTAGCGTAAAGAAACGCCATCTACGGGCAACACTATTCGATTGAATCACGCGCATGACGCGCATCCCTAGACGCATCAACTGCTAGCTAGATTTTGTCGATGGTATTGGATTGGCAACGTTAATCTATTAATTTCGATTACATTATGTTAAATGAAGATTAATAAAACCTAATAATACATAATTTCATTCATTTATTTTAATTACTAATTGGACAATAATTAATAAATTACTTTTTTATACTTAAGAATAATTATTATCTTCATTATAGCCGCCCGATTATAACACGCCGACTGAAAAACTAACATAATAATAAAAAACCGGACAAGTGCGAGTCGGACTCGCCCACCGAGTGTTCCGTACAAAATGGGTACATATAATATTATATAATTCAGGAATCGAGTCTCGAACTTTTCCCGAAGTTCAGTTTCCAAGTTTCCAAAACCTACAATTACTATTAGGTACCTATACATACAAAAGAGGGAAAAGGTATTTCTTTTTTCATTCTTCCTCATAAATCAAAAATTATAGATCATAAAAATAATTAAAATCTGTTTAAACTTGTGCAAATGAAGCCCTTTCATATGATACCCCACATGACACGGTTAACTTACTTCAAAATTTGGACCCCCGTTCCTTGCATAAAGACCGTGCTTTTTTTTGTGATTTAATCAAATATGTATAGTTGTCAGATTTTTCACTGTACTTGTAGTATAAGACGATATTACTTGCCAAACTTCATAGTTCTAGGTCAACGACAAGTACCTGACTTTTGATTCCCTTAAGAGTTTTACTTTTTATTTTTAAGTGCTAATTGCTGCACTGAAGCTGAATTAATTTTTTATAAATATTTATAAAATCTCCCTTGAGAGTGTCGAAATATACAATTTTTGCGACATAAACGACCGTATCTTTTGTTTTCGTTAACTTAGAAGTATGATTTTTTTCACAGCTTCAAGGGACCACAGACCTGAGTATACGGTTTTAATTTCAACTCGATAACTCCACGCGTTCCCGAGATAAAGGGTCTTGACAGACAGACAGACAGACGAACAGGCGGACAGATGGAAAACAAAGTGATCCTATACAAGGGTTCCGTTTTTTCCTTTTGAGGTACGGAACCCTAAAAATTAATAAATAGTCTAAAATAAATTATAACGACTTAATAACTTACATAATAACAAAATATAAAAATAAAAAACATAAAATAAATTATAATTTATTTGTTAATTTCCGCTGCCACTCGCGCCGCACGCTTCGTCACCTCAAATCGTTGCCGGATAAACTCGACGGGGGGGTTGGGGGTGTCAGCCGCGACCGCGAGGATACTTGTATCTAATTATTAATTTTCTGCAATTTCAACTTGCGCGCCGGCTTAATTGAATTACCGATACGCTTGTTAGTGGTTTTAAGAAATATTAACTTTGCCGTGCCCGTGGTGAGATTTAGAGTTAGGTTTTACTTTTGAAATTCTCGATAGATGACTGCGTTTTGAGTCGGCGTAGAAGAACCACGACTTATGAGTGAGCTTACTAAAATAAACTAACTTTTTACTTTTGCTTCAGTTTTCTGATAAGGACTCCAAAGAAGCCATTCCAAGGCAAGACTGTGGTCTAGTCATCTAGTGGTTAAGATCATCAGACCCAGCTGTCCTGGATGTCCAGCGTACATGTTTGTGTTCTATGCTTAGGGCTTGTTTGTCCGTCTGGCTACCTACCTCCATCTTATCTAAATATGTCGCTATAACAACAATGTTGATAAAATTAAAAATTCAAAATCATTTATTCAGTTTAGGCTACAAATAGCTCTTATGAATGTCTACTCTAGGCGGGAGAACTTGTACTGAGAAGAACCGGCAAGAAACTCAGCAAGTGTCAAGCTCTTTTCTCCCTTACAGCGTCAAAAATATTGGAAAATGCCCTATCATAAAAGGACACTTTCCATCACAAACAAACACAAAAAAAGGACAATCACAACACCCAAAAATATAAAAAAAAAAAAAGTTTTGCAAAAATTACATCAGGTACCTACCAATTTCAATATTCACAATGTCATACACAGTAAGTACTAATAAAAGTCCAAAATTATCTAAGATAGTATTGTTGTGTTCCGGCAGCTTGAGATAAGTACGCCAGTGCCTCAGTAGTTGAGGATTCCGGGTAAACGCGCTTCCACCGTCAGCCTTATCATCACTTAACATCAGTTGCGATAAAAGTCAAGAGCTTCGATCCCCGGTCGGATCAATTTAGAAATACCTGTTTTTCTATATTGTTTCGGGTCTGGGTGTTTCCTATGTATAATAAGTATGTATTTAAGTATATTAAGTATGTTTATCCGTTGTCTAGTTAACCATATAACGAGTTTCTTAAGGAAGCTTTTCTTGGGGCTAGATAATTGGTGTGAGTGTGGGAAACATTTATTTATTTATTTTATTTATTTTACCTTCCCGTGTTAAAATAAAAATAATTCATCAAACTTCAACGTTCAAAAAAGACATGTAAATAACAAGAGCACCTGGAGCTGGAGCACCCCAGTACCAACTCCTTCCATTTGACCGCATTCAACGCAGAGCTGCTCGAATTGTCGACGACATGGTTATTTCAGGTCGGCTCGATCCACTGGCTCTTCGGAGAGACGTTGCGTCTTTCTGTATACTGTACCGCATATAACATGGGGAGTGTTCTGAGGAATTGTTCGGCTTGATCCCTGCCGCTGCTTTCCTTCACCGCACTACACGCAATCGACTGTCATTCCATCCACATCATCTTGATGGATGGCGGTTACTACTGTGCGTTTTTCACGAAATTTCTTGCCTCGAACTACAGTGTTGTGGAACCAGCTCTCGGCGGCGGTATTTTCGGACCGTTACGACCTTGGGATCTTCAAGAAACGAGCCTATTCCTTCCTTAAAGGCCGGCAACGCGTCTGCGATTCCTCTGGTTTTGCGAGTGTCCATGGGCGGCAGTAATTACTCTCTATCAGGTGACCCGCCTGCTCGTTTGCCTCCTTCTTTTATAAAAAAAAGCAAGGAACGGTGATACCGGCCCTAAGAATTAATCACCTGAAACTTACAACCACTTTATTACATTAGCGGTTTCTACCGCTCTCGCTTAAGACACGATAAGTGTAGATCGATGGCACCGGCCCCCATTTAAACTCCCGTCTGAATAATGTTAATGGCTGCCTCCCACAATAAGGATGGTTTCTACGGAAGCAATTTTACTCTTTTCAGATTCTATAATGTCACCGCAACGCTGTTTGAAATTGCTATTAAAGTTTATTTTATTCCATTATTGATGTAGGTTTTATAATACGCACAAAATAAAACAAAAAATATTTCTAAATAGTTACACTAGCGCAGTTAAATAAGACGTTACAGCTAAAAACGGCCACTTTTAACTATAACGCCGTTTAACTAAACCATAACATATCAGATGTTCATTAGGTGACGTAAAAATGCTAAATTACTTAATTCAAATAGTTTGTTAGTGCGTTAGGGCTTAATTCTTTATTGACGAGTTAGCACTTGGCATTCATCTCACCTGATGTTATAATAATAATAACGATTAAGCCGAAGCTGGAAGCGCACTTCACCCGGGATCCTCAACTACTGATAGGCACTGGCTATATTATCTCTAGCTGCCGGCACCCAACAATGCTAAACGAATGAGGCAATGATTATCTTATCTCTAGCTGCCGGGACACGACAATGCTATTAACACTGGTGTTATGTATGGCCACCTATTTAGATCAGATGATAGCAAGCCAGGTGCACAAATAAGTCCTACCACCAACCAAACTGAGACACAAACATGTACTTACCGCTGGGAAACAACCCGGGACCTCTGGGTCTGAGGCCGGCGGTGGTCTTAGCCACTAGACCACAGAGGCGGTTAAAGTAAAGTTAAATAATACAAAACAACTAACCAAAAGCAAAATATGCACACAATACTATAGATAATCCAAGTATTACATTAAATTACAATTTAAATTCAAATGTCTTTAATTTGTGAAACACAAGTACCTATAGTATGTGGTTAACAGATTAGCACTTGACGTTTCAAACGTCAGGTTTGTGAAAATATACGCGAGTCAATCCGTAAAAGTTGTTTCATTTCAATGTTTTCAATGTGTATATAGTGTTCGTGTAAACTTTAGGCTAGCACTTATCGGTGTTGATTTAAACTAATAATATTTACCACCTACCCGCCATTATTTATTTCTAGCAGTCCACCAGAAGTTTCAGCGCGTTCAAAAACTGCATTAAAAGTTGCCCGCCCGATCCTACGAATGCACGAATTTCTAATTCCGTTTGGAATGTCTTAGGAATGTTATAAAAGTGGAGGCCAGCCATGTATCGGGACTCGGCAGCGAGCCGCCCCTGATTTCTTTGTATTGTGTACAATCGAACACAAAAGCGAACACAATTGATCCTATTAAATTCTATGGGTGTTGAAAATTGTACCTATAGATTTTCGTTTTAAGCAATTAAACTTTAAGGAAGCAGTGTTTGATTGTAAGATTGTTTGTTTTTGTTGTTTGTTTGTTTTTTTGTTAATTGTTTGTGTTTTGAGCAATAACATCGTATTAAAATAGAGAAGGAGAGTTAGCAATTAATATATAAGTTTAGGTTTTTATTTGTGCTATAAATTTCTATTAAACATCAGTACAATATCTAACTGTATAATTTATCTATCTATCAGTATAATAACTATGCATATTGTTTAAGTTATTGTTATGAGATTGTCATTAGAACTATTAAACGATGCCTAAGTAAGTAAGTAATCTGCCTAAAATAAATAAATAAATAGTAACCTTCTATGAATATTGTCATAAAAGTTTTAATTAAAAGTTTTTTAAAAGTTTAAAGTTTAGGTTTTAAGTTGAAAATTTAAAGTTTTACCTATACGTTATAGCTGAGTGCTTTTCCTCGTGTTATGTATTAACCATTTAACAAAAGTGGGATGTATATTCGCACCATGTTTTTAACCTTACGTGATTGAGACAAACCAATGAAATATTTAAAAAGGTTCTGCCTTATAAAGGTTAAAATTCCACAAACATTTGAAACTAAACTTTGCTTTTTGAAACAAACATTGGACTCGGCTATCGAAATTTTGGCCCTTTCCCTCGATTGTTGTTTATCTTAACTAATAGGATGGTTTCTACTATCCTAGTGGCACCAGTGTTCGACACAGTATACCGCACCAGTTTTCATCGCCAAGAAATTATATAGAATAGTAGTATAATATTGGGCATTCTATCCCACCCCTCGTTCGTGTCGGCAAACGTTCGTTTGCCTCCACTCTCTTGCGGTGGGATAGAACACCCAATATTATAAATAGATTTGATATGAACAAATTTTACGTTTCCGTGATGAATGTGCATAAAATCTTAGCTTACAGAACAAATTGCGTGGCAATACTTATCATTGCAGTTGGTATAAAAAGCCGATTTAATAAAAAACAAATCATTTTGTCTACGACGACATCCTGCACAACTATGAAATTTATTAAGCAATCTCAGACGCTTCAGTTAAATATTGTTTGCCCGGACAACGAGGTAGTTGCTAACCGACATGGGAACCTTCTTCCTAATTCTATTAGATGTATTATTTGTGGTCCATCAAACTGTGGAAAAACAAACTTAATCATAGGACTGTTATTACATGAAAATGGTTTACGTTTTAAAAATGTATATGTGTACTGTAAAACACTGTACCAACCCAAGTATACTTTCTTAGAAAAGGTTTTTCATTTAGTTCCAAATATTTCGTTTGCTAAATATCAAGACAATGAACTAATTCTCAGCCCACATGACGCTAAACCACATTCAGTAATAATTTTCGATGATGTTGCATGTGAGAATCAAACGAACATGCGTGATTATTTTGCCATGGGTAGACATAAATTTATAGATAGTTTTTATTTGAATCAAACGTATAGTAAAGTTCCAAAACAATTAGTAAGAGATAACGCAAACCTTTTAGTATTATTCAAACAAGATGACGTAAACTTGCGTCATGTATATGATGAGCATGTTGGTACTGATATGACATGGACAGATTTTCGAGAAATGTGCTCAAAAATTTGGAATAATCCATACAATTACTTAGTAATTAATAAAGATTGTCCAATAAATAAAGGTTGTTACAGAATGAACTTTGATACCTTTGTTGATTTTGAAAAATGAATTTAATAAAAAGGTATCAAAATGATGATCGTTTTCATTTTATTGATACAACAAGGAAACATAACACGTATTCTAAACATCAATTTTAATTAAAATGGAAAAAGAGTTAAAAGCTAAGGTTGTTCAAGCTGCAGAAGCTGTCAAAAAGAAAGTAAAAGAAATGCGATCGATGGAATCTTATAATGAAAAAATGATGGACACAGTTTTTCAACCCATTACAAAACCTCTTCATCAAATGATCCATGATAATAAACAATCAAAGTTATCAAATGAATCTAAGGATAATTCCTTTGTCATAAAAGATGATATCATAAATGATGAATCACAGGACCAACACTACAAAAACATAAAATCTACACTGCACCTTCAAGGAGACGGTTCGGATGAAGATATTAATGAAGACTTAAATAAAAGTATTACAAGCAATAGTTCATTTAGAACCGTTGAGTCGCTGCAAAGTCCTAGTCAAGACACCTCATCTTGGTCGTTGTCATCTGAAATGTTTGAAGATGTTCCTTTTGGAGTTAGAAAAGAACGTGGAAAGCTATTCATAGGAACATCACGTGTAAACGTTCACGACGATAAAATTTATATAGCGGGTCATGTGTATAGAAAAACACCTGGCTTAAATGAACTTTTATTTAAAAAAGTACCTGATTTAGATATAGTAACAGGAAAAGATGAACAAGCATATAAAGAAATTTTGATAGAAACCAATGCTCATCGACGAGATTATGATCCGAATAAACCGATTAAGACAAATAGAGGTCGGAAGTATTTGCATATAATTAAACCGCTTTTTAAACTACGCAAACCTTCTACTTCGTCTGTTTCATCTTCTAAAAGTACTGCAGACCACGTAAGCGAAGGGGAAGGATTAATTCTTATGAAGAAATTTAAAAAGAATACTGATTTTGTTTATTGGGATGATCCTAATGAGTTAGTTGAAAGATTAAAACTGTTAATAGCCTCTAGAGATGCTGGGAACACTGGATTAGATAACGAAGTTATTTCTATCATTGAGGAATTACGAGAAAAGGGCATTATAAATTGACAATCGCAACTCTTTCTTTTTATTTATAAACCTTTCTTTAAATGAAAAGGATCTCTTAAAAATGAATATTGACAAATTCGGGCAACATGTTCACAAAAGATTACGTTTCTCAGAAATATTTGATTACAAGGAAAACTCTTTAGTGAAATCAGAAAATGGAAATTATGACTTGCAATCATCGCGATTAACTGGTGTTGGAGAACCTATTTCACCGGATGATGTTGTAAATAAAAAGTATGTCGACGAACAGTTATTAAATTTATGTTCAAAGGACGAAGTGACAGTATTGTTGAATTCGATAAAAGCTGATATCTCAGAAAGAATTAGGCAGTTGGAAAATAAATTCGGTGGTAAAGACTTCTTAGTTCGCAATAAACAAAATGATAAAGCAACAGATAGTAAAAGAAATACATAGATCAGCTCGCAAAAATTTTGATCGACGATGTGTTAAGCTCAAAGGAATAAATGATTTATGGCAAGCTGACCTGATTGACATGAAGTCGTTAAAAAAGTATAATAAAGGATTTACGTTTATTTTAGTTGTGATAGATTGTTTTACCAAATATGCGTGGGCTGTTCCATTAAAGTCAAAATCAAGAGAAGAGGTTGTTGCCGCATTTAATAATATTGTAAAAACAAGTTGCAAACATCCGGTCAACTTACAAACCGATATGGGAACTGAATTTTACAATAAATCGTTTAAAGAGCTTATGCAGTCACTAAACATAAATCACTATTCATCGTACTCTACAAAAAAAGCATCTATTGTTGAAAGGCTGATAAGAACTTTAAAAAGTAAATTGCATGTAGCGTTCAGTTATAATGGCAGCTACGAGTGGTTGGGAAATACTTTAAAAGATGTTTTGAATACTTATAATAATAATAAACATAGTGTCACAAAATACAAGCCAGCGGATGTAAATACTATAAATGAAGCTAGTGTTAGAAACAATATTAAAAAGTTCAATAACAAGTTCGTTAAAACACAAAAAAGTATATTGAAAATTGGTGACTTTGTTCGAATTAGTAAATATAAAAGCAGTTTTGATAAAGGTTATACACCAAATTGGTCCGCAGAATTATTTACAATTAAAACAGTTAATAAAACTTCTCCAGTTACTTATCAAATACAAGATCAAAGAAAACAACAAATATTAGGATCATTTTACAAAGAGGAATTACAAAAAACAAACCATCCTAATGTTTACTTAATCGAAAAGATTTTAAGGAAAAAAGACAACAATTATTTCGTCAAATGGTTGGGACTTTCTGATCAAGAAAACAGTTGGGTAAACAGCAGCTCCATCATAAAATAATATAAATATCCTAGTTTGTAGTTTGCAATCATTACATAAAAGAATATGCAAGGAGGAGGACTAGTTAATAATATAATTGACCGTTTACCATTTGAACTTCATTTACCAGGTTATAACTATTGTGGTCCAGGTACAAAGTTGAAACAAAGATTGTTAAGAGGCGACAAGGGAATCAATAAATTGGATGAAGCTTGCAAATATCACGATATTGCGTACCTAAACACTGACTTAGCTAGCAGACATAAAGCAGATACCCAACTGTTAGATATGGCTAAGAAACGATTACATTCAAAAGACGCTGGCAAACGCGAAAGGTTAGCTTCATGGATAGTTGGTAAAGTTATGAATGCTAAACTGAAAACGGGCTCAGGGATCAAAAAGTTTAAGACCGTTATATCTAAAATTCATTCACACATTAAAAAATTAAAACCGAAAAATCATTCAACAGCAATTAAATATGCATATGAAGCCGCGAAAAAGTGTTTTCCTAAAAACTGTCACTTTCGTTTACCACGAATAATACCAATTCCCAAGACAGGAGGAATTTTACCACTGATACCTATATTTGCGGGTCTGTCTGCTTTGGGTGCATTAGCTGGAGGTGCGGCTGGTGTGGCAAAAACCGTAAACGAATATAAAGCAGCTCAACAAAATTTGAAAGAATCAGAACGCCATAACAAATCAATGGAGGCTATCGCAATAGGTAGAGGACTTTACATCAAACCATATAAAAAAGGCAGCGGATTATTTTTGAAAAGTTCAAAAAACTAACTTTTAAGCTACCCAGTCGTGCTCTTACGAATATTGATATAATTAAGCATGCTGTCAATATCCCATACTTTCGTGGAGTTTATATGAGAGATAGTTTGCCAAATAAATCAAAACTTATAGAATGTGGAATCGTTAATTTAGACGATTCCAACAATAATGGCACACATTGGGTAGCTTACGTAATAATTTATAACTATTGTGAATATTTTGACAGTTTTGGTGATTTGAAACCTCCTACAGAACTGGTAAAATATTTCGGCTGCCGTGATATTTATTACAATTATGTACGATATCAAAAATATGATAGTGTAATCTGCGGACATTTATGTTTAAATTATTTACAGAACTTTTGGAACAAATATAATATATATTAATAAATTAATTGTTTCATTCAATCATTTCCAAGATGTCTTTCACGCTGTCCATATCTGGAAAAAGTTCTATTTTAACAACAAACTATACTCCTACTTTGGAACTCGATGGTGAATATGAATGCGCTTTGCTTCACTTTTCTACTTTTAATTCTATACCAAATATCACCAAAAATAACAATAAATTTCATTATGGCATTAACGAAGTTGTTGAAATTCCTGAAGGAGCATATGAACTCCAAGATATATATGACTTTCTAAAAATGAAAGTAAAAGATTGTATTTTTAAATTATATTGCAACAACAACACACTCAAAACGACTGTATTTTGCACCAAGGATATTCATTTTGAAAAGCAAGGATCCATTGGAGGTTTATTGGGTTTTGATAAAGTACCTTTAAAAAGCCATAAATTACATGAATCATTACTTCCAGTCAACATTTTATCAACGACCGTGGTGCGGATCGAATGTGACATTATTAACGGTTCATATATAAATGGAAAATCAAGTCACACAATACATGAATTTTCCCCAAATGTGCCTCCTGGTTATAGAATAATAGAAATTCCAAAGAACACCATCTATTTTCCAGTTAATAGAGACACTATTACTAGTATCAGCATAAGAATATTAGACGTAAATAATAATCTCGTTGATCTTCGTGGTGAGGAAGTAAATCTGTACCTACATTTAAAGCAACATGATAGACTACAATAAATATGCCATACCCCGTTATCAAAATATCAGTGGTAAAAAAGCAGTCCAAAATACCACACATTCCCGTGCTAAAATTAGAAAATTAACAGCAGAAAATAAAAAATTCCTAAAATTAATTAGACTGATAAAATGAGTATTTTAAATATAACTAATCCGCCTGTTTACGATAATTCAATAGAATGTATAGAAACTCATTCGTACAAGCCTTACATAACCAGCTTTAATAGGAACGATGAAATAAGAATCCCTATAAACCAACAAGACTTATACATTCTTCCAAGTGCAAGTACCTTGTATATAGAAGGTGTGGTAAATGTTATGAAGAGCGACAACAAGGAGAGAGCACAATTTTTTCAATTCACCAACAATCCTCTTATGTATTTATTTCAAGATATTCGTTATGAATTAAACGGTGTAGAAATAGACAAAGTGAAGAATGCCGGAATAACCACCACTATGAAATCATTATTGTCCATGAATGACTCCGAAGCCAAGGTATCTAAAGCATGGGGTTGGGACTTACATGGTATCAAAAACAACATAATGGGACATTTTTCTGCATCCATTCCACTTAATAAAATATTGGGATTTGCAGAAGACTATAGAAAAGTTATTGTGAATTGTAAACATGAGCTTGTACTACTACGAAGTAACACGGACCTCAACGCAGTGAAACTCAATACCAACGAAACAGTGCAAAGCATAGAAATACATAAAATAATTTGGCGCGTACCTCATGTGAAAGTATCCGACAGAGAAAAAATTAACTTACTTAAAGTGCTTGAAAAGGACAGAGCTATTCAATTAGCGTTCCGGAACTGGGATCTATACGAATACCCTTTGTTACCAAAGACCACAAAACATACATGGTCAATTAAAACTTCGACACAAATTGAAAAGCCAAGATACGTAATTCTTGGGTTGCAAACTAATAGAAAAAATGATACGTCTAAAGATATGTCGCAATTTGATCATTGTGATGTACGTGATGTCAAAGTTTATTTAAACTCCACATATTATCCATACGAAAGTTATAATACCGACTTTGCAAACCATAATTCTTCCTTAATATATGAACAATTTGCAAACTTTCAACAGTCTTACTATGGACGTCAATCTAGTTCGTTGTTGAGTGCTCAAGAATTTAGAGATATTGCTCCATTATTTGTTATAGACTGCTCAAGACAAAACGACAACATAAAAACAGGACCAGTCATTAATATCCGCTTAGAATTGGAGAGTCATAAAGAGATACCAGACCACACAGCTGCATATTGTTTAATTTTAAATGACTGTATGGTAGAATACAAACCTCTTAGCAACATTGTTCGGAAGATATCATGAACTCAGTTATTTTTGTTGATATTCAAGGATTTAAAGACTATCAAAATCAATTTATTATCAAGGAATTTGCATTATCTACAAAGGAGTTCACCCAGGTTTTCTTGATAAAACCTCCATATCCGTACTCAAAATTAACTACGGACGAAAAAAAGAGTGTAAGATGGATCGAGCGTAATAGAGGTATTACTTGGAGTCAAGGTAACATTGACTATAGAGAGTTCAAGAGATTAATATTTCCAATTTTACAAAATAAAACAATTATAATGAAAGGTCTTGAGAAACAGAAATGGATTAAGGAGTTATGTAAAAACTGTGTTTTGGTAGACATTGAAGATAAAGGTAGCCCTAATTTTTCAAAATTGTACATGTCATTTTGTAAATGTGAATCTAGATTTACTTGCTTAAGCCATAATAAAGAGTGTGCTCTTAAAAACGTTATCTGTATTAAAAAATGGTATTTAAATAATTGTTGCTAAAATTGTAAATATATTGTTTTTAAAATAAATAAATAAATAATAATAATAATTTTAATTTGCTATTTTTTTCTGTTCTTTGTTAAGTTTAGTTAAGAATGTTTCTTTTTGTTGTGTATATATTGTAATGTTATGTTTATAAAATTAAATGTTATCATTAATAAATAAATTTATTATAAATATTTTTTTTTATTTCAACGTCTAAGTTGTAGGATCATTCAATAAAACAAAGGACATACATTTTATATTTTTATTTTAAAATGACATAACTTAAATACAAAACTAACATAACTATAACTTTAAAAATTAACTTTACTTACATATTTTTATAAATTAGTATCACATATTTTTTTACTTATACTAGTTATCAATTGTTCCGTATGTTCCATTATAGGGTTAAAATTGTCTGTAACAACATACTGAACACTGCATAGTACTTTTTCATATACACCATCACTTTGCACGGCACTGTTGTTCTCCAAGTCCACGATCTCCACCCTGATGAGTCGAATACCTCGTCTGGGTTCACTGCTGTATACATATGAGGATGCATTTTGCATGCAAGGTTTCTTTGGCGGTGCGTGGCTTTCTTGACTGCAGCGTTTTGTCCTCCTTTTCTTTGGTTCCCGTTGTAGTTTGGCTAGCTCCGGGTACACTTCGTCAAAGTCAGCAAGAGGGTCTTGAGCATGTTGTTCAAACAAGTTATAAGATGACTCCATATCTGTCGGTTCGTTTTATTATGGTATTATTTGCGTAAAATCGTGTTGTAGTCTCAATGGTCGACTATTGAATGACAGAAATGATTTAAAATCTAATTACTTCAAAAGAACATGCTGAATTTGTATTAAATGCAAACACGTGCATTAGTAAAAATTATTCATGTTCATACATGATTGTGTAAGTGCATAGAAAGCATTTACAAAATTGAAGAGTCTTGTTTCATTGACTTCGTGTTATTTACGTCATCTAATGCTTATTTAACAAAAAACATGTTCGTATAGTCACTAGCAAAAATATGTAAACAATTTCTAACTCTTAATACAATGAAATAAATATCAAAGTGTTAACATATCAATGCTCATGACTGTACTGAATGTTAAATGTAATATATGAATATGGAGCATAACATAATTTAATATTTTATAGTAATAATAGTAAACAGCCTATACTTGTCCTACTGCTGGGCAACGGCCTCCATCATTGGAATCAAGTCATCGCTACAAGTGATGGGTAATGGCATAATCACCACGCTTGCCAAATGCGGGTTGGTGATCACAAACACTGGCTATAACACATCTTGCCAGATTTGGGAATTGAACCCGGGACCTTCGGGTATAGGGCCGAGGGCTCTGCCACTCGGTCACCGAGGCGAATTTAATATTTTAATGATAAAATATTTACTAAGGTACTTTAGGTAAATATTTCTGAAAACTATTTACTCAAATTTATTAGATTGTTATGAAATAAAACACGTAAGTCTGCAAGTATGTAAATTTTATTTTAAACATTATACATAAAACTTATTCTAAACAACATTAAAATAACTATATACCATTAAAATAACTATATTATATATTTCTATTATATATCTAAAACTTACACTAAAACAACCTATAATTAAGAGACGCTTTATAACCAATCGCAAGTAAACATAATATCCAAACATTTACAGTATGTCAGAACTTCCCCAAGCAATTGTTGATATTTTGTTAGACGATATCAGTCTTTTGTCATCATTACCAGAGAGCGCAATTTTATTTACATCTCTGGTAAATATTTCATGTCTGATAGATTTAAATAGTTTGTTCTTTTTACGTATTACATTCTTGTTGAGGAGCACTGACTCATAATCCATCATGTTTAAATCACGAATAACGTAAGATTTGACACCTTTTGCTTTTTTTATAACTTTGTCTAATGTTCTTACACAATAGAGTTTGGATCGCAAACCAACGAAATCTGATATCAATTGTCCACTCATTTCATCTTTAAATAACCCTGGTACCTTTTTATTTATTAGTGGCAAATCGAATTGATTATTATTACTAAAGTTACTTGTATCAAAGTATTTCAAAAAAACATTTTTAAGATCTTTATAAAAATCTGAGGTATTAATGATGTATATGAAGCTATCGGTATCTGTGTAACATAGTTGTACTCGTTGATCATAAAAAGGTTTAATTATATTATAATGAAAGTGATACATATGAGATTTAGATAATTCTAGTACGGTAAAACCGATATAGATTGGTTTATCTAAAATAATTTGATCTGGCTTCATTTGAACGGCCACTAAATTGTTGGTAAATATAGATACGCTATGAAAATGAGGATTAGCAATCAGTTTGCTAGCACTCAATCTTTTTTTAGTTTTATTACTAGTATCAGTCCAGTTATTTACCAAATGTACGTTTACTCTAGCCTCGTTGTTTTCTAGCGTTTTACCAAATACAGAATTATTAAGAAGTTTAAAAAAATCTTGCTCAAAGACCGATTCAGCTTTTTGACGCAAAGATGTATTTAACTCAATATATTTTTTAAGATACGCACTTTGTCGAAATGTAATTGCGCGATGAATTTTGCGCAGCAATAGTCCATGCTCTAAACATTTTTTTAAGTGAACGTAGTGAACTACATAGTTATATTTGTTATATAAATTAGGTATCAGTTTACTGTTTTTACCGCCAGGTGGAACGCATTTTTCAGGACAAAATGGCAAATCATTATGGGTACGATGCAAGGATATAGGATAATGCAAATCGACTTCGAGTATGTAACCATACTCCGCATCGTCGTTCACTTCTAAAATATTTAACGCCATTACTTCACAGTTATTTAAAAATCTAAAGTTAGAATAGGGTAGGTACTGACTCATACTGTATCCATATAAATTATTACAATCTAAGTAAACTAAAAAGGAGTCTTCATTAGAGGAATCATAGTCAGGCATATATTTGTTGTTCGCCTTGGCGTATCTATGAGAACACATGCATACTCCACCTCTTATTCCCTTTTGAATCATACGGATCATTGACAAATCGTCAAGCAGCTCAAGCTGAACACCCGTTTTTAAAAGCATTGCGTCGAATGATAGACTCGGTGCAGTTACATAAAATGCAGGATCAAGTTGATAGTGACGTTTACATGTTTTGCGGAATTTTTCAAATATATCAGACAATAAAAGTACATCTGTTTTTAGATACAAGTCGGTATAGTCACCTAAATCCTTTATTCTAAACATTGACCAAACAGCTTGAGCATGTTTATAGTCGTTTTCAGAAATATGTTCATTTATAAGTGAGTTAAAGAAACTTGATTTAGGTGGCAATGCATTTTCCGAATAAGAGCTCCAATTATTCATGTAATCGTAAGGATAAACTCCTTTTCTCGTTAATAAATCAAACTGAATGTCATTAGAGAAATGAGGGCGTAAGCAGTGAAAATCATCCTTCTTCATAGTTTTAGCTAGTTTGTCCAGACTGGTTCCTAAAAATTTAAATGAATCTGTGAAACGTAGTTGTATAAACTCATCATTGATCACGGGTAGAAACTTTATAAACGATATATAGTTTTCCTTCGTTTTCGGAATTACTTTTACTTTACCGGGCATTTCCCCTAATTCTTTTATAAAAAGGTGACAATCATAACCTGATAAATTATGAAAAAATATTGGTAGAAATTGAGGTGTTTTGTATCGTAAATTACAAATTTGATGAGCTGCGCCGCGATAACGACCTGATATATGACAATGGTCGCGTACTTTGTCATGCCAAAGAAGATGACTACATATATGGCATTTTATGGCTTTATCAAAATTTTCCGCATCTAGATCAGTAAAAATCATTGGTTTAGCATTGCTTAACATCTTATGAATATTTCTCGCCTGATTATTTATAAGTTTTATAAACTTGGTAACACAATCTTTACCGCGATAAGTTACGAATTTATTCTGCGTTGCATCATAGGAACAAACAACGTTGTATGCAAAAGCGACTGGCACGTGTCGCTGTAGGTCGGTAGTGCTCGCCAGGCTCGGATCGGGTTCACAACCCGATACTGGTTGTAACATAGTCTCAAAGTCTGCGTATATTACAAAAGGTATATTTTGTTTGCGATCAAAGTTTTTAAATTGTAAAACAGAACCTTTTCTAGGTAAAACAGTAACAACTCCTCCGCACACGTGATTATTAAGCTCATCTTCAGAAGGAAAAAATATTAAACAGCTATCACAA
The DNA here is from genome assembly GCA_963082485.1 of Eudonia mercurella. Taxonomy (NCBI): domain Eukaryota; kingdom Metazoa; phylum Arthropoda; class Insecta; order Lepidoptera; family Crambidae; genus Eudonia; species Eudonia mercurella. The sequence continues at coordinate 14,726,800 of OY720035.1, read as the reverse complement.
AAAAACAAAGAGCCATGATGTTTAGTTATTTGACTTCTAACGAGACGACCTAAATTTTTGATTAAACAATAATGAGATAAGCCATCCTCATCTATAAGTAAAAGATGAATGCGCTTACTATTTTTATGATGATTTTCTGATTTATATAATGGACCTGTAATAAACTTATTATCTTTCAAACCATAAACATATATACTAATTTTAGTATTATTTTTCTCAAATATACTAATATCAGAAAAACTCATTGGAAAACAAATATCGTTTGTATTAAGTACATGTTTATAATGCGGATAGGACGATACGCGCTCAGGGTGTTTGTCGGTCGGGTAGAGGGCCGCGATAACACACCACAAGAAACAATCTTTATCTTTATTGCGAATATTAAGGCAGGCTCTTTTATTTTTTATAAACTTTGGTAAGTCTATAAAAGAAGATCCACTAAGTGGTTGAAACTTATTGATATTTATTTCAAAATGTGAGTTATGCATTAGAGACCAGCCACTGTCTCTTTCTTGAAATTCTTCAATATTTTTTCTTAAAGAAATCACAATAGTAGAGTAAAGTTTATTAAAATTATAATTTAAATGGATTGGATAGTTTTTTGTTGCAAACGACTTCATTTCCTGCCTATCATCCTTAAACAATAGAAACATTGCAAAAAGTTCAAAGTTAACTTTAACACTAGTATGAATTTTCAATGATTGGTCTATAAGAGATTTTACCCTGGAGCGCATACTATTGAAGAATGAATTTAAACAATAGAATTCATTATCTTCGGGAGCTACAATTCTGTAAGTAGCAATGCGGCCGCGAAAGGCTGACCTCACTATTTGCACACCTTCGCAATACGCTGTGCTGCTGTTGTTCTTGTGACTGTTACTTCGTAAGTGTCCTATCCATCGTCTTTTATCTACTGTTACACTACAAGATGAGCAAAAAGGCATAATTGCTTACTTACTCACAAACGTAAAAATATTTCTGTTATTAATCTATATGGTCTATAATTAATGTAGGATATTATGAATTTGTTTTTTAGTTTAATAGCGTCTCGTTATTAAACCAACATGTATAGTAACTAAAAGTAAATACTATAAAAGATAGCCAAAACAAATCTTATTATCTTACTAAATATTACTCAATAGTTATAGCCTTAATTAGTCATTTATCGTTAAAAAAAGAAGGAATACTATTATCAAATAAAAGATTAGCTTCTTTCACGAACCGCTGCAGGTGTTTCCACTGCGTCGAGTCGCTCTCCAGCTGACAGTTGAGTCGGAGCAACGCTTTCTTCCAGCGCTCGTCTGCACGGCTGGCCTCGGCGTCCTCGCGGTGGTATACCTTCAACTCCACGTAGAAGTCGCCGACGGTGGAAGCGAGCCGGCGTTGGGATCCGTTTGCCACTCTGTTACTGATGTACGATGGCAATGTAGATGGCTTCGTCTCCTCGACTAGTACGTCTTCGACACATAGACCAAATACGTCTACAGGTTTAGATTTCTTGTTAGAGTTTCTGAAAAAAACAAAATAAAACTATAACAATTGCTATTATTGGTATAAGTAAACCTTACTAGGATTCGAACCCACCTCGTAGGTACTAGCAATCACATAGAAACAAACATTTACATAAATTATTTTACTCAGGTTGAAAAGTAAAATACTTTTATTTAAATTTTATACCATCACTTTTCTTTAAAATTATCATTTTTAGCTAATAACCCACATAACTTACATTTCTATAATATTCAAATCTTTAGATAAAATTAAAAGTATTTAATTGAACAGACTATTCGACACATAATAATAACACATGTTCCTTTGAATGTTATGAATTTATAAAGAGTTACAAAGTTACAAGAGTTACAAAGAGTTTAATTTTATTATGATTATTTCAAACAAAAGAAACAGAAATATTTACCTTTCGGAGTTGTTGGTGCTGCTGGTCTTACGCTTAGTAGCAGAGGACGAAGCCGCGGTCTTCTTCGCGGTCTTCTTCGCGGTATTAGCAACTACTTTCTGGAGAGCAACGGATTCACACTCGGAGTCAGACCTGAAAGTAAAAACATTGATTTGTAAGTAAACTTTATATTTGAATCCAATTAGAATATCCACAAAATCTAAGATAAATCCGTATCTTGAAATTTGTATCAGTTTGAACAGATAGTTTAACTCACTTGTATTACAATACCAACAATTACATTGCAAAAAATGACATACATACATCATCATCATCATCATCATCATCATCAGCCTATAAACGTCCCACTGCTGGGCACAGACCTCCCACGGGAACAACAGCACGTGGGGATATTGGGCCATAACCCACCACACTAGCTAGGTATGGTACTGGCTGGGTATCTTCCACACAATTAGATCAGTAAAAAACGTTTATAAAATAATACTTACTAACATTTTTTATAAGTCTTCAAAGTTGTAGTTTCCAACGAAAATAGAGCAAACCTCAAGGTTATACAGCAGAGCTCAAAGGCAGCGAACAGCGAGTGGCAGCGGTCTTGAGTAGGTACTTGATGCACAGAGTGTTGGTGAATGAAAAGAATAACGTTCAAATATTCCGAGTTTTTATTAGAAAAAAATGCTTCACTATCAGTTTTCCATATTTATTAAAAGGACGTAACTCCACTTTTTAATTATAGTTTGCAAAATAATCCTACTTGCTTATCCATTACGATTTATAAATATCATAAACGGAACACATTCAACACCTTTCAACTAATAGTAACAAAAAAACACAATTTTAAAATATAGAAACAATTTGTATCATCATCATCATCAGCCTATAAACGTCCCACTGCTGGGCACAGACCTCCCACGTGAACAAATAGCACGTGGGGATATTGGGCCATAACCACGCTGGCCCAATGCGGGTTGGTGGGTTAAATCAATTTGTATGATTATTTTATATTTTTTATAATGTGTGTTGAAACCATCTGAAAACATACACATTTTAAAGAGAAAAGAAAATTACCAGATTTAATTTAGAAAAGGAAAAATTCTTAGTTAACTTACCGGGAATCAAACCCTGCCATCATTAGACCATTAATCGAACATCATGTCTATTTCGCAAATGTAGTTGTAAGATTTATGTGTTTATTTGTGGGGCTAGGTCACTATTTATCATTGTTATAACCGCCTCTGTGGTGTAGTGGTTAGATGCAAAGGTCGGACTCAATTTCTAGCATATTATTGTACTCGATTTGGTTAGCAGTAATATTTATTGTAAGTACGCCAAACAAGCTACCGCCATCTTATCTAAGTCTGTTGTTATTATGATAACAATACTAGTAACGTGGTTGATAGTATAATATTAATTTAAGTTCCATTATTTTGATAACATTTTAATTTTATAAGTATTTTTGTAAATAACAATAGTAAAATTATCAAAATAATATTGTACCCAATTATATGGAATAAACAAGTGACGCCAGGTCATAATATTAACTTGCTAAAATATCATTTTTCAGTTAACGGATGTCGGCGAAGTTCCATCGCTTTAATGCTTAACTTACATAAAATAGAGACCAACACATAATCTTGTAACCCAGTACAGGCTATGATATAATATATCAAAAAGCATCGTAATCACATTTACTTACGTTTGAATATCAATATATTTAAAATTTACGTACACAATATGTGTTTTAAAAAAAAAAAACAAATTCTCGCAAACATTCATAACATTTCATTCAGATAATGAAATGAAAATTATTATTTCGGTAACATACATATTTGTAATAAAAACATTGTTGAAGTCATCTTTTGAGTACATACAAATACTTGTGACAGATGACTTCGTTTCTTCATATGTATGTGTGTATGTGTGTGTGTGAGCACACTTAAATATCACTACATTCTTAATGTCATAAAAATGTATCTTAATTTATTATAGCTCATCAAAGAACACAGCCTTTATTATTATTATATGTCGTCAGCAATACAATTCAATAACACCCGATTCTTCATTATATACTACGCTGCAAAAAAGTTGTAACATGTAAAATTGTATGTGTTGTGCAATGAGGTATGGTCTAAGTAACAGAACAAATACGAACAGCCTAATTTAATATTAAGGTGAACATGTATGCAATACATCAATGCAGTTGTTTTTTAGTAAATTAGTCTAAGAGTTTATTTGCATTGGTAACTATAACTAAATGAAATGAAAATTTTATTATTTAACTAGCTTTTGCCCGCGACTTCGTCCGCGTGGAATAGTGACTTCCGGCAGATTTTTGGTTCTTCCCACATAGTTCCCGTTCTTGCGGGATTTTCGGAATGGTCGAGTTCCCGCATAATTATCGCGGACTGTTTTTTAGATCATTAAAAGAGCTATTATTCTTTAATACATATTTTTTGTGTATCTTGAACCGTTTTCAAGGCGCACGCAACGGAAGGCTTCAAAGATGAAATAATTTCTCCCGTTTTTTACACATTTACCACTATATCTTTGCTCCTATTGGTCGTAGCGTGATATTATATAGCCTATAGCCTTCCTCGATAACTGGACTATCCAACACAAAAAGAATTATTCAATTCGAACCAGTAGTTTCGGAGATTAGCGCGTTCAAACAAACAACCTATCTGATGACTTGTTGCTAAAAGTGGCTTCAGCATGACATAATTGTTACCTGTCGCTCTGTCTATCCCACTTTATAATTATTTGTTAATCGATTTTCATTCTCCTCCGTAATTAAAAAAATGGTTACCGGGTTAATCTCAAACTCCGCAGACAACTTCAGAAAATACTAATTTTAGCTACTCTGAGGACAATAGAACGAAAAAATTATACTAATATTTCATCAACATCAGCCTATAAACGTTCCACTGCTGAGCACAGACCTCTCACGTGGACAATAGCACGTGAGGATATTGGGTCATAACCCACCACGCTGACCCAATGCGGTTGATGGGTTTTAGCGACTATCATCTTACGACAACAACCGAGACCAACGGCTTAACGCACCTTTGCACGGAGGAGCTCAAGATGTTTTAAATTTGATTACCCATCCAGCGACTCAGCATTGCGAAAGTTGCTTAGCGAACAAGATCGCAAGCCGAACGCGCTAGCCGCTGCGCTATCGTGCTACTATACTAATATTTAAATAATAATTTTTATATTTTCCAAACAAAAGATTGGAGGCGTTTGGGAATAACCCGTATTAAAATTGTTTTTGTCAGCATTGAAATGGGAAGTAGTCGAACTCGTAGGTAACGTGTGTGAGTGTGTGTGTAGTGATTGCATACGTTGTTGTTGGTGGGATTGATATAAATAAGGTAACTAATAATTCCCTGCACAGTTGTCTGCATTGACTTAGATCAAAAAGCACAAGTGTTTATCTATTATGAAAACCTTGAAAATGTGTTGAGTAGATCGGAGACGATAAAGACAATTGGCAACTGATTCTAATCAAAATACACAAGTGTTTTCCTATGGGTCGAGGTACTACTTTGACAAATGTTATTCATAGTACTAACTTATTCGGGGATCCAGTCCTGGGAGACCAGGAGCCCCATCCAGTTTAAGTTGTGCTGTAATTCCATGTTGTTAAAAACCTTTGCATCTAATAGACGAAGACCTTGAAAATGTGTAAAGTAGATCGGAATCATCGTATACAAAACGAAGTTTGATTGAAAAACACAAGTGTTTTCCTATGAGTCAAGGTTCAAATTTAACATATGTTATTCATAGTACTAACTTATTCGGGGATCCAGTCCTGGGAGACCAGGAGCCCCATCCAGCTTAAGTTGTGCTGTAATTCTATATTGTTAAAAACCTTTGCATTCAATAGACGAAATCCTTGAAAATGTGTTAAGTAGATCGAAGTCGTTGTATACAGAAATTTTACTATTACAAACTGGATTGGTACGACCAAACTGGCTGGAAAGAATCTTGAGCAATCAGCCACATGTTTTAAAAATCATTTTAAAACCATGTGAAGATTTCGTTTCCAGGTACCTATATTTAAAAATCTTAATACGATGGTACGACCAAACTGGCTGGAAAGAATCTTGAGCAATCAGCCGCATGTTTTAAAAATCATTTTAAAACCATGTGAAGATTTCGTTTCCAGGTACCTATATTTAAAAATCTTAATACGATGGTACGACCAAACTGGCTGGAAAAAATCTTGAGCAATCAGCCACATGTTTTAAAAATAATTTTAAAACCATGCGAAGATTTCATTTCCCGGTACCTAAGATCGGAGTCATCGTATACATAATGAAGTTTGATTGAAAAACACAAGTGTTTTCCTATGAGTCAAGGTTCAAATTTAACATATGTTATTCATAGTACTACCTTATTCGGGGATCCAGTCCTGAGAGACCAGGAGCCCCATCCAGCTTAAGTTGTGCTGTTATTCTATATTGTTAAAAACCTTTGCATTCAATAGACGAAATCCTTGAAAATGTGTTAAGTAGATCGAAATCGTTGTATACAGAAATTAAACTATGAATTCGATTAAAATACACAAGTGTTTTCTTATGAGGCAAGAATAAAATTTGACAAATGCTATAGTACAACTATGCGATACACCTTGGAGCGTGGTGGCAAATAAAATAAAATAAAACCGTATATGTTGGATATTAAAGTTTAATAATGTGGTCTCAATGATGAATCGAAACTATATTACACAAGGACGATATAAACAATACACAATAAATGGGCAAAGCTGTATTGATGATATATTGCTATTTTTCAATGTGTAGGCGCTTGCGTCTTCACAACAACTTATTCAGTACTGAGAGGTCACATTCACTTTAAGTTGTACTGTAATTCCATATTGCCAAAAACTCTTGCATCTTATGAACGAAAACCTTGAAAATGTGTAAAGTAGATCGCAGTCGTAGTCATTTTAGTAATCTAACTGGTATGATTACATATATACTGAAATAACGATTGAGCATTCTAGAACACTTTTCAACGACCTCACTGACGTTCGATCAATGAAGTGAATCGCGCGATTATTGGACATTCTACTTTAAAGTATTGCCACGCAATTTGTTCTGTAAGCTAAGATTTTATGCACATTCATCACGGAAACGTAAAATTTGTTCATATCAAATCTATTTATAATATTGGGTGTTCTATCCCACCGCAAGAGAGTGGAGGCAAACGAACGTTTGCCGACACGAACGAGGGGTGGGATAGAATGCCCAATATTATACTACTTAGAATATCATTGAAATGGTGGTCTGTATTCAATTGTTATTAAATAACTGTTGCTGACCACTATTTATAATGATTGAAGAACACTGATGACATTACCCTACGATATTTTAATTTAAAAAAAATTGCAGTTTTATTGTATTTTAAATATAAAGACTGCTGAATTTTGTAAATCACTCATCCGTCCCACTGGAGTTAAGTCTCCCACAAAAGAACGATGAGAGAGAGAGATTGTGTTTCAATAACCCACCACTCTGGCCCAATTCTGGTAAGTGGGTTGTTGTACAATTATCCATTGACCCAATACCCAATGATTTCCAATTCGAACGTCCGAATCTAGTAGGGGACGGGAGGCTTGCGTGATGTCGTCCCCTCTAGGAACCTAGTGAGAATGTTCGATCACCACTGCCTTGAGGAACCTTTCGTTTTTCGCCGCCCACCATGAAAGTCGGGTAACGATGCTTATCAGGGTGCCAAGTGCGAGTTTCATTCGCAATTCGATCACGTTAACGAAAACGAGAATTTGTATGACAAAATGTAAACTTTTCCGAATGCCGCCAGGTGGCGTTGCTTCAAAATTCAAAATTCAAAATTCAAAATCATTTATTCAGTTTAGGCTACAAATAGCTCTTATGAACGTCATTATGCCATCGGTTCGTAAGTCTACTCTGGGCGGGAGATCTTGTACTGAGAAGAACCGGCAAGAAACTCAGCAAGTGTCCAGATCTTTTCTCCCTTACATCGTCAAAAATATTGGAAAATGCCCTATCATAAAAGGACATTTTCCATCACAAATAAAAAAACACATAATAGTTATAAAGGACAATCACATGAGAAAAAAAAATAGTTTGCAAAAACACCATTTACCAGTTAAATTTTTTACAATGTCATACAGTACTAGTAAAAGTCAAAACCTGTCTAAGAAAAAACAAAGTTAAACTATAGTTGATAATAATAAAAATAAGACAAGTATGCAAGAGCAGACCAGCCTCCACAGGCGGCACCCGTTCACGAGTATGACATAATGAATCAGCCATCGCTTCGCTCAACCATATTTTAGGGAATGTAACGACCCGACGCACATGCCACCACCGCAGAGACAATAAAGAGAGCATGACACACCCAAGCTACTCTAAATCAAAACTAATTGAAATGTTTAACGCAACGCTATTTGTTATCTGTAGGACACTGTTTATAAAGGCTATCATATCAGTATAATTTTTTATTATAAAAAGTAGTAAAGTATGCGTTTCTTATTATAGCCAGGCTGTTTTATCATCTAAATATTCTCTGACTGTATAATAACCTTTTTTAAGTAAAGAAGACTTTACATGTTTTTTAAACTTATCTAGAGGTAAATCTAGTACAGTATTTGGTATTTTATTATAATAGTGTATACCTTGCCCCAAGAAAGAACCAAGGACCTTCTGTAATCTGAACAGTGGCATCACAAGTTTTGTTTTACTTCTAGTATTAAAATTGTGTACGTCACCGTGTTTGGTAAATGAGTTGATATTGCAACGTACAAAAACTATACAATTATAAATAAATTGAGAAGCCACTGTCAACACACCAATCTCTTTAAAAAGATTTCTTAAAGAAGTTCTTGAACCTAGTCTATAGATTGTTCTTACTGCTCGTTTTTGTAAAATGAATATAGTTTCAATATCAGCCGCTGTTCCCCACAGTAAGAGGCTATACGACATGACACTATGAAAATAACTAAAGTAAACTGTTCTAGCAGTTTCAACGTCTGTTAACTGCCTTATTTTTCTAATGGCATAAGCAGCAGAACTGAGTTTGCCGGCCAATTTCGTTATATGAGGATTCCATTGAAGTTTTGAATCAAGGGTTATACCTAAGAAAACTGTTGAGTCTACCAAATCTAATCGATCACTGTTTATTCTAATATCGGTTGGTTCATTCTTGACATTTGGTAGTCTAAATTTAATACATTTTGTTTTTTTAGCGTTAAGCTGCAAATTATTAACAGTAAACCAACTGAGTACATCTGAGAGAGCTTTGTTTACATCGTCGTAAATATTCTTACACCTAGTTACATTAAAAATGAGTGAAGTATCATCTGCAAATAATACGATTTCACAGAAGTTCTCTACAAAGAATGGCAAGTCATTGATATAAATCAAAAACAGAAAAGGACCAAGAATGGACCCTTGTGGAACTCCCATTTTTACATGAGAACCAGATGATTTAGTTCCATTAATATCGACAGTCTGTGTTCTAGAGCTGAGATAAGACTGGATTAAATTTAGTGCGGTATCTTTGAGACCGTAGTAATGTAGCTTCATCACCAGAGTCCTATGCTCAACGCAATCGAAAGCCTTGGACAAGTCGCAAAAAACTCCAAGGGCGTTTTGAGACTCCTTCAATGCCATACAAATTTTCGTTTTCGTTAACGTAATACGGATAGGAAACAAAACTCACACTAGGCACTCAGCTGTCAACAGCAATCTCTTTCCAGAAAAAAAATCCCCAACCTTTTATAAAACCCGCCCGCAATAACCATCCGCAATATCTTCAGTTCATCCATTATTATGGGCATGCATCTGTGCCGTCATATCGGGTATTCAAAAATAACAAACTTGGCAAAAATCCCGTTAATAATTACCTTAGTGCAAGTGGCCATGATAGTTTAAAAAATATAGTATTTTTAAAACACTTAACATTTTCCGTAGCTCGTAATGTTGGTTCATCTAACTGTACACAAAACCCCTAATATTTGTGGTTGCGATTGTACCTTTCCAATATTGCAAAAAAAGGCATGCGGTTGTGTAATAGCGTTCGATGTAAGAACACAAAACTTTAAATAAATTAGCTTTTTCATATCTATCCCTTGTTATAAGTAAAAATTTCTAATATCGAGACTATAGACCTACACCCTCTAGTACACGATAGTTACTGTATTGTACGGTTCCTTCCTACACTTCTGGGGAGTTACCACGAGCTCTTATAGCAGTGTTATTGCAGTTGTGAGAACGAGGTGGGTGTAGCGGCGAATATACTCGCGTCTCTTACGCGAGTATATTCGCTGCTACACGCATCTCGTTCTCACAACTGCAATAACACTGCTATAAGAGCTCATAGTCAGGCCTCTGATAAGTGACGGTCAATACTGTCATACCTTTTTTCTTTCTATTGTATGCTGTACGACAGTTAAATATGTGAGACTCACGAAGCTATCACAATGTACCTACCATATTTGGACAATAAATAATTTATGAATTATAAATTTGTCAACAACGTACAGCAGCAATTATTGTTATAATCGAAACACCATTGATAATTCATAAAAAAAGAGAATAGCGTCACAGAATTACTGATAGTACTTCATAGCAAGCCGTGTGCGACGTATGTGTGTGGGTACAGTCAGCGACTAAAGTAACTGAGCACTTCGGTACCTGTCATTTTACTTAAGTAACAGATATTTCGAAAAATAAGATGCCATGGTGGCATAAGTCTTCAACTACATTGCAGACCATACGTATATTACACTCTATGTTCCCAGGTGCGCCTCCACGAGAGAATGCTCCAAGAGCAAGCCAAGAAGATGAACGTGAAGTCGCTGGCGGCAAACAAGGACGACGCCAGCCGCAGCGTGGAGATCAGGATCGCTAAAGTGGCGTTCACCATATTCTTCCTGTTCGTTTGCGCGTGGACGCCGTACGCCTTCGTCACTATGACCGGAGCTTTCGGTGACAGGTCAGATAGTAGTACTACTATTCTTGGGCACTCTATTTCATCGCTTCACTCCATCGCTCCAAATTTAATCATTCGAGCGTTGGATATAAAAACATTCCAAAATCCATGTATAATTTGGATTGAAGAGATTCGGAAAGAGTGCCCGTGAATGGGGGTCATATAAACACCACAGGGACGGGGCATAAGCCACCACGCGGGCCCAGTGCGGAATGGTGGTTGCTAACCACTGCCAATGCAGCCAGGACCAACGGCTTTACGTGCCTTCGGAAGCACTGAGGAGTTCGAGATTTGTTCACCCATTCGATCTGATACTGGCCTTTGCGAAAGTTTTTTTACTTCAGCAATCGCAGATCGTGCGCATTTACAACTCCGCCATCGAGCTCCTCAACAGCTAACCTGTAGAAATAATTACGCTACGCTATGAGCAACGTCCTCCATTATTGAAATCTAATCATCGCTACAATTGATGGGTTTTTAACTTAGTCAAAAATGCCAAATGCGGGTTGGTGATAGCACACCCGGGCCGGGCTATGCATCGACAATATTGGAAACACAATTTACCCGACCTGGGAATTGAAATTGGGACCTCGTGGTATCGGACCGATTGTCACTTGGTTACCAAGGTGGCAGGTCAGAAAACTATTACGTATTTATTTAGCCAATTTCGACTCTTTTTTGACCAAATCTTACAGGTTGCCTAGGACGACTTTTTTACCATTCGATCACGTTGACATAGAGAATGTATATGGCATTGAAGCAGCAACTCCTGGTGACAGACGAGGAGACACAATTCTCGTTTCCGATAACTTGCTCGAATGGCATACAACTCTCATTACGCCCTACGCCATAAACGTTTGCAATCTGCAACTGTTTAAAACAACATCTTTTGAAAAAGACTTTGTTTCCAGGAGCATGCTGACGCCAGTGGCGACCATGATCCCAGCGGTATGCTGCAAGGTCGTCTCCTGCATAGACCCCTGGGTGTATGCCATCAACCACCCGAGATACAGGTGAGCACATTAGACAGATCCTTTCACAGCAGCCATAGCTTTTTAACAAAATTTATTGACCGATAAAACTGTCAATGTTGTCAATCTCATGGCAGTCATCTTTATTAAAGAAGAAGAGTGAAGTGAAGAAGAGGATGAGGTTGTAGAAAATATCCCGAAGGTTCGAACTACTACTAAGTGAGGGAAACTTCCTCAGCACGCCCAACTACGGTACAGAGATACTTACTACTTAGGACCAAAAGAAGACGAAATCGGTTATAGATCCTTAAATGGTGTATGCAGTTTTTCTCTCCTTCAAAATTGGCGTTATAACTATGTCGTTGTCGTTATTTTACTAATATCACGATTTACCCAACAGGGCTGAGCTGACAAAGCGCCTCCCCTGGCTGGGAGTCCGGGAATCAGATCCCGACAGCGTCTCCACCACCACAAGCGTTGCAACCACCCAATCCACCCAGCCAGCTGAGGCGTAAACGACTGTTGAAGAGCTAATGGAACTGATGCAATCGGGCTAGAAACTTCAGAGAAGGCAGAAAGAACAAGCAAATATAAAAGAACACAGAAACAAGCGTAGACTTTACGAACTCCTACAAAGATATAAACAAACAGAAACAAAAGAGCATAGCATTAGGAGTAGACTATACAAACTACGTAAAACAAAGTAACATAGCGTCACGAGTACCTAGACTATACGAACTAGGAACTCTTAACTCTTCCAACTTCTGGAAAGGACAAACTGAAACAAAAGAAGAAATCGTCAATCATCAATTATTTGCATGTTTTGGAGTTAAGACTATTTAAAACGTAAACCGACGATTTGTTTGTTATTTAAAATAACTTACGAATTCATAAGTCTTATAAATTCTGCTTTTGGCTATTATACAGGTGTCCTAAAATTAGCACGTCACACTGACACCGGAGGTAGGTGGGCCTCAGATGCGTCGAACAAGCCTAACTTGTCAAAAGTTTAAAGTAATTTTTTTCACGGTTGCTGCTCAAAGTCGAAGCCGTTGTTTTTGTGTGATAATCAGTGATCGGAATAGGTAGAGCTATTTTGGTTCATTGACCGCAAACGTATATGTTAATATGGATATACCCCGGGATTTCGACTACAATACCAGGATTTTAAAAATAAAAAATAAATAAATGAAGGTAACAGAAAAATGTAATGGATCATGTAACGACTTCCACTGGTGATTGTTTCGGAAATGTCGCGTACTTCACTGTGTTTTTGTCCTTATACCTCATTGTAAGCATCACGCGATGTGTGGCTTCGTAAGAATTGCCAAGTTTTAGTTAAGTAACTTCCAACTCAAATGAAATCCCGGGATCAATTATGAAACTGCGGGACGTAGGGCATGTCCATATTATTACATCGTATTATATTTCGTATAGAAGTACCAAAAATAGCTCTACCTATTCCGATCTCTGGTGATAATAAAGTTAAGAGAAACTATCAATTTGTCGTTTTTGCACATGAGTTTTCTATTAAATAATGTCGTTTCATCATTAAGTAACTAATCTCAAAGACGTAGGCGTAAAAAAAAATCCCTTAAAAAAACTAATACAAAAATTATCAAAAATTGGTGATTTTAAAAAAATACCTGAAATTGGTCATATCTCTAAACTCATGAAACTTTTCTATGGACAGTTAGGCTTGTTCGACGCATCTGAGGCTCACCTACCTCCGGTGTCAGTGTGACGTGCTAATTTTGGGATATCCTGTATGTCGCTTCGGAGTTTGACTTCTTTGGAGTATAGTGGATATGATAATAAACTCTGGCTATACTGCCCGTCCTTTTTTAGAAAGTGGTCAAACAGGCCAATAAAGTAGGTAGATAATTGTTTATTTTTCCTTTCCGCATATTATTTACTTAAACCCTGAAAATGAATGTTTTAATATTTTATATTGTTACAAAGAAAAAGAATTAAGTAAAAGCTTATGTAACTTATGAAATTTATAGTCTCTATGCTTTATCAATATGTTTTAAAGGTGGGAAAAAATATAAGTAGATTTGTATGTATTTTGTAATTGAAAAAATTTCAATACATTGTTCATCAAGAAATTATGTTCTTAAGTTTAGTTGTTTAGTTACCTACTTATCTTTAAGTTAGAATTAAGTGATGTACAAGACACTGATTGCATCAGTTTCGACAGTTAAATATTTTTGTTTTTTAATTAATAAAATATACTTTGATCTCTTTACTGACAAATTGCGCAAGCCCAATGGTATAACGAGTAGTGCAATATATTTTTTACAATAAGCAATAATGAATGATAAAAACTAAAAAAAAATTACTTGATGGAACTCGACGACCCAGGCAACCTTATTATATAAAGCAAATAAAAGTTTCACTTTTAGAAATTCTACTTTTATTACAACACCCGCTTTTAGGTACAGGTAGGGTTGCCAACTGTCCCGGAATTCCGGGATTCTTCCGGAAAAAGGCTGGTAGTTTTTTAATCTCTCGGCTATAGGAACGCACCTAAAATGACCCAGATTTCACTCTATTGATTCAAATCGCAAACGCCGCCGATGAGCGTGTTTTGAGCGTAGTAAATGAACTTTGGTCAAAAAAAGTCTTCATCGACTAAATTACACATATAATGTAAAATACAACTATGCACAAATTTTAAGTATACCACCTACTTACTTACCTTTAAAGAGCTTTACGATTTTTTGGTCACAGGTACAAAGGTATGCTTGCAGTATAAAAAAGTATAACTTTAAATAATCACTATTTAATATTTATTGATTTTTAATTTCTGCTCCCGGATTTCTGATCTACTGTGTTGGCAACCCTAGTACAGGGTGCCAAGTGCGAGTTTCATTCGCCATTCGAACACGTTAACGAAAACGGGAATTTGTATGTCAAATGTTAACTCCTCTCGTATGCCGCCAGGACTAATTTTCGTTTTCGTAAACGTAATCGAATGAATACGGATAGTAAACAAAACTTACACTAGGCACCCCTGGGCCCTGCAGTGCAGACACCACCAAACGACACAAAATTCGCCAAAAACATTTAAATGAATACCTACCAAAGCCGATTAAAAAAATCTTTAGGTACGCGTAACTAAGCACTTGGCTCTTCATCTCTGATTTTATGTGATGATAAGGCTAAAGGACCGCTTAAACCGCCTCTGAGGTCTAGCGGCTAACAGCCAAAATTAATAACTTATCTCTGGTAAGAGATAGGCCTATCTTAGTTTAGTTACCAAGCTACCGCTATTATTTTCCGATAATTAACAGAAATTACATCGTCTTCGCTCCTGTCTCCTTAGTGCAGTTTGGTATAGATTAAGTAATTGTTACTAAGTTTTTTAATTTTTTATATAAACGGGTAAGTAAGTGCCTTGATCTCACCTGATGTTAAGTGATGATAAGGCCAAAGATGGAAGCGCACTTCATCCGGATCCGGAATCCTCAACTAGTGAGGCACTTGCTATCTTGTCTCTAGGTGCCGGAACACAACAATGCTACAAACATTGATGTTATGGCGACATATTTAGATAAGATAGTGGTAGCTACAGCTAGCCAGGTGGACAATAAAGCCCTACCACCAACCAAACCGAGTACACAAACATGTAACCCCCGCTGGGAATCGAACCCGGGACCTCTGGGTCTAAACCGGTGGTCAAAACCACTAGACCAAAGGGGCTGTGCTAAAAAATCAATTGTTGCTAAAGACTAAAATCAGGTAGGCTACTCTTGACGCAAACTCAATCTCAATACAATTCCAATGCGATTATTATGTATCGATATTAGGATAAGTTTCGCAATTTCGGAACGCCCCATCTCGATAATAATTTGTTCACTCAATTTCCACGCAATTTAATTCCAATGTAGCGCTATTATCGCCTTTAAGAGTGCCATTTGAATTTTTTAGATTTGGGATTGGAATTGTATTGAGATTGAGTTTGCGTCAAGAGTAGCCTACCAGTTGCTGACCACTATTTTTAATGATTCAAGGAAAAATGTCGATCACTGGGTTCCTGTTGACCGTAACGTAATTTGTTACCCACAAAATGTTACATAAACCAAATATTTTCTGACCTCATTATAGATAACACCAAAGGACTTGAAGATTAAAACAAATTTCGACAACCACGACAAACATACGTCTCGTTCGTCAAACACACACAAACACACATAATCTGCGAGCGAGGGAAGTAAGCAACGCAAAATGTGACTTTGCCAGACACACAGTGTAAATAACTCACAGTAATGTGTTTGATACTTTATCCTAGAACGTTACATTAGCTAAAAAAAATACGATGATAAATGAAACATTTAAAAACTCAGTCTAATTAAATAGTTATAACACTGAGGAAAAGATAACATAATACTGTAATTGTAAGAATGGTTAGTCTATAGTCTATACTAATATTATAAAGAGGAAACCTTTCTATTTTTGTATGTATGTATGTTTGCAACGAATAAACTCAAAAACTACTGGACCGATTTAAAAAATTCTTTCACCATCAGAATACTACACTAGCGCTAAGTAACATAGGCTATATTAAAAAAAAGAAAAAATAATGCGGTACGAAGTCCGCCGAATCAGCTAGTGTATAAAATCCGACTGTAAAAATTTTTTTTGAAAACCATTCAATTCACAAAAAGGTTTAAAGGACAAAAATGTCGATCACTGGGCCCTGTCGAACACTGGTGCCGCTACCCTACTTACGTCTACTATGACGTCATTAAGTAGCAAAAAGAAGTGTGCAGTAAACAGCAAGTTATAACGAGACAACGGACGTAATTTGTGTTCAGCCCGCGGCGCTGCGTGGCTCAACTCTCAAGCGGTGCCGAGGCTCAGATTATTTGTCGCGAAACCGCATCACACGATATTAGCCCTTGGAACGGTGCTCCAGTTTGAGCCACGTATTTGAACGGTAGACTATCTGACACAGATGTCTAAGTCTAACTATAACTTTATATAAATAATAAGTACTTATACTAAAATCAGAAACAATTAGGCTCCAACCATTTTTATATATTAAGTTACGTACTTATTTAAATCAATAAAATCATTACTTTGTTTTGTACCATACATAATATACTTACAGTGTGGTGCCCACGAAGCTGTATCACAGCTGTATACCTATAGTTTCGTGAGGTCCCACCCAATCCTCTTAATGCCACACACATTTACAGAATACATTAATGAACAGTCGTATAGGATTGTTTATCCGCAATAACCTATTATTATTATTATTATCTCCTTTATTTTCTTTCTTTATTATTATTATTAGGCCCAAGACACCGTACTCGTAGAACAAGGGTACGACGAGCCGATTCAACGAGCTCTATACCAGGTACAGACATGAACCTGGGCGCTTCTCCCCACCACCACGGCCCGGTCAACCCAAGCAGAGGTCCGAGCCTTTAGAGGCGCCCTCGAGTTGTTTCGCTCCCCGATCCGATCTGAACCCCTCGGAGAATCTAGTAGGGCACGGGGACACGCACTAGTGCGCGATGCCGTTCCCTCTATAAAACCTCCTGCCGTCTGAGGCAATCAAACTCTCTTCAAAAAAAAGCAGCGCCTCCTGGCAGAAAACGAGAGCTAAAATTTTTCCAAACTATACTCCCGGACTCCTAAATCGAGCCACCTAGCATAATGAGTTTGTATCGTCCATAACTTGAAAAAATGTATCAATGACCAAAAAATTCAGAACAACAGCACATGAGCTTAATCAAAGAGAATTTAACACTAAGCCTAATGTTGAATATGACAGCTACAAAACTGCATAAAAACTTTTTGGTCATTCATACATTTTTTTAAAGTTATGGACGATACAAACTCAATAAGCTAGGTGGCTCGATTAAGGAGTCCGGGAGTGTAATTCCCGTTTTTGTTAACGTGATTGAAAGTTAAAAAAAATCGTACTCTCAGATAATTTCAATCGTCCTCATAAAGATATTAGCCAAACTTATGGAAGTTATCTCTACTGAGGGAGAATTTTCTTGTTGGAGAGAACTTGCCGAATGTCTCAGGCGGCATTTTCAGCGTTACAAGACTTTTGAGGGGGCGGCGAGAAACTTAAAGGGTGTGATCAAACCGTGTGATCGAAACACCGTCTCAGGGTTTCTATTCTCTGAGGGGTTCGAATCGAAGCAGGGAGTCAACTTGTGCTACTGTAGAAGAATAACCTCGGCAGGGCGCTTGTTAAGATAAAAAACAGACAAATTTTTTTGTAGACTGTATCTATTATATAATATTAATTTTATTACGTGTCGCAACTGCATGGTTCAGAATCCTCACTACTTGGGTGTAGAAATCGGTATTTGAGAGCCGGGCTTTTCGAAAAAATTAACATTCAGTGGTTTCAACAGAGTTAGGAGCCCAGTTTAAACTATAAAAATAAAACAATAGACTTGTAAAAATGTTTTATTCAAATCCATAATCAGGCAGCACTGCACTCACTTAAAACCTATTTACAATTATTTCAAATGCTAAGTACAGAATAATGTATGGAATGTAATTGAACTTTTGAAGTAATAATGAATTTTAAAGTCTACCTACGTCAGATTTTTTTTTAAATGTTTTTAATCTCTGATAGTACGTGGGACCTATTTCGAAAATGTGTATGTCGAATTTTGGTAACAATTTTTTTTATAATTTGACAGATTTTCGCTACATGTCGCAGCATACACTGCTTATAGTAACTACTATTCCAAACGGATTCTGTATAGACATAAGTACAGATTAGTGGGTAAATAAAATGAATTAATAATACCATACATCCATTTTGATTTTTTTTTAATTTGAATTTGTTGAACAAAATGCCTAATAAATACACAGGCGCTTTCGGGCCCAGACACAATAGAATTCCATTGTACTATGGTAACCAGAGCACTCCAGTCGATAAAGAAAATAACGTTAAAATTACCGAATTGCATCCTTTATAATCCATGATATAGATCATGAGTTATTAGTATATACTACTAATATACCAATACCTTATGAACAAATATACAACACTTTCAGTAATACATAATTTGTTTGTAATAAAATTGTTCCTTATGTATTAAGGTTCTTATTTTATATCTTTAGTAGTAATCATTAACCGACGACATAGATTGCCATCAAAAATCGACACAAACATTTTCGTAATACACCCCCCACTCTATCAAGTACCTCTGAAGAAGGCTCATGTCAAAGTAGATGTCTAAAAGCATTTCAATAAGTCATAATGTAAAAATAAAACAAATCTCTAGCTGATCCTAATCCAGTAATTGCTAAACATTATAATTCTTATGATTTAAATAAAAATAAAAATTCTCACTAACTTATTTACAATACCTAGTAAACTCCTACAATGTTGAATTAAAACTGTTTCCCTACTTCATGTCAACTACAATTATTTATTTATTATTGCTTCTTCATAACTTTGTTTTAAAATAATTTATATCACATTGTATAAATGTATGTTCAACTTTTCTCGAATTATATTCACGACATTTATAAATAGGGCACATTTACAAAGCTTTCTTGCACCATTTCTGTTATGATTCAAAAACAAGACTATTAGTGAGTTGTACTGTGATAGACCTGATAAATTGATTTTAGGACAAGTGGGTTGTACACAGGGTGTCCAGTAATGAATATATTAACATTTCATCTGTCAATAAATTCAATGATACTGTATTTGATAACAAAATTAGAACTTTAACTAGTCTAAGATCATTATACACTTAATTGCAAATATAATTTAATTTGACTTAAGTAAACGTCACATAATAGAGTTGTATATCATGCAGTTTATGTTCCTATTTATCATCTCATTAATTTAATTTATATTAAACAACAAAGTGGCTAAAGTGGCTAAAATAGACAATAATTACTGGACACTCTGTATATTCTAAATTAAAAAAGCAATATTTTTCATTAAAAAAATGCAAAGTTACTTCTGGATGAGTTCACATAATGAAGGGAAACTAATGATACTAATGACAGAAGAGAATTATCAAATTGTCAGGTGAGAAAACATTGTCGGGAGAACGTTTCATTACAACTTTATACATCTTCGAAATGTTCCAAAAGGTTTATGAACTCTTTGGCTGTTAAAGGTATTATAGATCATACTATAAATGGAATTTTATAAGATTTCAATAAGACTGAACACTAATGCAAAGCAAATAAACCCGCATTAATGTGTTACAGTTTGAAAGGTATGAGATGCGGTAAAATTATCAGGAAAAAGGGCTCAAGAGTTTTTTTGGCTTTTTTTAGCGTGACCGGACTTTTTCAGGGGCAGCAAAAAAACTTAAAGCTCAGGCTGTATGATCAAAACACCGTCAGAGAGTTTTAGAGGGAATGGTATCACGCAAGCGTATCCCCTTTCACTACTAGATTCTCCGCGTGAGTTATACCCATCCATGGTGTTGCGTCTAAAAGCTGCAGTGAACTTTTACTATCAGGTGGAACATAAAATAGTAAAAAAATATTACCATTTGTGGTAATAATCAATTTGATGTGACATTCAGTTAGCAACAGAAAAATCTCTTATGAAGGACCGTCTTCAAGTCTTGGAATAAAATAAACACATTTTACTCCCAGACATAAAAGGTTTGTGTTTCTTTTTTATGTTACTAAGACAGCAAGTGAGCTTACAGACCGCCTGATGTGAAACAGCTACCACAGCCAATACAAACTAGCAACAAGGGTATAACACACATGTTGCCAATGTACAAAGCTTGAACTCTTATACCTTTCTGCCCTGTAATTACACCAGAACTACTAACTGTTTTCTATTTGCTGCAAAGCTGTGTAATGAAACGTTACATGAGAAACAAACACGTTTGGAACTAAGACCGATGCTTGTTACGGTTTATGCTCTGCATGAGGCGGCGCCCCCACCACTGTTCCAGATTGAACGGCCTGAAGTTCGCGAGCTGGCGAGGACCCATCACCTCCTGATAATACTTGGCGTCATCGTTGCCACGCTCCAACTCCCTCGTCACCTGGAAGCCATATAAGACTTTTTTTAATATGTAAAATTACTAAAAAGAAGAACTAGGAAGAAACTAAGTTGGTAAACAAGTGAAGGTCAGTGCAGCCTATTAATGCCAAGGGAAAACTAAAGCAGCCCACTGGCTAAAGAAATGAAGGTTTAGATCTTTTCCAAAAAACAAGTACTTTTATTTAGTTCAAAAACATAATGATAGCTTCTTAGATAGGTACTGATAAACTGATAAACAGAATGGGTCTCATAATATAAGATATTAGATATGTGTTATTTCATCGTGAAACTCTTTACAACTTGTTAAACAGATTATTATCTTAGAACTGGAAACTCTTTTTTTAATATGAGTAAAAATTCGGACAGTTTTGAGCCTCCAGTAGACTATTTAGCTACCATAGCTATGGTAATATTAGCCAATATGTACCAATGAAAAATGTGTAGCCAATGAAAATGTATGTATGTCAATACATAGTATCATAATTCTATAAGATATTGTGTTATTAGGAAAGTTTTCAGTTGATAATATTTACCTGAAGAATATAATTTAAAAAAAACATCTGTAATCACCTTATTCCAAGATTCATAAATGTAATTTATAAGATCATCATGTTGATTGGTGTTATTGTTGTTATTGTGGACGTTGACTTGCGGCTGCATGGGGGGGCTGAGACGTGCTCCGTTGTGCCCATTTCCACTGTGTCCATTGCTGTTGTGTCCATTTCCGTGACCGTTTCCACTGTGTCCGTTGCCACTATGCCCATTTCCATGACCGTTACCGTTGTGCCGTTTGCTACCTGTCATATGTGGTAGTGAGCGAGTGCCGCTGTTCACATAGCTTGATCTAAAAGTTAATAATAATAACAAATCATATTTGCCTTACTTATAAAAGAATATATCTAATTGATAATATAATGGCATTATAAACAATCATAAATAACTATGTATTTCAGCAAGCTAATCTATTACGAGATACTGGATTGTTAATTATAAAGTAATATTTTGTTTAGTTGAGTTTGCAGAATCTGTTTAAAAACTAAATTCAATATTACTACTTTTATTAGCACTTTATCGTGTATTACACGCGCAAGATAACGATGTCAATGTTCCAAAATCCAAATAGTTTACTAATATTACTACTAACAACAATAACAACTTTATTATCGAACGCCACGCGATGTCATTGTTCTAAAACTCTAATCATTTGTTAGTGCAACTTGTAACAATAAAATGTATTACAAGCTGCACCAGATTTTCTATCCGCATTTATATCTATCATGCTTCATGCCACATCAATAGGAGAATAAAAGACGTAATTGGGTTAGCTGCTAATAAATTGTAAACTCACAAAAAATATTGATGACAATATACACCAATGAACAAAAGAATCGTACATTTTGAAAATACATCTCGCGTACAGTAAGTGTAGTGCACGGATTAAATCCATCGAAGAGTGATATTTCACACAATATGCAGCAATTTAAGCGGCAAGGTATTGATAGAAAGCGAAAGGTAAAACAACGAACCTCATATTGTTTCGGTCCATTTTTTCAAATTAACACACTTGCACACCTTCTTTTTCTTAGACTTAACTTTAATCCTTACTATCAAATTACTAACTCTAAACTTATGTCTTAATACATTTCGAAATAAAGGATTATGTAAAAAATCTGTAAATATCAATAAAATTCTAAAGATAAATAGACGGGACGCCACACAACACGACTAAGTTGTCAATTGCAAAATAGCAATCAGCTGCACTTCCGCAAACTAGTTTTCAACGCTGATTGGTGTTTACTAAACCGGATGCGCTTTCTCAACCAATGGTAGACAAGTTAGACACTGCGACAAATACATTTTTCTAACAAGAGATAGAAGGCAGTACAGTTTATACAGTCTTTGATAAAGTTATTTATTCGGTCACACATTTAAAAAAAGTGAGTAAAGTTAAAAAACCAACATGACCTTTACAAATCAATTAACCCATATATTATGTAATCGAAAAGCTATTTTTTATAAAGTTAAAACCACTCCAATGTTTTATGTACCGAACTTAAAATGAAATTATTTTATTAGATGACATTGATTTATATAGGTAAAATCAATGGATATGTCGATCACTGATGAATAAATTAATGATCCACGCACCCATTTAAAACTACTAAAATGTAGTTACTTTAGAAGGTTAATTTGTTAGAAGGCATCGCATGACTAACAGTAAATCTTGGTTGGTTCAGTGAGAAGAAATAACATTTGAAGGCCCCAGTACACAATGGCCCATCGTGGGCAATGCTTCACAATGCACAACTGTAGGCCACGTTCACTTGGTGTTCACACAATGGCTCATTGCTCATTGCTGCTTGGAAAAGTACTTGCGATGGACGTGGAAGCTTAGAGCATTAAACCAACCGTGGAAGTAATTACGGCCGCGGCTATTTATTTATATACTGCTTACAAATATAACGAATGTGTGTACCGCCACAAAGTTATTAAAAAAAATATAGCAGTAATAAGTATATGAATTTTCTTGAAAATGAATATTCAAGAAAAATAAATAATGACTAACAAATTAATGAATACAGCTAGAATGAAAATAGTGAAGTTAAATTGATTGATTGGTTATTGAAGTATATTATATTACATTATTGAATATCAATTGAACTTCACTTGGTGTACTATCCCAACACTGGTATTTATTTGTAATGAAATGACCTTGTAAAGGAGTTCGTTTATTTTATTGTATGTTTTAAAATTATGATAAATGTGTGTTATGTGGGGGGTTATTGGGATAAACCTGATCTAACATATAAAACAATCTTATTTATTGTTCGTAGTAGATTTATAGTTTTTAGATGTTACAAGGGTAGCTTTAATCAAATAAATAATAAATTAAATTAGTATAAAAAACTATCAATATATTATAGATATATATATATATATATATATATATATATATATATATACATATATAATATTTTATATTTTGCTTATTAAAAAAAAAATTAACAAGCAGTAACGAGCAGTGGGCATAATAAAATAGAATCACAAAAATAATTTTAGTATATTAAGATCACTTAATATACCTACTACAATTACTATATTTATTTATACTTTATTTTTACTACATATATTTATTTATACTATATTTATTTATAATCCATCAGGATTATTAATAAATGTTATTTTAATATAGTCAAATAATTTCATACGCTTTTACAACGTCACGTCTTCGATTTTAAATGAACAAACGCAACAAAAATTGGTTGTCTGTAAAGTCGGTTTACTGACGATAGTTGAACGTGACAACGTCTTAAGAAGGTGTCGGGAGGTGTTGGGGGTGTCGGGGGGTGTTTGGGGTGCGTACCGCGGTGGCGATGCCGGCCACGGGCTTGCACAGCAGCCTGCAGCAGCCCGTCGAACAGGTAGGCGGGAGGAGTTGGGGGTGTCGGGAGGTGTTGGGGGTGTCGGGGAGTGTTGGGGGTACGTACCGCGGTGGCGATGCCGGCCACGGGCTTGCACAGCAGCCTGCAGCAGCCCGTCGAACAGGTAGGCGGGAGGAGTTGGGGGTGTCGGGAGGTGTTGGGGGTATCGGGGGGTGTTGGGGGTACGTACCGCGGTGGCGATGCCGGCCACGGGCTTGCACAGCAGCAGCAGCCCGTCGAACAGGTAGGCGGGAGGAGTTGGTGGTGTCGGGAGGTGTTGGGGGTGTCGGGGGGTGTTGGGGGTAAGTACCGCGGTGGCGATGCCGGACACGGGCTTGCACAGCAGCACGGCTAAATTTCTACTCAGCCGATTGTGCTTCTTTGTCGCTCGTTCCGCGCTCTCGCTTGCACTTCAAGCCTTACATGGAACGCCTCAGAGCGAGGTAACGCCGAACTTTTTCGTGCGTGCAGCCGGCTCTATCGAATTATAAGACGTTGTCACGTCAAAAAAGTGCACTATCCCGGCCAGCGGTCGGTGGTGACGAACTAAACAATGGGCCATTATGTGTGAACACCACAGGCCATGCTACGCCACGATTCCTTTGAAGTGTGCTCAAAAAACCGACAACTGCCCGATTGCGCGCCATCATGGCCAATTGTCCGCCACTGTATGCCATTGCCTCCTGTACACAATGGCGTTGGCCTGTAGTGGGCCAGCATACGCCATTGTGTACTGGGGTCTTAACATAGAAAACAACTATATAAAAACAATTATATAGGTAAGTACTCGTAAAAACCGGACTAACAAAAAAAATAACTGCAAAGAGAAAAAACTGAAAAGAAAAAAACAAGCTAGAAATATTTCCTTGTCCGATACCTATAGTTAAATAATAAAATCTATAATAAATGAGTACATACATATAAATACATTGAATATTGATAGTTGTCGCATAGGCGGGGACAATCACCAACCAAAGAGAGTGCGGATTTAATTAATTGAGCTAGCCGCTTGAGCAGGCCGCTTGGTTGATGATTGTCCCCGTCTGCAAAAACTATCAATATTCAATGTATTTATAAGTACTCATTTAATATAGATTTTATCATTTAAGTACATACATGTATCGGACAAGAAAATATTTCAAGCTTGTTTTTTTCTTTTCAGTTTTTTCTCTTTGCAGTTATTTTTTATGTTAGTCCGGTTTTTACCATAAAGTTAATATATCAACGGAATAGATAGAGCAACAAACACGAGCTGTAAACGAAACCGAAATAGGATGATGCTGCAAAAAGAGCACGTTGTACTATAATTTCTCACTTCTCATTACTATTATCATTCATCATCATTCATACAAATGGAAATATTGTTTATTTATATTTGTATTACTTATAAGAAAAAATACTTTGACACTGACTAAATGTACTAATCGCACGAAGCCATCAACTAAAAAAAAGTCTTTGGTCTGTGACTTCTTGGCGGGAAAGTGAAGAGTCGTGTCTGCGGTTTTGTTTTATTTTCTAAAATGTATGTTTTGTTGAATATTAATTTAAATTAATGGTGGATTATTAACCATTAAGTGTTCGTAAGTGTGCATGAGTGTTGGCAAATTAAACAAAACAGTTTAAATTCTCTCAAGAAGTCCGCCCGAGGACTTAGTAAAGCCCCACATCTTTAGTGAGATACTCGAGGGGATGGGGAGTATATCATTTCTTACTTTCCCATTTCTATTATCATTCATCATCATCATACAGGAAGGAAATATTGTATATTTATGTTTTACTGTAAGAAAAATTACTTTGACACTGGCTAAATAAGCTAATCGCACAAAGCCATCTAATAAGGAAAAAAAATAGTTTTGGTCTTTCTTTGTCTATTATGTCTATGGATTTATTATTTGTTGTCTATTGACTTCAAATCAAATTGACTTGACGCTGCCGCTAAATATTGCAATTATATTCAATGCAAAAATAAAGAGTTT
This sequence comes from Eudonia mercurella, assembly GCA_963082485.1. Lineage (NCBI taxonomy): Eukaryota > Metazoa > Arthropoda > Insecta > Lepidoptera > Crambidae > Eudonia > Eudonia mercurella. The sequence goes on along the minus strand of OY720035.1, from coordinate 14,700,518 downwards.
AAACTTTTACGTCTTCTCTCTTGAATGGGAGCATCAAAACATACATTTTTAATCATGTCAGAAAAATTAGGTTTTGAAGAGCTACGCGCTAAATACAAGGTTGGTTTTTCCTAACCAATAATTTGAAGTAACCTTACGCACCTCTTTTAGTTAAAATAATCTGTGACATGTTTGTTTTCTAGGATGTACTATCTAAAGCATTTGCTACAAACAACATCGACCTGCTCGATTCGTTTACTAAAAATACAAATGAAGTCGACAGAAAAGCAGCTATGGACCAAGCTTTCAGGGACAAATTGCTCGAATTACTTGTGGAAGAACCTGACACGCTGGAAAACTACGTCTGTTTCTGTATAGAGTCATGTAGACGGCAGATGGTAACGCCTACAATGCCGGTTGTTCTCCTCGGCGATATATTTGATGCCCTTACTTTAAACAAGTGTGAAAAGATGTTTTCTTATGTAGAAAACGGGGTTAACATCTGGAGGGAAGAACTTTTCTTTGTGGCTTGCAAAAACAATCTGCTCCGAATGTGCAATGATCTATTGAGACGGTTGTCACGCTCACAAAACACTGTATTCTGTGGTCGTATTCTGCTGTTTCTTGCAAAGTTCTTCCCGTTTTCTGAACGGTCAGGACTCAATATTGTATCAGAATTCAACTTGGAGAACGTCACAGAATTTGGAGGAGACAATTCTAATAATCTTAAAGATTCTTTAGAAGAAGAGATGGTAGTAGATAGTGAGAAATCTAAATTGAATATAGACTACAATCTGTATTGTAGATTTTGGAGTTTGCAAGACTTCTTCAGAAATCCAAATACATGTTACAACAAACTGCAGTGGAAAACATTTGTTGCGGTAAGTTATTTATTACTATTAAAATGTGTGAAGATTTTGTATGGATTCCAAATTTTGCCTGAGATGATAATGATGATGACAATATTATGTCTATAAAGCAGAGTATAAGCTTGGAATAGATATTTTGTGTTTCTCCATCATGTAAACTTTGTTTTGAAAATTTTATTGCTTCTATGAAAGCGGTGCAATTTCTTTTGCCTATTCTTCTCTACAGCTAAAAGATACACATCCTAAAAATAGGTTAAAATGATTGGACAATTCAAAAGCTGTTATTTTTAAGTTAATTGACTCCATTTTAAATTGATGTAAAAGAGACAAAACATAGAAAATTATTCCGAGTTAATACTCTGTTTAGTATAAGTAAGGGGGTCAAAGTTTTCTAAACTTAAATTTTTTATGACTTCTAGCATTCGGGCAGTGTACTGTCCGCATTCTCGTCGTACAAGTTAGAAGCTGTCGAACTACAGAAGGCTAAACTGAACAGATTGAAACCGCTCAATGGAGATGTTGAAATGCAAGAGTCTAGCAAGGAGCAGCATTACTTTGCCAAGTTCCTTACTAACCAGAAACTGCTGGAGCTGCAGCTGTCGGACTCCAACTTCAGACGATGTGTCCTGATACAGTTCCTGATTTTGTTCCAGTATTTGACATCCACTGTAAAATTTAAAATGTACTTAATGATTTAAATATCTATTTGTACTTTAACTGCTCCATATGTAGCGAGCACTGATTAGTGCTCTAAACAATTAAAATTCTATTGTGTCTGTATTCACAGCAAAATGGATTAACAGGTTAACTGTCCAAGAGTTATAATATAACAGTTGATTCATATCAATATTACTTACTTAATTATTAATACAGTCAGTTGCCATGTGACGAGTGATGAGTTGACATGTGATTTATGGAACAAGGACGGGGTTAAATAACAAACCAGTTTGATCTATATAAGATAGTATTAATGCAAGCAATGTCTAGTAACTGTCTATTATTAACTTTTCTTTCTACAAGTAGTAAGTTTTGAAGGTAAAAATTATTAAAATCTAAAACTTAGAACTTTAGTACTAATTAATTTCCCTTTACTAAACATAATTTATTTCCAAAAAGTTGTATTACTTAACTTTAAGACCTGAGATTGGATGAGATTTTTGTCAGTTTACAAATAAACTTGTGTCAACAGGGAATCTCAAGAGCTGAAGTCTGATCAACAAGACTGGGTGAAGGAGACTATGTCGCTTGTGTACCGTTTGCTAGGCGAAACACCTCCAGACGGCAAGCGCTTTGCGGAGTGTGTCAAACAGATTCTGAAGAGGGAGGAGCATTGGAACAGCTGGAAGAATGATGGATGTCCAGGTAATACATGGAGGTGATATAGACTCATGCAATACATATAACAAACAAATGAAAATGCAATAAATATTTATTTATTTATTTATTTATTTTGAGGTACACTGACAGATACAAGTCAATACATGTTCACTTCAACGGCTAGACTGATTTGGATGAAATTTTCTGTGTGTGATCAAGTGGATTCGAGAATGGTTTAGATTTACAACTGAACCCGGTAGGTGGCGCTGCTATTGACGTCCATCATGGGATACGGGTGTTCCAAAGCGGACAAATGATTTGTTTGATATGTTGTCATGGAAACTGTTAACGTTTTGTTTGTTTTGTTGTCATGGAAACTGTCAAAGCGGTACGAAGTCCGCCGGTCAGCTAGTTGCTTATAAATTTAATTCAGACAGTAATCCTTAAATAGTGTACATACACAGCATGATCAAAATTTTAAACAATTTTTATGATTTATATTCGAAGACACAGTGAAAATTACATACATACATGCTCAGACCAAATAAAAAGTTAAGACGGAACTCTGTGAACAGCAAAGTGAAGCCGGTTTTTTAAATGTGTGTGTTTAAACGGGTGTTGCCATGATAATTCAATTACCCCAAAGTACAAAAATAACGTTAAAAATTAGCAACATTATTTTTAACGTTATTAGCAGTGGTCGGAGTAGGTATATTGAATTAAGGTCACTGACATCAAACGTATATGTTAATATGGATACTCCTCCGAGTTTCCGGATTATTATGATAAAAATACCGAAACATCGAAATTATTACATGAAACTAGTTAAAAATGTATCAATACTCTCAACGCTATGCTGCTAGTGGCGTAGATGACCAGAATTTAATAGTAAAAAATGACTGGTGTGTAAAAACCTTGTTGTAGTAAAAGTGTTGGAGTAAAAGCACAGATTAGGTAATAGTTACTTGTAAAAGTCTAAGCATGTATAAAATGATATAATAATAATATTCATTTCAACACACGACATCCGGCAAACAGGGTCTTTTGTCCTCTTATCTCTATGCTCAACGCATCTGACCAATTAGAATCAAGTATCCAGGATGACTCATTGACTGTTTGTTCGAAAACAATGCGCTCGCACCGACATCCAGACCAAGTGGCTCACTCACTTATTTCGGTTCGTGGAGTGCGCTTATTTTATGTGTTGTGAATATCTTGACTTGACCCTGGCTTGTTTACTGTCTTCTGAAATCTACTTAAAACGACGAATTTGGCTTATAACTACGGACATCGATTTATTACTCTTGGATTGGGCCCATTTGAAGTTGTTTTTGTACGGGTAAGTTTTAATTATTTTCACTATTTAAGAAGGTTTTAGAACTTGGAAACAGTTAAAAAAATCACTTTATAGCAATCATCACAGCGCATGAGAGTCCGGTACGCACACCGCAGGGCTATCACCGCTTCAGTTAAAAAAAACACTTTATATGAAACAGAATTTCATTATCGACTTTACAGTTGTGTATGTATATATTGTAAATTTAAATCATTGTTTTAGGTGAGATATAAATAAATATGGCAAAGGTCAAGGCTGAAACAGTGCAAAAGTGGTTATTGCACTATCCTGAGCTACTTTACGATAACGCTAGTGGCACTATATACTGTACAAAGTGTGAAAGTCATTTGAAAGCTGTGAATAGAGGCAACATTACCAAACACATTGAAGGCGCTGTACATCAAGGAAAATTTAAGAGACCGCAAGAGGAATTTTACTTCGACCTCATTAAGTTCCTGATTCTATGCAATATTCCTTGGTCGCAAATGAAAAATCCAGCGTTCAAAGAGTTTTTTCAGAAATATATGTGCAGTACTTGTTGTTGCGTTTGTACCAATCGTAAAGTGGTTGACGAATCACAGTTACGAAAAGTTTATTTGGAGAAGTTTTATAGGAATAAAATCAATTCGATTTATGAAACTAATAAAAATGAGAAACTATGGATATCGCTGGATGAGACAACAGACATTTTTGGTCGATACATAGTCAATTTCCTAATAAAACCATTGCATCCTAGTAATAGTGCAGGCCGGCCTTATTTGATTGCTTGTAAAATGCTAACAGCAGTAAATGGACAAACAATAACACAATTTGTACTGCAATGTCTAGAAAATTTATGGCAAAACACTTTTGAAGCGAAAGTTGACAATATTTTAATGCTTTGCACTGACAGTGTAGCGTACATGCTATCTGCAGGGCGAAATTTAAAACATTACTTACCTGAAATGAAGCATGTGACATGTTTGGCGCACGCTCTTCATCGTGTAAGTGAGCAGATAAGGTCAGAATACAACGATGTTGATATTCTTATATCAAATGTTAAAAAAGTATTTTTAAAGGCTCCTAGTAGGGTAAACATTTTAAAAGAAAAATATCCTGACTTACCGTTGCCTCCGCAACCAGTCATTACCAGATGGGGTACTTGGTTACAGGCAGCATCTTACTACGCTCAACATTTAGATAAAATAAAAGAAGTTTTATCCTGCTTGAGCAGTTCTGATGCTATAGCCATACGAAACGCAAAAAACATTTTGGAAAAACAAAATTTAGAAAATGATTTAAAATATATTGAAGAAAATTACTCTATTATACTACTAGCCCTAAAAGAGTTACAAAAACAAAATTTATCTCTAGCTGATTCACTTTTAGTATTTGATCAAGTAAGGGCTACGCTTAACGAGTGCAATAATGAGAATATAAAAAATAAAATAGAATCAGTTATGGAACGAAATCCAGATTTAGATACAATTAGAGAATACAGCGAGAGTATTGAAAAAAGCGTAGCAAATAATCAGAAACTTTATTTCAAATTCGCTCCATTGACATCTACAGATGTTGAACGATCATTTTCCACTTACAAATGGATCTTAGATGTTAAAAGAAATAGCTTAAAATTAGAAAATATTGAAAAAATTATAGTTATTTATTTTAATTGTATAGAGACAGAAAATCAAAATGTAGAACTTGTAACCGATGAGGATTAAAAATAATTATTTTTAATAAAACTGTAATAATGATTATTTGTATTAACAATAAACAATTTTGTTTGCTTACATATGGTTTTTTATTTTATTACTCTATTTACCAAATTTTTGGAAACTCCGGTACATTCCGGAAGAAATGCATGTCCATGTTATGATATCATGACGCAAGTATCTAAAATCAATATACCTACTCCGACCACTGGTTATTAGTTAATAACGTTATCATATGACATAAATAAAAGTGATCCATTCCGACGTAAGCTGTTGGTAAAAAGTAGTGGCGGTAGGAGAAAAGAAATGGAAAAAGTTTTTCAGGAATAAAACTTGTCATTATTTATTCAAATTATTTAATTAAAAACCTTTATGTTTAATTAATTTCTTGTATGCTTCCTTTTACTTTCTTTAATCGCTTTGCATCTTTGACTACATGTCAGGTCCATTTTTTCAATTTGCTATTATACCGAACCAATTTTGATAACTTAATTAGGGGATGAGGGAGAAGGATGGGTACCCTTAAGATATTTATTAATTTATTTATTTTATAAAAGAAGGAGGCAAACGAGCAGGCGGGTCATCTGATGGAGAGTAATCACTGCCGCCCATGGACACCCGCAAAACCAGAGGAATCGCCGACGCGCTGCCGGCCTTTATTTAACGAAAAAAAACATATAGTTAATCAGTTCACTAACAGCGAAGATATCGCGTCGCGTATTCATAAACATTAAAAAAATACAGTCGAATTGAGCACTTACCTCCTCGTTTTTTAAAGTCGGTAAAAAATTACTGATAAGCATTACAAGAAACAAGTAACGTTACGTTGCGTGTCATAGACGTCACAATACCCAATAATAGGGTAAACAAAAACACTTCATAATGGCAACACTTGTGTTTCAAGCAATGACGTCTAAATTTTATTTTGATTTATTGAAAAATATTGGTTTCCAAGTTACGTGTGAAATACGATTCCATCTCGCTTTTTATCTTTTGAAGATTGATTCTTAAACTCTTTCACAACACAATTCGGCATTTTCTTAGATAAATTTATGATTTTTCAAAACGACTTGCTCCCACGAGCCGCGGACCTACACTGACAAGTTAAGGCGTAGTTTCGTTGTACGTGTGTGCGTGTAATTGTGTATGTACACGGCGAGGCGTAGTTTGACCCGGCTTCACTTCGCTGTTCGCAGAGTTCTGTCTTAACTTTTTATTTGGTCTGAGCATACATGTATACTCTCACATCTAGCTTATAGTTGCTAGAATTTTGTGAGAAATAACAGCGGGCAATTTATCATAGTTTCGGAGTTTCAATAACATCCAACAATTATGTTTTTAATTTAGAATTCCAGAAGCCCAAACCTCCGGTCCAGTCCGATTCGACGGACGAGGTGAAGAAATCGAAGAAAAGGCGCAGACCAGTCGGCGACATCATCAAGGAATATGAAGGCCAGCAGAAATCGTATATGGGCAAGTAAGTATTTGGAAGAAAACATGTTTACTGCACATACAACATGTACTATATTCGTGCACTGTGGTGTGCACTTGGAGAGGCCTATGTTCAGCTGCATGTATGGTCTAGTGGTAAGGTTTAAACACAGACACGGAGAACCCAGATTCAATTCTTACTTGGGCATTGTTTAGTGCTTGGTTTGGTTGGTGGTAAGGGCCACCGCAGACATGCTACTTTCATCATCGGCGATCGGCGATTAAGCCGCTTTTTTGAAAGCTGAATGCAGCGACCACACATTCCACACCGCACACTTAAAAACGCCAAACGCGGCGATTGAGTCGCTTTTCGGAAGCTCGACACAGCTTCTGAACGTTACACTCCGCACGCATTCGGATGCCCGGTCGCATCGATTTGCATCGAGTTGCCGATCCAGCATCGGAGCAGTCGCTAAAACGCGCGACTCCGATACCGCGTCCGAACCGAACGCATGAAGTCGCGAAATCGCGATGCTGCATCGATAAGAATCTCACGACTTTACTGCGATTGAACGCAGAGAGTCGCCAAAACGTGATTCAGCATCGATACAGTCGCAAAATCGCCGATCGCCGATACTAAAGTAGCATGTCTGTGGTGGCTCTAAGGGATTGTTCTAGGTCAGTGGCCAATTACCGCCATCTTATCTTACTGTCGCGGAAGTCTTCTTTACAAAGGAACAGGGTTCGTTATTATTAACAATTATATATAACACAGATTGATAATTATCCGTTAATTATCATTGCTTTTTTTATTGTTACTAGACTCCGAGAACTTCGAAATAATGGGCAAGAGGCTTATTGGCCTGTATGAGGTAACATCGTGGACAGGTTTACCAGATTTGTGAATCATTATGACTTGCGATATTTTCCACAAGTCCGGGAAATATCCCATTCTTAGAATGGCGTTGAGCAACGTGGTCAGTTACACAATTCCTTACATGGTAGTTCTTCAAGGACCTTTTTATCGATAAGGTCATAACCTGGAGCCTTAATATTATTATCTATTATTTTAATATAGCCACGTACCTCCCCAGGCTTCACCACTTTGAGGGGTAGGTGAAGTTGGAAATCCTGTTCTAGGGTCGCGTCTATATCAGAGTTTTGCATCATTTGGTTTAAAGACAAGGTTGAGGTGAACTGCAAAAGCCTCTGCTTTTTCTGTTCTAATCCACCCCTCTTCTGTCCTCAGCGGCGGTTTGTGTTGTAAAGGTCGATTTACATTTTTGCATGCTTTCCATAACGAGTAATTAGTTGCTTTTGTTGCTGATAGGCCCTCGAAGTAGGTCTCAAGAGCGACATCATTCGCTTCTGTTATTAACTCTTTCAGTTCTCGGGATGCTCCATTCAGTGTAGTTTTGTCGCTTGGCTGCCTACTGGTGTGCCATACTCGACGAAGTCTCCTTTTAGTTACTTAATTCATATAGAATGTATGATTAACTGTTCCTTTATTTTTCAGCAACGAATTAACAAAACTGTGGAACTTGTGCCCCGACAACTTAGCTGCTTGCCGAACCAAGGAGAGGGACTTCATGCCGTCACTAGGTCTGTGCAAGCTTTTCATTAATTTAAATGCCAAAATGTATACTGTTGTATAGTTTACGCAAACTAAACATTAAAATAAATCATTTTTTGTAGATCTACTCGCGTTTATTTTATACATTGATTTATATTATTTTTTCCATATATCCGACCATGCATTAACGCTACCAGGTTTATGGAAATAACGTTACTTATAGTCTGAACTTGGTAACGTTATCAAATCCTACTGTAAAAAGTGAACCAACACTCTTTCTGCATGTGTAGAAACTATTAATTTCCTTCTATTCATCCGTTTTGTTTTGTTTGTTTAAACATTTTGATCGTCACGTCGATCGCTTATAATCGACAAGTGATAGCGTATATTATGTGCTTAAGTATCAAAGAAATAAAGGTAGTCTATGTGTATGTCTAGAAACGTACATGGTGGGTGGCGGGGCGCGGCGCACGGCGTGCGGGGGGTGGGGGTGGCGCGCGCTTCGCCTATTGGCTCGCCGCTCGCCGCACTTCTTCGTGCACACCAACAACCCAATAGGAAGGCTGCCCGACTACTTGGACGATATGGTAAGCGAACGACTATTACTATCTTAAATAGATATATTTTGATTGGCGGATGGCTTATGTTCTCTTTTATTCCGATAACGATGAAACTTTAGCGCGATTTTTGATTTTCACCGCAGTGGTGATCGCAAAATTAGAAGTGACTGACTTCATGTGACTTCATGTCACTTTTAATTATGCACACTATGAAATGTCACTTTTTTTGCGTTATATACAATTTTATTATTGAGATACATGCCGTTGGAGATTTTACGGTGTCATAAATAAGTTACCAGTAACTTTGAATAAAAGAAAAAGAAGCACTCGTAAATTCATATCATAGCATGAGAATTAGTCACCGGGTCAAAAATCGCCTACCTGGTGGTGGGAATTCTGCCCAGAATCCGATGAGATGACGAATGGGTATGTAGGACGGAGACGACCTAGGTGGATGTTTCTTGACCAAATCGAGGACATTTTAAAGACAGGACAGAAGGACAGGTCAAAAGTACTATAAAACGGCAAGCAAAGAGTTAGTAAGTAAGGATCGTAACGAGTGGCAAGAAGCCTACCCCTATGGGAGACAGGCGTGACTGTGTGTGTATATACAGGTTGACTTTATATCACCATCCAAACCTGAGATGACTCCCGTGATAGAAACGAACAACTCTTTCTAATGGACCAACTCCCTAACTCGAAAAAAAAATCTGCTGTTCCATACATTTTGGTCGAATGAATATTGATGTTTTGCATGGAACAGCTGATATTTTTTTTCGAGTTAGGAAGTTGGTCCAGTAGTAAAAGTTCGTTTGTATTATTTCATGTGTAAGCACTTTGCCTTAGTCTCACCTGATGCTAATAAAAGTTAGGCCTACAGTCAAAACGTACTTTACCCAAACTCATCATCGGCCTCTATAAAGAAATATGTTTGTATAGTACAGTATTGATCCTTATAGGTGGAACGTGTGACGCGTGAAGTGGCGGCGGCGGCACCAGCTAGCGACAAGCCTGTCAAACAGGTGAGCTGATTTCTATCAAATATAACAACTTAGTAGGCCGACTTCAATGGTGACTGGGGATATGACATTAAGAAATCTGTAGGACTAACACGAACAATAATTATAGTAACTAGTGGTCGCCCAATGATCGAAATTCGACCGTAATTTTATTAAGGCTGCACGGATTGTATTGAAAAATTAAAAGAGATAGATTGTGAGTTTGGATTGGCATTGACAGATGTCAGCTGCATTAAAGACAAACAATACGTGTGTGTCAAATACATATGCGTGTGTGTCAAATTCATAATAGTGTGTGTAGTGTTGTTTTTGTTGATTTAATGTATTTTTCTTTGCATAATTAAAAAAAATTAACATTCGGATAACCTTCTCTATATAAACTATAAGTGTGCGAAATTTCATACTTCTCCGTTCCGCGCAAGTTTCTTAAAAACGGGTACAAAGTTTTTGCTTCACGTATTAATATGTAGATAATGGTCGTGCGTAAGCTTCGATCCAATAAGTACTAAATAAAGGATCCGGAACAAAAATTAAAGTGGTCCTGTTAGCTCTTTCGAATAACAAAATCTGAAACAAATTGGATAGCATCAACAACTTCAGCTAACTATGAACCTTACATCTTAAAAATAAGGACTAAAATAAGGTTGCGAAATATTTGTACTTAATATTGACTGTCATCGCTACAAACGTCATTGAGTTGTGGCTCCGTGGCCTCAAAGTCGCCTACCGTTTTTCAAGCGCTCATCAGAAAAGTTATAATAATAAATTAAAAGCTTTTTTGAAATGTTTTATCATTTACTATGCTAATATTTACCACTTTAAATCGTTATGGCGTTCACAATAGTTCACATGTTAAAGAAATGAGTAAAATAAACACGAGTTAATCCGTAAAAATGCTTTTATTTCAATATAATATATTTTTTTTAGGAAAATACAGAGGAAGATATAAGCGAGGAACAGATGGAGGCTGACCTGATGAAGGAAGGAGACGCCACCGATATTGAACAGGTGATCATTATTTTTATTTGGTATTCTAGTGGACGATTTACAGGGTTCATTTCTTTTCACGAAGTGTATTTTTCCAGTTATGTCAGTCTCATCATATCTTTAGCTTCATTATCATCGGCCTATACTGATAGGTATTTTAAAAAAAATAGCAGCTCTATCGTGTCAAGCCAAACTACAATTGGATCTGCTTTATAAATTTTCTTGTGCACACAATAAAAGTAACAAAGCAATAAACTGCAGCCGAAAAGACAGCGTTTTGGCTTGATAGTCCTCGAATGCCGATTGACATAGCGATCAGTCTGATATCCGGAGTTCCTAAGTTTAATTTCCAGGTCGGGCAAAAAGTAGTTTCCGAGTTTTCGATGCATTGCCCGAGTTTGTGATCAACCCGCATTTGGCTAACGCATTGTTTTAGCCAATACCCATAAATGAAAGCGATGACTCGATTTCAATAAAGCCAAGTCGAACAGTAGGACAATTATAGTTTTTTTTTAATTATTTATAAAAAATCCTCAGGTACCAGACTCAACGCACGTCGTCGAAGAAGATTACGACAAATCCACACGCTCGCGCGTCACGATGATCTCTTCCAGTCAACTAGAGGCAGTCGCCTCCAATCTCACCGACTGGAAGAAGCTAGCCATCAAACTCGGCTTTAAGACTGATGAGATACAGTTCTTCGAGTCTGAAAACGCTACAGACGCGTCCCGTGCGAAGAATATGCTCCAGTTGTGGTTTGATGATGATGAGGACGCGTCTGTGGAGAATCTTCTGTACATCATGGAGGGGCTCAAAATGGCCGATGCTTGTGAGGCGTTGAAAAGTGCTAAATGACGTTTGTTGAAACGTAGTTGTAAGAGGAGAGAATAAACTTGTATTCGATTTGTAAGTTTGATGTTTTTTACTTATTTTTTTAATAACTGAACAGTTGCCTTCATCTACTTTGGTAATACTTGTATAATCCTGAATATGGCAGGTAGGGCACAGGTCGTAGAACCCCGGAAAATTATAAACATACCAGAAAAGCACCATATGGCCGAGATATTAAAGTTGTTTGTTACTAAGTAAAATTGTGAAGTGACAACCCTAGGTCCAGCTGATACATTGTTCTTGTTCGTCAAACTCATGATCCAAACAAAACATAAGTCAAATGATGACAGGGTTGAACAAAAATAATGTAAAATGTTCAAAATGATTTTTAAAGCAAATTTTGTTAATTTCGGCGGGCTGGTTAGAACCACGATAGCTCAATTGGAGGAGCACCTGACCCGGAATGTCAGAAGGGTGCAGGTTCAAATCCTGCTCGTGGAAATTTTTTTTTTCAACATTTGTGTTTTTGTAAAAATAATGTAATAAAATAAATTTGAGTTTTTGTATGAAAAAGTAAAACTTCATAAAGATGATTTTTGCATGTTACCACGGTGTTATTTATACTTGGTCGCATGGCTATGTTTCGGGATATAACTGTATATAACTTCATGAGCGTTCACATGTCAATATTACTACTGGAACGTATGGGAATAAGTTGTCAAAGTAAGCGTTGGGGCCTCCGTAGCTAGTGGACAGATTCGCAACTAGACACGATTCTCAGCTGGACGGATTCTCAGCTGGACGGGTTCTCAGCTGGACGGATTAGCAACTGAACAGGATATGTACAGTCCATGACAACGCAACCTCTTGTACAGTCGTTTATGCAATATTGATTGGGACCGCTACACTGACATCCTTGCGCAAGCACAAGGGACCATCAGCGTCAGGTCATAACGCCAGATTAGAACCCGTCGAAGCGCATTCTTCATCCGGTACTTTTAAGACTAGTGTCTTAAGTTGCCTCGTGGACACGTAAAGTCCACTGCCTAATATCCGGATAGGTTACCGGAGCTGTAAGCTCGCTCACTTCTCGTTGCACTAAGAGCACAACTCGCAGTTCCACTGCTCGGGTCGTCACCTTGCCTACCCGCAAGTTGCTACTTCACACCTCGTTTAAAGGCCTTCGTGAAAAATGGTCCTGGTGTAGAAAGGAGGAAATACGTGAGCTGGGAGAGATTTCCATTTTTTTGATGGTGCGACAAAAATTTATTCAGCGAATTTCTTCGTTTGTGACACCGAAGCGCGCGTGATCCTGTGAAAGGAGAAGGAAGGGTAAGGGTAAAAAAGTTCTTCGGAGCACTCGCCATTGTATAGATAGAGTACTTCACCCGGATCCCTTGACTACAAATAAACCAGCTAGTTCGATGGATGTTACAAAATTAAAAAATTCAAAATTCAAAATTCAAAAACATTTATTCAGTTTAAATTACAAGTAGCTCTTGTGAATGTCACTATGCTATCGGTTCATAAGTCTACTCTGGGCGGGAGATCTTGTATTGAGAAGTACCAGCAAGAAACTAAGCAAGTGTCCAGCTCTTTTCTCCCTTACAGCGTCAAAAATATTGGAAAATGCCCTATCATAGCAGGACACTTTCCATTACAATAAACGCAAAAAAATATAGAAGACAACCACAGCATGTAAAAAAACATAAAGTAAAAAACATACGTTAACAAATTTACATCAGGTAAAAGTTTCAATTTCCACAATGTCATACAGTACCACTACAGTACTCTCGTAAAGGTCAAAAATTGTTTAGGAAAAACAAAGTTAAACTATAGTGAACAATACTATAAATACTAAAAAAATACTACAATGTCATAGATTGAGAAAAATTTCCGCCGCCTATGGACACCCGCAAAACCAAAGTAATCGCAGATGCGTTGCCGGCCTTGAGGAAGGAGTTTGATCCTGAGGAGAGAGTAGGAATTGGGTTGGGGGACGGGTGAGAGATGGGCCTCCGGTACTTTCACTCACCGGACGAAACACAACAGCAACGAGTGCCATAAGGTATTGAACATTGATAGTCTCCAAACATAAAATATCGCACTTGGTCCAGGGGTTCTGACGCTTACGATATTCTGTGAGAGGGTGGTATTACGCCGGGCGAGCCGGCCCATTTCGTGCTGCAACGCAGCTTAGCTGTACCACTCAGAGAATCACCTGATGTTAAATAGAAGTGGAGACCAGACGCCGAAGACAACTGGTGCGGCGTGAAAACAACGCAGCAACAGTCTCCCTTACTCTGCCGGCCCACAAGATGCTTCTTCACGCTTCGTTTGAAGGATCCCAATTATTCCATCAAGGAACCATAAGTTTCTTCTCGCACAAAAACTTGGTAACTATATAGGCAATAAGCAAACTATATAAAAACGACTATACCGACACACCTTTGATGCAACTATACACGCCAGAAACGTGAACCGAGGCCTTTGTCAAAATGTTGTAGCCGCCGCGGTTGTGCGATGCCACGCACATATTTTTTGTACGTAGGAGAGATTTTAAAAATCAAAATCTACGATTTGTAAATTTTTTCTTTACTTCTTATTCTTACTAAACTTACAAAAACCCATAAGTATTCAACTAATGCTGCCATAAATTGCTCAATTAGCGGCTGGAAAACTACGTGCGCGAGCTTCCAGACTGAAAAATACATTTATTTACTCAATCCACTTTGTATGTAGGGCAACTCTTATTTACGGTGTACCAAAGCTCAAACTTCCAAGCGTACATATTACAAATTGATAGCTCAGACGGTAGTTACCATAGCACTGTGAAAGATTTATAAAACCATTCAACAATGTTGGCCGCGCCGAAATTATAACTCGCACGCATTTCCTCATCCCGGCTGACTCACGGCATGCCCAAAACAGAACTTATTACGAGCATACTTTTAGGAAACGGTTTGACCGACGACTTTGGCCTTTACTGCTCAAGATTTAAAGTGTACCGACTTTGTTCTTGTAAGTTTGTTTGAGGGAGTTGAGACTAGTGTGAGACGAGCTATCACGGCGCCCTGTCCCGGCCGTTTGGAAGGTGATCGTGAGGAAGAGTCGAGTGGTGGGCGTGCCAGCGTAGGCTGGTCGCGTGCCCACCGCCCGCCGGTGTTTACAGAATCGCGGAATAGTCGCTGCACCGAAATTAGTTCGAAACGAATGCGTCAATGGGCAGGCGGAGCGCGGTTAGTGGTGCGCGCGCGTCCCTCCTGAAATATTATTTTTATGATTCGATACGCGTCGAGATTTTTATATTAAAAATATATCGGGGAGGAGCGGCTGCCGCAGTGTGACGTGCGTGCAAGGGTGCTGCGAACGAGGAGTTTGTGTGATGTGCCAGAGTCCCAAGTAAGTTACGCGAATTTCATTGATTTTAAGATGCAGTTTTTTTTATCTTTTATCTCACTTGCTAGGAATTTGTAGCGGTAGAAACTAGATAGACCTCTTTTTTACTTACAGATGCTTACATTCAACAACAAAATAATTAACTGAAAGAGTAAAGGCAGTTTTATAAATAAAAAGAGAATTTTCTTTTACATAAAAATTAGTTATTTAACTAATTATTGCTGACTGAAAAGGTCAGGAATACAACTGTTTTATCTTATAAATTATTTGGTACGGCTTAATAACTAAAAAGAAACAAAACATCTGGCTTTAACAGTTAACTTTAATACCCATGATGATGGTATAAAATAATTTGCGCGTTATGTAGCTTTCAGTTATTTTTATACATTTCAGCACTTTCCAAATATATGCGTACGCCAAGCCGTAAACTTGTATGACGTTACGGACATACTAAATCATCTAGTTGTTTCGTGTGGCTACCTACATGGAATCTAGATTTATGATAAGTCGTTTTGTTTAATGTTTTACAAGGAATAATTTTCCTCTCTGTCACACTTATTTGTTCTTACATATAGGTGGGTAACCGTAAGCATTATACTTATTTATTACACATCTGTTCCTGGTCAGAAAAAGAGATTCTAAAACCAAATGTATTTTATAATCTAAGTAAGAATTAAGTTTGGTACACAGATCTTGATAATTGTAGTCTGAAACATTATGTAAACCAAAAGTACAAACGGTTTATATTTAAAATGGCGTCAGTATTATATCGCCTGAAGTGCACCTTATATCATCTGATTACTGATTAGTGACTGATTAGTACTGATTGATCTGATTAGTGAAAATAACGCACCTATTGGAAAACTAAGAATGTTTTTTCACTTTCCTCCTATCTTATGTGAAATGTTGTGACTTACCATGGGTTAATACGACTTGATCAACATTCCTCTCATCCTTACTGATTTATTTACTAAAACCCTGAGTTTTTTCTGTATACAACTCTCAACCACAGTTAGTGATTTCTTTATTATCAGCCATTGCTTTCCGCAGGGCAAAGACCTCCCCTCCTTCCTTCCGCCTATCTCTAGGTGGAAGACTAACTCATCCCGCCATCTTCGTCTAGGCCAGGGGTCTCCAAACTACGGCCCGCGGGCCAAATCCGGCCCGCCAGTGCCATCAATCCGGCCCGCGACAGCTTAAGACTAGTGCCATCAATCTGGCCCACAACAGACAATGTTTTACTGTTGTTGTAAAATTAAAATTGTTTTGGCCCTTGGAACATACCGAAAAAAATTATTATGGCCCTAAGGCTTCAAATTTAGTAAAACCCTGAGCTTTTTCTGTTGCCTATGATGAGCCTTGCAAATGCTTATATACTGCTTATATATTTATAGCACTCTTCTGCGAAACCTCTGTACAGACTACAGACCGCTTCGAAGAACGCTTGGTCTCAACCTCCTCGTATTCACAGCATAGAGTAGGTGTGCGAGATTTTATCGCTATTTTACTCTTCGTCTTTCTTCGCGAAATTAGGTTCGCGCAAGGAAGTCCTAGAAAGGAGACGACCATCTTCAACCTAGACTAGGCTACCTTAAATAATATAGTAAATAATCAAAAAGATTAGGTAAATTCAGATAAGGAGCAGGACTTTTAAAAAGATGTTACGTATCAAATAAAAAATGCAGTTTTGTAAGCTTTGATGACTTCATAGATTTTATAACCTCTACAGTGACAGTTCCTAAGGAGGTAAGATTCTCTATCTGTAACAGTTTCGGACTTTTCCATAAACATTGTAACACACCCTGTAAACATGGTGTACTAACATTTTTCGATTTCACTCATATCTCGGTCTGGATCTATACTCGCCACGTTATCACTTTGCAGTAGTGTAGTTAGTACCGCCGTAGTTTACGAGTTTCGTGCTTCGCACATAAATCTTCTAGGTTAAAGATAGGCAACATTCTTGGTAAAATAAATATGTCGATGGATACTGGAAATAAAAACAGACTCAGATTCAGTTATACTGTTGTTTATTGTAGACCAATAGCAGACGAGAACTAAGTAGATACAGCTGATAACTGACTGCGAGGAGCTGACTGCGAGTTTTATGCACAATTCAAACCAGCGCCGGCCAGTGCACTGGCACTAAGTGGAGCGAGTGTAGCGGACCCTTTGGGCGCCCGGTGGCAAAGAGTGCGAAAATGCGAAATACGCAAACAATTTCAAGCAGAAAATAAAAAAATTATGGCACCTTTTGAGATGAATGAGTGATAACATGCTTTATTCTTATATTAATTCTCGCTTTACCCTGATCAAGAACTTGGGTTGGCGCTGTCGATCACACTAACGAAAATAATAATTGATAGGTACCTACCTATCTATGGCATCAAAACAGCGTCTAGGTGACAAACGAGGTTAGTTGCAATTTTGCTATTCATAAATTATCGTTTTCGTTAACGTGAGCGCACTAGGATCTCTGTTTCGGAGTAAAGTACCGCTTTTTTGCAATAGTTTTTGCTATGGATTAGGCCGATTCCACACTGCGTTTACCTATAAGTAGGTACATTTTTGTGGCTAATGCAAACGCGAAATTACAACTCGGCATACTGGCTGTAGGACGGTTAACGACCGTATTTCTACTGTTTCCCAACTAGATCGCTGCAGAAGCGTTGCTAAGAATCGTAGTGCGTAACCGCTCTTTTAAAGTCTTTGACCAGTGTGTGTTGCCAGTGATGACATACGGGACTAAGACGTGGTCGCTCACTATGGGCCTTATCAGAAGGCTCAAGCTCACTCAAAGAGCAATGGAGAGGGCTATGCTCGGGGTTTCTCTGCGAGATCGAATCAGAAATGAGGAGATCCGCAGAAGAACAAGATAACCGACATAGCCCGATGAATTGCTAAGCTCAAGTTGCAGTGGGCAGGGCACATTGCTCGCAGGACTGATGGCCGCTGGGGCGGAGCAGTCCTCGAGTGGCGACCGCGTACCGGAAGGCAGGCCTCCAACAAGGTGGACCGACGATCTGGTGAAGGTCGCGGGAAGCCGCTGGATGCGAGCAGCACAAAACGGGTCGTTATGGAGATCCTTGGGGGAGGCCTTTGTCCAGCAGTGGACGTCTTTTGGCTGAGATGATGATGAGATGATGAACCGCTCTTAGATATTTAAATTGACGTCGATTGGATGAGATTGTCAACCCGAGGGGCTGCAGCAGTTGTTACGTTTCAGCAGCTCAGACGGGCAAGTTAGTACCAGCGTAATATTATTGTTGAAAGAATTTTATTTCATATTTTTAGTTGGCGAAAGGAATCTATAGGGTTCTTAAACCTAGCCAGCAGCCACTTCACATCCCTAATGAAATAGGAGCACATTAAACGAAGATGTTATTCCAAAAGTTGACATAACACGCTTTAAATGTCAGGTATGTAATAAATTATTTTATTTGCTACCTATGTAGAACGTGGGTCTATTCATGCGTTTAAACACCAAATTACTTCGCGTTAAACACATAAAATTTCATACAAACGGACAGACAGCAGTAAACTAAATGTAGGAACAGTCATCCGAAACGTAGCTTCAAAGAGTGGGTATATTTGCCTTAGGAGACTAAAGGGATCTTATATTTAACGCGAAGCTGTTTCATGCTTGGGTAGGTAGGTATAGCAGGGGCAGAAGAATGCGTTGGTCCTGCGTCGGTCGCCAAGCGATGAGATTGGTTTCGCTGGGTGGCTAAACATACCTACATAAGGGTGGGAGTCCCACATATCCCGTTCGGGCCGTCCTCCGAGCCCGACGGTCGAATGCGTAACGCATTTTCCCAGCGTGAAAAAAGAAGGTAATATAGATACAGCAATCAACAAAAGTCGCTAAACACTGGAGTATTTTCTCAAAGCTGATGTTAAATGGAAATATAGTCCAAGACGCCAAGACAACTAGTGCAGCGTGAAAACGCGGTATCGGCCACACTCACATGCCCTCATCCTGCCGGTCTACAAGGTGCCTCTTCACGCCTCGTTTGAAATACTCCATCATAGAAGAAGAGTACCTAAACGTGTGCAGGTAGACCATTTCATCTTTTGGAAGAGCGACAAAGAAACGAGTTACCAAAATCTCTGTGTGCTCAATGAAATAAATCGAACACGCTCTTCTCGATTGACAAGTTTGTAATGATGTTATTATGACACGGTACTAAGTGTTCAGAAATATTTGTTGCTGACCGTACCCAGTGTAATGTTTATTTAGCAAGTCACGGTAATTCATTCTTGACCCAGTAAAGTTTATTAGGAGGCGTTTTAACGCTTTAAAGTCAGCATCTTGGCACAAGAGGAGTTCCTCTACGATATACGACTACGGTGCTTCTCTTTTGAATAGAGAAACACCCAACACCACGGTGTGATCTTGAACGAAAACGAGAACTTTTTCCAAAGAAAACATAAACTGATGTGTTAAATGTAGCTGCTTTTCTGACGTGTGCCGGCATCATTTGTTACAGCTTCTTGAAATCTGGCACAACAAATTACCGCGGACATGTACTTTAAAGAATGACAAACGATGGATGTGGCCATCAAATGACCAAGACTTACGAGTATGTCATACTGGGTGGCTAGTTCGAGTTTATTTGTTATTCGATCTCTACCTTTTTTTATTCCGAGGGAAACTCGTGACCGAGTCTCCGCGAAACTAGAACCATTCGCAGAGGATCTAGATCTGGGGTTGGCTGAGATGGAATTGGCCGAACCAGTAAAAGCCATTCGATCAATACCTAACGAAAACGAGAAACGAAAAGTGTCCTGCTATGATAGAGCATTTTCCAATATTTTTGACGCTGTAAGGGAGAAAAGAGCTGGACACTTGCTGAGTTTCTTGCCGGTTCTTCTCAGTACAAGATCTCCCGCCCAGAGTAGACTTACGAACCAATGGCATAGTGACATTCATTAGAGCTACTTGTAGCCTAAACTGAATAAATGATTTTGAATTTTGAATTTGAATTTTTTGAGAATTTATTTTGGAGAGTAACTTAATCTGTGCCAGGCCAGGAGGCCATAATACATTCTCATTTTCTTTAACGTGATCTAATGACGAATAAAAGTTGCACTAGGCACACAGAGTTTATTGTATCTATTGTGAGTTTTGGTGAAGGTCGCGGGAAGCCGCTGGATGCGAGCAGCACAAAACCGGTCGTTGTGGAGATTCTTGGGGGAGGCCTTTGTCCAGCAGTGGACGACTTTTGGCTGAGATTATGATGATGATGATTGTGAGTTTAGTTTACTATCAGTAATTATATAAAATACAGTGAAAAAATTTAAATGCCTACCCGACTCGGCCAGTAAAAAAAGTAAAAAAAAATACTATAGCGTTGTTATCAAATTTGTGGTATTCATCTGCAAAGATGAATCTGCATGTCCATCGGTTGCAATGATCGTTGGACAGATGGCACTAATGTCGTTCTAAAGCATTTCAAAAATCAAAAAGCAGTGGAAAAATTCAGTGCTTACGTCAGCCTTCCCGGTAGCATAGCGGTCAGTGCAGCCGCCCGGATAGCGGAAGACCCAGGTTGGGTCGGGTAGGCATTTAATTTTTTCGCTATATTTTATATAAATATTTAATTCAGCTTAAGTGTAGCAATTAGTACTTAAAATAAAAAAAGCAAAAAATTTACTATCAGTATTCATTTGATTACGTTTACGAAAACAAAAATTAGTATGGCATTGAAGCAGCGCCTCCTGGCGACATACGAGAAGAGTTAAAATTTTGACATACTAATTCTCATTTTTGTTAACGTGGTGATCTATGGCGAATAAAAGTCACACTAGGCACACTGAAGTCTTAACATTATTACCTCTACTACTGACGACGGAAGACTAGCGTAGTGAGCTTCCAGGACTTTGATCGATCAGTTACAAGTTGGGGAAACATTTAGGTTTAGGTTTAAAGACATTTATTCTCATACAAACATTAATGTTTACTTATAATGAGATACAAAAGATACTTAATACTAACATCGTGCCTCTGGCGCGTCGGCATCAAACAAACATAAATTCGTAATATAAGTAGGTATTTACAATGTGCACACGTATTCTTTTAGCTTGGATTTAAATGAGTTTAAGTGATTACATTCTTTTATTTTGTTAGGTAATTTATTGTAGTATTGGACACCTTCAAACAATATTATTTTCTTACCGTAATTTGTTCGTGTATTAGTTAATAGTAGTTGATGTTTATTTCTTAAATTGTGTCTATTTTCTTTTACGTGTAATTGTATATTGGATCGGACAGAGTTATCAATAATTTTCCTAATAAGAACACAAGTGGAGTATATATATAACTGTCGAAGGTTTAGTAGTTTAGTTTTTTTGTACAATTCTTTGGTAGACATTAGATAATTAAAACAGTATAATACTTTTATTATTTTGTTTTGTGTCCTTTGCAACGGTTTGAGATTTGTTTCGGCCGCACATCCCCACACTTCAATAAGGTAATCGAGATGTGACTTAACCAGCGAGTTGTATATGATAGGACGTATTCTGGTGGGGATGCAGTTAACTATCTTACATTTCGAGTACCTATACGTATTGTTGTGGCATCAGTGTTCGACCCAGTGAACTGGGTTACGACACCAGAGTGCCTAGCGTGAGTTTTGTTTACATCCGTATTCATTCGGTTACGTTTCCGAAAACGAAAATTTGTATAACAAAACCAGCTGTGCCCCGCGGTTTCACTCGCGTTAATTAGCGAACATCTATTAAAAAACTATTTTAAGAATATCACGCTATGATCATTGAAAGTAAATATAGTAAAAAATTATACGGGAAACGGAAGAATAAAGGAACGCTTGGAAAAAATATTAGTAAGACCCTCGGTCTTATAAAATATGGATATATATAATATTAGTTATAGCGTGATGTAATATAGCCTATAGCTTTCCTCAATAAATGGACTATTCAACACAAGAATAATTTTGCAATTCGAACCTTACTGGTTCGCTGAGATTAGCGCGTTCAACCAAACAAACAAACTCTTCAGCTTTATAATATTATATTATATAGTATGATAGTATAGATAGATACTTACCTTAGTATAAAATATTTTTTAACGCGGATGAAATTATTTATAATACCTCAATGATCAATGCCATAGTTTTAAAATCTCTGTTACCATTTACAAAGTAAACGTACTTTTAATTTATTTATGGGGCATATCATGAATGGTTTATTGAAATGGACCGTTCTCCCAAGAGTGACTCCAGGGGTGGTCTCGTCGGCATGTCGATCGCTGCCCGCCCAAACGCCATGGCTGGTTGCCAACGCCAACCCACATAAAGATGAAGCATGAGTATTCCATCACAAACGCTATAATCTCCATCCATTTAACACGATGTTGCAGCTTCCACAAAGATTTTTTTATTGTAATTAAACAGAATACGGTTTGTAAAGCAATGGGTAACTATTTTTTTTTAGATAGAGTTAGCTGATTGCCACTTCTGACGACATTTTCAGCGTCGCTGGACTTTTTTAAGTCGTGTGATCGAAACACCGTCAAAGGTTTTCTAGAGGCAATGGCATTACGCAATGAGCGTTCCCGTTCCTTACAGATTCTCCGAAGGGGGTCGGATCGGATCGGGTCTTATGGACCGATTTTTGATGTGTAACATCTTTCCGCTCGCTTTCTATATAAGCAATAATTGTGGGAGTGATTTCGTGATATGGGACGGAAGTATGTGTAACAGGAAGTCGAGGATGCGCGCAAGCGCGCGCCATTTTGTAAATTATATGTGACATATTGTGTCAAAGGTCATTTTTATATGTCAAATGTCTTCTAATGAGTATTTTCTGCATTTATTTTATAGTAATAAAATTTAATACCTGACTCATTTTTATCAGAATATAATGTTAAAATTGCTTATTATGCTTACTACTAAGGTGAGATGTCAAATGTTACACACCATAAGCGACTACTGTAAGGCTTGCTCGTTTTTTTTTTCGTTGAAAAGCTTTTGCCCGCAGTTGTACCGTACCGGGCTTTAGTGGGCTGCGAAAAACTAAAGCTCTCCACGAGCAGTGTGACTGAAACGTCCCCAGAGGGTTCTAGAGGGGATGGCATCACGCAAGCGTGTTCCTGTCCCTACTATATTCTCTGAAGCGTTCAGGCTAAGTGAGTGACTCTGTACTAAGCTACAGGCACAACAAAGGGCATTCACTAATTCCAATCAAAGGTCATGTGAACTAAAAGCTTTTGTGTCTTTGATTGCAGCAGTTAAGTGTCATCTAATAGTAAAAACTAATCGTATTGGTATTAGTAAACGAGCGATCCTTGAGCGATTTATCCAATTTATCAACTGCAACTAGAGCAGGCAGCCGCGATGCTTTTTCGGTATTAAGCCTACCGAACACACAAGCCAATGCTTGAAACACAATTGCAATAATCAATTTCCAATCCCAAATCTAAAAAATTTAAATGGCACTCTTAAAAGCGATAATATCGCTACATTGGAATTAAATTGCTAGGAAATTGAGTGAACAAATTATTATCGAGATGGGGCGTTCCGAAATTGCGAAACTTATCCCAATATCGATACATATTAATCGCATTGGAATTGTATTGAGATTGAGTTTGCGTCAAGAGTAGCCTACCAGAGGTCGTCGCAAATATCAATGATGATCGATCAGAGACGTCACTATTGATTTATATATGTAGGTACACCTATTAATTACCGATAAAGTCTTTCTATGATGAAAAATAATAAAAAGTTTTTTATACAATTATAGATTAACATTTTGTAGAATTATTATTTGGTGTAGGTAGGTAGGTAAGAATGAAGATACTGTACAGTAGCTACGTTTACCTATTTAAATAATAATAAATAAATGTTTCTCACACTCACACCAATTATCTAGCCCCAAGAAAAGCTTCCTTAAGAAACTCGTTATATGGTTAACTAGACAACGGATAAACATACTTAATATACTTAAATACATACTTATTATACATAGGAAACACCCAGACCCGAAACAATATAGAAAAACAGGTATTTCTAAATTGATCCGACCGGGGATCGAACCCGGGACCTCAGAGATAGCGATACCATGAAAACCGGTGTGCAAGCCACTCGACCAAGGAGGTCGTCAAAATTAAATTAAATATTTGCTTTACACGTATTCGAATTTTCCACCATTCAATCAAAGATCTACTTAGGTAGTTACCTACTTTTCCAACGCGTTCTGTG
Organism: Eudonia mercurella; assembly: GCA_963082485.1. Taxonomy (NCBI): domain Eukaryota; kingdom Metazoa; phylum Arthropoda; class Insecta; order Lepidoptera; family Crambidae; genus Eudonia; species Eudonia mercurella. Next base: position 14,676,302 of record OY720035.1, on the reverse strand, counting down.
TTTACATTATGGTATATTAAAAATCTGAAATAGACCATTTGCTTACACAGGCTTTCCAAATACTCTCAAGTGTTGAGAGAAGGAAGCAGCGGCGCCGGCGTCGGCGGAACCAAACGAATAGATTATTACGAATGAACATAAAAGTGAAATTTCAACACGTTCTAAAATTACTGAACGCAGCAATAAAAATCTAAAAATCTAGGTCACATTACGTACAGTTCAGACTTACGTAGGGTTCCGTCCGTATCGATTTATATTGTATGTATATTTTTTGTCTATCCAAACATCCGCGAACGGGCGAGTGTGGGCAGAGTTTCAACAGTCCATTTGGGCGATTCTCAACGCGTATATTTTAGTACAAAGTGGGCCGAACGATGTAAACATTCCTGAAGCGGCCTACGACTCGTACATTACATAGGTGCCTATTATATAGTACACAAATCCTTAATTACTGTGCTTCACACGATTACAGTTGGGTATCAATGTTTTCAGACTCTCGCCGCCGTCGCCGCCGGTGGTAAAGGGTTCTTGTCCTAAAGCGTTTATGACGCAAAACAACATCGGTTTCAAGGAAATGGTCCAGTAATGGTACACACGCCTACCATCCACCTACCAAAAACTGTACAATTTTCTCAAAGGACTTTGGAATGTATTATTAAGCGCCACCGCAGACATGCTACTGTTAGCATCGGCGATCGGCGATTTTGCGACTGTATCGATGCTGAATCACGTTTTGGCGACTCTCTGCGTTTGATCGCAGTAAAGTCGTGAGATTCTTATCGATGCAGCATCGCGATTTCGCGACTTCATGCGTTCGGTTCGGACGCGATATCGGAATCGCGCGTTTTAGCGACGACTGCTCCGATGCTGGATCGGCAACTCGATGCAAATCGATGCGACCGGGGCAGAAGCTGTGTTGAGCTTCCGAAAAGCGACTCAATCGCCGCGTTTAGCGTTATTAAGTGTGCAGTGTGGAATGTGTGGTCGCTGCATTCAGCTTCTGAAAAGCGACTGAATCGCCGATCGCCGATGTTAAAAGTAGCATGTCTGCGGTGGCTCTAAGTAATATGGTTATCTTATCTTATCTTATCTTAGTGGGGCCTGCTGAGGTTTCCCTCTTGCAGTAACACTTCGACCCATCGGGATCTTTTGTGCAACCCCGTCCTTTCACTCTTCTTCCTCTGTAAATATAGATGCCATAAGTTTGACCACGTCCTTAAGAGCGAAGAGCCTGAAGTCCTCCGGTTTCGGATAAGCCGACCCCAGGAGTCCCATTCAAGTAATATGGTTGAAAATGTATTGAAAAAACTTGACAGTTTTGGAAAGGTTTATGTGCAGAAGGTACGTGGAACCTTTAGGAACAACGCGGAGATGAATATAACTCAATACTTTCTCTAGGTGTGTGTTTGTTCATTATTTGATTTCCTTAACGTAACGAGCTTCCGTGAGCTTCTGAAGGCACGTAAAGCCTAGGGTTGCCAGGTCCTAAAATAAAAAAGTCGGACTCAGCTCTGTATTAGGCCGGACATTTTGCCCTAAAAGCCGGACATGGTGGGGGAAAGCCCAACACCCTATTTTAAAGCCGCACTTACGCTTTTCAAGCCGGACAACAGTATAACAATAAATAACTCAGATGAGGATTAAGGTTCTTAATAATTTTTATTTATGAATTCAATCAGTCTTGGCCCGCACGGTGGGTAGATACGAACCAGCGGCGCCAAACTGCGCGCATTCGCTTACCTTCGCCGCATGGCCGCACGATGGGACAAAAAAGCCTAACAAAAGCTGGACAAGCCGGACACGTAAATATTTGACCGGACACGACCGTAAAAAGCCAAACATGTCCGGCTAAAGCCGGTCATCTGGCAACCCTAGTCCCGGCTGCATTAGCAGTCGTCAACCACCAATCTGCACTGGGCTTGCATGGTAGTTTTTGTTCTGTTCGCTAGTGTTTCCATGGCTGGCAGTGGGGGATGAGCTAGTGATGATGGATGAAAACTATTTATATGAAAATTACAGAATTGCAACTCGCCTCCTTTCGCGGCGCTGCTTTGCGCTGCAGATATCTTCAACCGATTTTGCTGAAATTTTGTATACACGTTCAGTATGGATGACAATGCATGGTTAACTATGTGACGTCATTCTAAATTCAACTTGGCGGCACACCCAAGATGGCGGACTAATTATTTTTAATGCATTCCTACAATATGGGTATCAAATGAGAGGACTTACTGAGAATACGAATGTGAGTTTTAAAAAATAAGATGCTGAACATAATCTCAGTTGCTCCAATCCGTCTAGAATTTCGGTGTACTGCTATTTTTGGTGTCCTCGATTATGATATTGATGTCGAATTGTTCGAGTCGGTAGCATCGGTTGGTTAAAACTTTGATTTGTATATTTTTGTGAGATAGGCGTCAATAGCATTGGTTTGCAACCTCTAGGAGATGGATAACTCCAAAATCTGGAACAAAAGAACTGTGTTTCGTAAGGCACAAGTAAGCATCAAGCTGAAATAAGTGGCGTATTCCTCCAAACACCCAAGTCAAGGCCGTGCCGAGGACTGAGTGGCATCAGGGTGTAATATGATGTCGTGAACGTACCACCTCAGTGCACCGGGGCGAATCCTGTTGTATATTAGCACTTGTAATGTGGATCATCTACTCCTCCTGTAAGGAGGCTACAAAAAATATTAAATAAAATTAGGTACAATATTGCCACACAAATTATTAAAAACACAAATGTTGAAAAAAATTTAATTTTAATGACGGTAGTTGTTGACATTGAATGGGCGCCTTTGGCTTACAAAGTAAAAAGTGTTGAATAATTTCGGCGGGCTGGTTAGAACCACGATAGCTCAATTAGAAGAGCACCTGACCCGGAATGTCAGAAGGGTGCAGGTTTAAATCCTGCTCGTGGAAATTTTTCCAACATTTGTGTTTTTGTAATTTGTTCGCAACAAAATTTGCTTTAAAAAAAATTATTTTGAACATTTTATAAAATAGCTTGCTTATTTCTTAACTGATCTTTAATATTTGTTAAAATATTATGATCGGATGTTAATGACGGTAGTTGTTGACATTGAATGGGCGCCTTTGGCTTACAAAGTAAAAAGTGTTGAATAATTTCGGCGGGCTGGTTAGAACCACGATAGCTCAATTGGAAGAGCACCTGACCCGGAATGTCAGAAGGGTGCAGGTTCAAATCCTGATCGTGGAAATTTTTTCAACATTTGTGTTTTTGTAATCTGTTCGCAACAAAATTTGCTTTAAAAATTATTTTGAACATTTTATAAAATAGCTTGCTTATTTCTTAACTGATCTTTAATATTTGTAAAAATATTATGATCGGATGTTAATGACGGTAGTTGTTGACATTGAATGGGCGCCTTTGGCTTACAAAGTAAAAAGTGTTGAATAATTTCGGCGGGCTGGTTAGAACCACGATAGCTCAATTGGAAGAGCACCTGACCCGGAATGTCAGAAGGGTGCAGGTTCAAACCCTGCTCGTGGAAATTTTTTCAACATTTGTGTTTTTGTAATTTGTTCGCAACAAAATTTGCTTTAAAAATGATTTTGAACATTTTACACAAATTATTGTTTTCGATGAGTCATCAAAATGATCAAAAATGGTCAATAAAACTCACTCTCAGCACTGTATAATGCCCATTATTTTTCTTTCTATTTACAGAATAATATAAAATTTAGTTAAGTATATAAATTTATATAAAACTATAATTGTTACGTTGCACGTAATTCATTATTGTTCTGCCGGCCCACAAGATTTATAAGCCTTATCTAAATCCTGTGAAATGGATTGCCGGTGTCTCTCCACGGCTTAAGCAATTTAATTTTATGTCTCAAAATTAATTTTATGTTAACTACGTAACGTTGACATTTCCTGGATCTATTTCGGAAGATCCTGTTTCTTTTTCCTATTTAAATTACGCCGTTTAGAAAGTCACTCTTTCGGACATAACTTAAAAATGTACAGGTACTCTGGTACTTTTCTGTATATTTGGGTGTTCGATTGATGTAAATAAGTAAACAGCAAATTTAAACTTTTCTGAATTCTGTTAGAACAAACTCCCTTTTATTTATTTATCAAAACTTTCTATACTTACCTACACCTACATTTTCGCGTACCTATCATACATAATACCTATGTACCTATTTATCTACAACAATATTCGCGGCCAGTGCAGCGTATTCGAAAATACAGATATTAAACTATTTCCATATATCTAGGATAGCAAGAGTAACAAAGGGTGTTTTAAGCCCCGTGTTGAAATTGTACTAACTGCATCCACATTCCCAAACCTTCTTTCATCATCTCAGCCAAAAGACGTCCACTGCTGGACAAAGGCCTCCCCCAAGGATATGAGGGGTATTTGCCGTAATCGCCACGCTTGGCAGGCGGGTTGGCGATCGCAGTAGGTTGAGGGTAACCCCAGAAAGATGCTGCTGCCCATCATCTGGAATGGTCCCTTAGTCGGCTTTTACGACACCCACGGGAAGAGATGGAGTGGTGCAATTCTTTATCCCCGGCACCACACAGGGAGGAACTTTCTTTAAAAAAAACAAAATCATAATGTCTTTTGTTATACCTACCTATGTTCCATTTTTTATTAATTCAAATAGCTAAACATTTTAAAACGTCGCAAAGTTTCGACAATCAGATGTCCACTACGAAATTAACATCTCCACATCAACGTTTAGAGTCCATTAATGTCAGGCGCAGAATTTTATGTTATTATTCACGCTACGTTTGTAATCTCGGATTTAAAAGTTAGCGTTGTTGGACAGATAAATTGACCGATAAAAGTTTTTTTTCTTCGATGTCCATCAGGCTTTATTTATTTATTTATTATGCGCTTTCACCTTCGACCTCATCGTCACTGACCATCAGTCTTTGCTACAATTATTATTGATAGATATTGGCTGAATCAATATCAACATGACCACCATGATAAAATTTACGAAAATACCTGCAAAGCCCTTTATGTTAACGGACGATCCAGGTTCAAGAATATCCACGTTGTCATAGACCTTCATTATAAACGTTGCGATCATATTACATCATAAAGGTATTTTTATTATTTTTCAATTTGGCAATCCTGACACTGGTTGACTTTTTTTCTAGTAAAATTTTATCTTGTAATCATTTAGGTACTCATGATATTACCTACCTATTTATTTTTTGTCACATTTTCATTGTTGCATACGACCATCATCGCTTATCGCAATCCACTGCTAGACAAAGGTGTGACAAAGGCTTCGATCGAAGGACAAGTCTCTCCCAATGCGCGCCATTGAGCTCGATCTTCGGATTCCACATCCAGTTTCTGCCAGCCCCTGCGCAGATCGGCGTCCCACACTGTGTTTGCCCCTTCGCGGTCTCCACTCCAGTACTAGTCTACTTCAAGTCTTGCGACAGATGTGACCAGCCCATTGCCACTTCAGCTAGCTTATCTTATTGTACACGACCAATCTCTCTTTATTCTAGAGACGGTAATGCGCGACGCACATCCTAATTAATGGCGACCACCAGTCCACTTACTTCTTTCGAGCAGCATTATTGCTTTGGCGTTAATCGGTTAAAAGGGATTTACAAGAAGTAGAATCTCTATTTAAAATTTAGAATTCACAAGATGTTTACCTATCTGTCTAAAAGAAGCCAGAACAAAAATACTCAATCGGGAATTAAAAGGAGTTCAAAAATATAAATTGCGTGTCCGTACGATTTTCAAACGAAAACAAATCAGTCCATCAACACCAATCAGCGGGCCGCGATCCCACTCACTTACTCGCAACGCTTCGGTCCGTTTCTTGACAGCGCAAAGGTTACCCGATATTCCGGGAAGCGGGAAGAAGGGCGTTACTCTCTTGGTTACCCTACGCTCTGTCCCGAATTAAACAGAGTACAATCTGCAACACGTCACCCGGAACACTTCGTAATTCGGATTTCAAACACGCCTTATATAGTCGTCTTTCATGCTATAATTGCAGGCGCAACGTAACTTTACACCTACCAAATAAACATAAGAGCCCACACGTGCTTTATGGAGAGGGATTAAAGTCCAAATTGCAATGGTTCTTTACCTTGACCTGAGCGGGTGGTGTTATAACGTGCTGAACGTTCCCACAAATAGCGGAGCACATCCGTTAATTTTACAAATCAAACGCGTTTATAAGTTTGAATGTAAACGGTGGAGAATCTTAGGCCACTTTAGGGACAAAGGATTTGAAACTTCAGGATACAAATTAAATAACACCTATTATGTAAAAAACAAACCGAGAGTAGATCATGGTTCTCCACACACTTCTTCCTTTTTCACGTCATCTTACTCAACAACTGACATTTGATAGACGTATAATTTAATAATAGTTTTAAACACTTTTAAACTTTCGTGTTTCATATTGAAAACTAAAAATTAACGAACGCAAATTCCTTAATCATTTATTGTATCAAGGTATATCGATCTTTTTATACCCGCGCCGTTTCAACAGAGTTGTGATGGTTTTCCTGTATCCCTTTTAAATTTCTTTGTTTAAAATGTTACAAGCTTGTGTTTATACTGTCAGCTCATGACAAGCCGCTTTGTCATAGTTACTTTGCGCTTTTAATATATTATTCTTAATTAAATGCGACTATCGTCTTATGCTTGTTACGTATGTTACGTATTTACGTATTGTGTTAAGGATAACCTTACGGATGGATGGATGAAGGATCATCCATCCATGACACGGTAGCACTCAAGTTTTCCGTTATTCATCATCAACATCATCATCATCATCAGCTCATTTTTATGGCCCCACTGCTGGGGCACGAGTCTTTCTTATGGATGGATAGGGAGAACGGGCCATAAACCACCACGCGGGCCCAGTGCGGTTATTAACGACTGCTGATTGGTGGTTATTAACGACTGCTAATGCAGCCGGGACCAACGGCTTTATGTGCCTTATTCATATATCAGCGAAAACATTCCTTATAAACTAGTAAGATAATGTACCAAGAAATAGATTTCTCACTCATAAAAAAATGCTATTACTTAAATACTTACTTGCTTGCTTGTTGTAACATCATCTCAGCCGAAAGTCGTTCACTGGAAAGCCTCTCCCAAGGATCTCCACAACGACCGGTTTTGTGCTGTTCGCATCCAGTGGCTTCCCACGACCTTCACCAGATCGACTGGCCGCCTTGTTGGAGGCTGTTCGTTGTATTCCGTTAGATCATCATCATCATCAGCTCATTTTATGTTCCCACTGCTAGAGCATGAGCCTACCCTATAGATAGATGGATAGGGAGAACGAGCCATAAACCCACCAAGCGGACCCAATGCGGACTAGTGGTTGTTAACGACTTCTATCTAATACAGCTGGGATCAACGGTTTTACTGCCTTCCAAAGCACGGAGGAGCTCGAGATGAAAAAAATTTGGTCACCCATCCGATGACCGGCCTATGCGAGAGTTGCTTAAATTTAGCAATAGCATCGAGCTCCAGGTAAATGTCCAAGTTGACATCTAAAAGTAACTGCTAAATGAATGGGCAGCGGCTGACGGCAATGACGTGAAGTGTCTGAGACACCGAGGTGTATTTCGAGTGTGCGTTTGGACACATGCTTTCATTCATAACCGCCTCTCTCTTCCTGACACGCGAACGTTTCAATAACGCGTTGACTTTTATAATAATTATGAATGGCGGTGTGGAGTTGAGTTGTGGGAATCAACGGCGGCGGCGGCGGCGGCTGGCGTAGGAATTAAGAAATATTGTAGTGGCAACTATGTTCGACACTTAAAGCCTAGTTTTGTCGCCAAAAATAACAAACCTACTTACCTATATTCTCTAGATACCTATCTTCTCAGCTTTGCAGATGACATGAAAGATTTTCTGCCATCTCTTCACAGGAAGACGTCGACGCCCTTCAGGCAGATCTGTCTCGTCTTGACCACTATTGTTGTCTTAACCAACTGGACCTCAACCCATCTAAATGTTTTTCTGTTACTTTTAGCCGTAAGAGGGACATTGTACAGTCTTCATAATGTTATACCCTAGGTCATGCACTTGAGAGAAAAACTCTTGTCAAAGATCTTGGTGTCAGGCATGACACTAAACTACTATTTGACAGTAATGTTGACAGTGTTGCAACTAAAGCCTATAGGGCCCTGGGATTTGTTATGCGTAGTTCAGTGGGATTTGCCAGAGCTAAAACATTGAAAATATTATATTGCACTTTTGTTAGAAGTCACCTGGAGTACGCATCTCAAGTCTGGAACCCGAATTATCAGATATACTACTCGTCTTGAGAACATACAAAAGAAATTTTTGAAGTTCCTGTGCTACTGTATAAAGGATACTTTTAACTCCTCGAACTACTTAAATGTCTGTAAGAAACACCACCTTTTACGACTAGAACTAAGACGCGAGATAGCTAATAGTATCTGATTAAAATTACCTCGGCTAAGATAGACGTCCCCAATTGTTAGCTAAGCTCTCGTTAAAAGTTCCCCAAAGGAATTTTAAGAGTAATCCTACCATCTGTTTACCAAAATTATTTTGAAGAGAGATTGCTGATTGCCTCAGACGGTATTTCCAGTTTCACCGGGCTTGTTTGGGGGCGGCGAGAAAATTAAAGGGTTTCTCAAGCCGTGTGAAACGAATACCTTCGGAGGTTTTCTAAAGGGAACGGCATCGCGCACTAGTGCGCGTCCCCGTGTGCCCTACTAGATTCTCCGAAGGGTTCGGCTCGGTTCGGGGAGACTTGTTTACCAAAAGTGAATATCAATTACAGGCAGAATAGTTACTTATGGCGTGCCTGTGACAAATTTAACCTACTTAGCAAGCAGTTTGAACTGGACCTTTTCTGTACCAGTGTACCATCAGCGAGGTGGATGTTGAGCGAGCAGTTCTTTGAACCCACATAATATTCGTAACTGATATTCTGTCGCGCTAATACCAATTCGTTAATAGTTTGAGCGAGGTTAATAATGCGTGGCTTAGCTTCTAGTTTAATTAATATGTAACTTCTATCGGTGAGAACCTATTAGTGGTTTTTATGTGTAATATTTTGTAACCTCTATTAAAATTTTGTAAACATTGGTTTTCCTAAAATATTAAATAAAATAAAAATAAAATAAAATAGATGTTCATTGAAATTTTACGGGTTAACAGCGAGGAGCAAGCAGGTGGCCTGTATTTAATTGTTGAGAAAGATTAAAATCAGGTCCTATTTTTAATGTTTAAAAAATGTCAATTACCGTGGTTCCTGTCAAACACTGTTGCCCTATACTATTGCTTTAGGCACATAAGCCTAGGAAGTATTTTGCAATTCTTTCTATTGTTAAATTGTCTCGGTAATACAAATTACCAACATAGGTACCTACCTGAGTGCATTTCAGACATAAAACGTATACAAAATATCTACAAACAGAAGTTTTATTTCGTAAAGGCTTGTGTTTAAACGCCTACCAAAATGTATCAATTCTACTACCAATAAAATTAGAAACGCTTACCAAAACGGATAAATGCTCACCGAGTTATGTTTCCTAAAATATTATAAAAAGGATACAATTCAATTTTTATTAAATGCCTTAAAAATATATGAATACCTTTTAACTGCATTTCAGACCAAATATCTTATTTTGTCACCAAATAGATAACACCAATATTTTATGCCTCGAGTTTCAATTTGGTAATTTTTGCTGTCTAATGTCTAATAAAAAAAATAACCTTCTAACCTATCACGTGACCTACAGGAGTAGGGCAGCTAGTATCCTCAATCATTTGAATAATAGTGTAAAAATTTGGTGAGCATTTATCCATTTTGGGAAGCAAAAATAATATTTGTACAGTCATTTAATTTATTTGGTACTTACTTTAGGCTTAGGGTCTAAAAAATATTTCTGGTGAGCGTTTAAATTATACCCTTTCGTAAACAGTACCTACCTAGGTATTGCTATATTTGACATAGAAAAATCTAATGTAACACGAAAAACTACATCCTTCAAATCACTGGCAAGCAAGCCAACATTTAATTATACGTAAAAAAAAACTATTTTGTAGTTGTACACACTATTCCAATCCTACACAGAAAATGTAGTGCACGGGCTATTTCGAACTCTAGTTTCGCGTCAGCCACTCTTCCGTTGCGACTTTGCCAAAGCGTGTACCGGATTGTTTAATAATTAACCAATTTGTTTCAATGAGGTAGTTAGGAAAATAACACAGCGTTAACCTTGAGTATCATTCTTAAGCACAGGCGCATCGGTACCTATTTACCCAAATTTCGTTGTAAAGTGAGAAAAATGTCGGTAGTAGGAGTATGAAACACCCGTTCTGCTATTTACTCGTAGAACCGTTCAAACGTCATCGAGGCAACGAAAAGAAAGCCATTTTGGATAAAAGCAGGTCTGAATCTGTTCACTAAAGTCCACTTCAGCCGTTATTATTCGCTGCTAAAGCCCATGTCGTGGCCATGCAGGCACTTAAACTTAAAGATCTACTGTAACCGGGTAGGTATAACCCTTCGCTTTGGTTTATCTTGATGATTGAATTAACTACAACAATCCTTTCGCTCTAGCAAAGATAATAAAGTTAGCTTTAAAAGTTCAAAGCAGAACTTATGCCAAAAATTTGGCCCGGACGTGGACGCGCTCGGACACGCCCTCCAAACGGTCCGGTACCCATTTCGAGTGATGACGTAGCGACTAATGTCACGAAAACATTATTTACATATACAAATATTTATATTTTTAACAAAGAGTTCTAACTATATAAATTTCTATCAAAGAACTAAAACGGCGATTAAGGGCTGATTTTTCAATCGTCAGTTAAAGTTTATTCATTGAATAATTTTGACATAATGACAGATTCTCTTTAGAAAATATGTCACAATGGCAATGTTATTCGTTGGATAAAACTTATCTGAGGATTGAAAAATCGGGCCTAACGCAAACTAATTAGTACCTACTTAAAAGGTATCATTTATACCCGACGTTTGCGTTAATCCCCGTTTAAATTCTTTGACAACTATGAAACGCGAAAGTTTATAAGTGAATATTATTATTTCTTCTGTGGTGGTTGGTACGCTGGAACAAAAAATCCTTTGCGCGAAATCCACAAGATCCAATGACACTACACCGACGAACGTTGTAATAAGAAACTAGGAAGCGCTGACGACTGGATGGCCACTCTACATTGGCAGAGTAAGACGTCTACGTAGGTACAACGTTGAAAATAATTCTCAAGATACCAACTTTCTATTAGTAGGAGCAATAATTTTGCATTGCAGACAAACACTTCAGTTTGATGTGTCTCTATAAATATAACGAATCTTGCGTTAGACCGGCCCGACCCTAAACCAAATAGGTACACAGTATTTGATCAATGAACCGACCTCTTTTTTGCCCGTTGAAATTGTTTACGCATACACGCCGTGCCTAGGGTGATGCTGCGTTTGTGTGGGACCCCCCCTTATGTTATGGGGGGTCTACCCACTAAAACACCAGAATATCCTCTCCGCATTGTAAGGCTGGGCCACGGGAGCAGTTTAATACTGACGGCCGCAAGTCCGCAACCCACGCCATTGCACTCCAACTGCTGTTTCTTTCACCTTAGGCGGAGGAAAACTGGTTATTTTATGTCATCAGCCAAAAGACGTCCACTGCTCTCACAAGGATCTCCACAACGCCGGTTTTGTGCTGCTCGCATTCAGTGGCTTCCCGCGACTATTCTGTTTTAGGTAATAATAAATTTTTCTCAATAATTTATTTAGGGTAAGGTTGCCATTATTGGACCACTTATCAACTTTGAATTGATATAACAGCTTAAATATGATGATTAGAAGAAACGTGATTTAACATTTTTATAAGAATTATATACAAGAATTTACATGTATCGTTTCAGATTTTTCGACGTGACCGAAAAGAGAGAAAATAAAAAAAATTGGCCTTGCCATGGTTTCTTTCTTTGGACCACTGTTTCTTTAATTGAACCAGTGAGTTGCTATCATTGGACTTAGGAAATTTCTTTCAGTGGTCCATTCAACGCAACCAACCATAAGAATTCAAACAAATAAAAGACTAATCCCTTTATTCATAACAAAATATTTAAGCATAATTTAGTTAATCATTGTTTTGTCTCTTTTTCTCAAATTCAAAATGACGTTTGTGTGACGTTGACAAAATAGTATTTTACTTAATAATGTTTAAATAGTTTTTACAAATAAGGGGGTAAGTAGGTATATAATTATCAATTTTTAATTATTTATTCACTCAACGCTTAATTAAATAATGGCAACGCTTGGAATATCAATCAGTCTTCTATTTAAAACTTTTACAATATTATCAATTGTAATCTAATATATAAAATTCTCGCGTCACAGTTTTCGTTGCCATACTCCTCCGAAACGGCTTGACCGATTTTGATGAAATTTTTTGTGCTTATCCGGTATCTATGAGAATCGGCCAACATCTATTTTGCATCCCCCTAAATTTTAGGGGTAGTCCACCCCTAAATTTTTTTTTTATTTTTTATGGCAAAACAACGTTTGCCGGGTCATCCGGTATCTATGAGAATCGGCCAACATCTATTTTTCATCCCCCTAAATGTTAGGGGTAGTCCACCCCTAAATTTTTTTTTATTTTTTATGGCAAAACAACGTTTGCTGGGTCATCCGGTATCTATGAGAATCGGCCAACATCTATTTTTCATCCCCCTAAATGTTAGGGGTAGTCCACCCCTAAATTTTTATTTTTATTTTTTATGGCAAAACGACGTTTGCCGGGTCAGCTAGTATTATATAAAATTACAAAACATAACATTATTAATCTTAGTCACAAACTCGTTTTGCGAGGTTTCACAGCCCCAAAAATCAACAGCAAAAAATTAAAACTTAAAATTAAAAAGACGTAACGCGTAACATAATATTTTTAACATTAATAATCTTAATTACTTATTCTAAGAAATTGTGCAAGTGTCACATCACAGCCCTACCGCGCGGACTGCGAATGACTCCATCGAGTGCTCTGGGTTCCGCAAAAGCGGTAGGAAGACGGATGTCGGGCGGTTTAGTGGGTCGCGTCGGTCACAGCCCATTAGATGACCAACCACACACACCTCCCGGGCCTGCAACACGGTCTTGGATTCTTCATTTTCACTGTTTTAGTAATACCCTTTTAAATGGACTTGACGTTTACTCTATACCTAGTACGTTGGGGTCTACGGCTCTTCTTTATCAGCTCAGCAATAACCTTCTTTGCTCCAGGAGATATACTAGCAATGTGGAAATCGGAACTAGTGCTTGGAGTTTGCTCAATGAGATCGGTATCGACACAGTTGCCTACGAATTAGGCTGAATGTCGTGAATGCAGTGACGCATCGCCCAGGATGACAGCGCAGCCACTTTTCGGTATCATTAATGAAATAGCAACTCAAAGGCTTAAAGAATGAGGTATCAAGTGGCTGTAGTTTACTTGAAGTGGAGCGGGAGCAAAAATTCTGATGCGAAACATTTCATGTTCCACCCTGAGATCTAGGCATTAACAAATAGATAGCGTAGGCGATAGTGTAGGAATTAAAAAATAACATTGTACTGCCTTTTTCAAAATTATTTTCTGAATTTAATTATGTTGTCCCGCGGACCACTACCGATGCTCTCTCGGACCATCTGTAGTCCGCGGACCACCAGGTGGGAACCATTGGATTAGGTTTACGAAAACGAAAATTAGTATGGCATTGAAGCAGCGCCTCCTGGCGGCATACGAGAAGAGTTAACATTTTGCCATACAAATTCTCGTTTTCGTTAACGCGATCGAATAGCTAATGAAACTCGCACCCTGATGGTACAAGGTACAAGTTACAAGTTAAACCTTCAACTGTATTCAATCAAAGGCTTACCACAGTCACACAGAGTGAATAATAGTTACTAACACAGCAGTGATTATAAATAAATCTCACAATGATGACGTGCAGCAATACATAAAGCAACATAGCTCTCAAAAATTTTAAACCTACGCTTTAATCCGACCGGAGCGTGCGATTATTTAGAGATCAACCTTGGCTATTTCTATCTCGATCAAGACGGTTTAAAAATACATAAGACATTTTAAAAAGTACCTACCGCAATTTAATTGCACACCTGTGTGGCGTTTGGTTGGACTTCGTTTCCTACGATGCCAACATTGCCAACCATTTTTTTTTGGTTTATATAAGGTCACTTTTTATCAACTGCAAATATTTTGACAAAACATCTAATTCTATCAGAGAAATAAGGCCCTACCATTTAAAAAAAATATTCAGTATAGTTTTTTTTTACTTTTCCTGACACAAAAATTGTAATATTTTTAAGAGCGGCCTTTCTGTCGGTTTTTTTAATGAAACTGTAACACCTGTAAACGGGGCACGTGTAAGCGGTGAAGGCATTGCGGCCTCTCTGTTTCGGCTCCTTTAAATTGAAACTACCGAAAGTGCTTAATTTTTATTTTTAATCGAAATGTCTTTTGGCGTTTTTCTTGAAAACTAGCGTATAAAAACTTAAGGTTTTTTCATAAAAATAGTTTATATATGTTGTTGAATTTATAATCAAAACATTTGCAGTTGATAAAATGTGACCTTATATTTAATCGATCACCAAACTAACCTAACCTTTTTTCTCAGAGGAAGTCATTACGACTACCGGGGCCTTGAAGAGGCCCAGGTTATGTGGGACTCACCCGTCCGCCTTTCCACAACCCACCGACTATACGGAGACGCCATTGTCTCCAGTCGGCTGTCAAGGGAGAAGCCCAAGACTGGGAAGGGTGAGACGGAGGGGGATACCCACTAAACCTCTGGGGGACTACAATCCGGAAACCCGAGGCCGCGGGACCTGTTCCGGGGGAAATTTGAGCAGCGGGACTCACCCTGGCGCCCGTGTGCCCCCGCGCGCCGGCCCAATCACACGTTGGTGTGGTAAGGACCGGCGCGCGCGGGCAAACGGGCGCTTCGCGTACGCGACTGCAAATCGCCGCACACACCCCGGCTGGGTGTGGTGCAGCTAAACCTCAGAGAGGTTACCTCTTAGAGGTCGTTTGGCCCAATTGGGGTCAGACGACCTTGATGCGTTAGCATCTTATAACTAAACACATGACAATTAAACGACAGCAAGACATAAAACAACAAGACACAAAAACAACCAATTTACAAAACAAATGTACAAATATTACGTTCGTGACGGACACAAACACGAATATTTCCAAAAATGTACAAGACACTAGCACGACTGTGCACGACGAATTAGGGAATTATTAACCTAACCTAACCTAACCCACAAAAATACTAAGTTAGCACCTAAAAATACAAAGTTAGCACCTAAACTACTATTTAGATGCTAACTTAGCATTTTAGGTGCTAGCCTACTATTTTTTTGTGGATCAATTTATTATTTCTCATTTTTTTTTACATAGATACTTCAGTCGATTATGGGCATTGTGTGGAGTGTTTGAAGAAGTGACTTTAACTAATTAAACCGTTCCGATTCCTTAAACATAAAGTCATCATCACCGATCTGCTCATTTTTTATGTCTCCTCTGCTAAGGCACGAGCCTTCCTTATGGATGTATCCATCCAATAGGAGAAAGGGTTATAAACCACCACGCGGGTCCAGTGCGGATTGGTGGTTGTTATGACTGCTAATGCAGCCGGGACCAACGGATTTACGTGCCTTCCGAAGCACAGTCCTCCGTGCAAAAACATTGGTCACACATCCGATGACCGGCTTTTGCGAAAGTTGCTTAACCTCAGTACTCGCAGACCGAGCGCGTTAACCACTGCGCCATCGAGCTCCTCAAAATAGGTAATACCTAGGTACTTGTGCTATATACCAGATGCAGAACAGATAATAATAGAAGCTTTCTTCATAATTTCCTATAAAATATACCAACCCTGCCTGCCAATACATAATACTTAGCTACTTTTAATGTAAGAGTGGTACTGGTTCACTAGCATTTTCCGCATGGTGCTACTAAGTGCTGTTTTTTTCATCATTCTATCATGTTTTAACGAAAACTAGAATTTAAACATTGTAGCAGCGCCTCCCTGTGAATTTTGCCATCTACAATCTCGTTTTCCTTTATCGTGATCGAATAGAGGCTATATGGTCTGTGTCGAATGGGAAATGAAACTTACACAGGCAGGCACTCGCTGATTCAATGCCACTCAAATTCTCATTCGAATTGTACCTTAATGAAACTCACACTTGGTTCATATTTGTGTGTTGATTTGTGATGGTAAGTGTCATTCTATAATATGGGAGGACACATTCCAATATGTGACGTAATAAAAGAAAGGTAAAACAGAAATACCCTTGCTGAATTTTTTGCCGGTTCTTCTCAGAACCAAGATTTAAAATACAAAATCACTTATTCAGTTTAGGCTACAAATAGCTCTTATAAAAGTCATTATGCCATCGGTTCGTAAGTCTACTCGGCGGGAGATCTTGTACTGAGAAGAACCGGCAATAAACACAGCAAGTGTCGAGCTCTTTTCTCCCTTGTAGCGTCAAAAATATTGGAAAATGTCATAAAAGGACACTTTCCATCACAAATAAAAACACAAAATGTTAAGGACGATCACATGTTAAAAAAAACAAAAGAGAAAAAATAATATCTAAGTTTGCAAAACATCAGTTACCAGTTAAAATTTTCACAATGTCATACAGTACTAATAAAGTTATAAATTGTCTAAGACAAAAACAAAGTTAAACTAAATTATAGTTAATAACAATCAAAATATCCTTTCTAAATTCAAAATTTTATTTATACGCCGATGCCCTGGGGGGTAACCACGAGCTCTTATAGCAGTATGAACAGAATTGTAAACAAATACAACGCACTGTTTAAAACGATTAAAAATTATTTCGTCTCTAAGGGATGTCTGTTACTTGAGATTGAACTTATAATAATTATGTTATTTGCATGTAGTGGTACCTATAAGTAAAGCATTACTCATTTTTTGTAAGATGCAATGTATGTTCTAGTAAGTTTTTGTGTAATTGCTTTGTTGCTTACCCCAATAAATAAATAAATAAATAAATAAATAAAAATAAAATAATAGTATGCAATAGCAGACCAGCCTCTACAGGCGGCACCCGGCCTACCACTCACAAGTTCTCCCGTCCCGCCCTGTGTAAATTTATGAACCGATGGTATAGTGGCGGTATAGTATAGTCACGGTAATAGTATCGTGTATAGTGCCATCATCATCATCATTATCAGCTCATTTTATGTCCCCACTGCTAGGGCACGAGCCTTCCTTATGGATGGATAGGGAGAACGGGCCATAAACCACCACGCGGGCCCAGTGCGGATTGGTGGTTGTTAACGACTGCTAATGCAGCCGGGACCAACGGCTTTACGTGCCTTCCGAAGCACGGAGGAGCTCGAGATGATAAATTTTTGGTCACCCATCCGATGACCGGCCTTTGCGAAAGTTGCTTAACCTCAGCACTCGCAGACCGGGCGCGTTAACCACTGCGCCATCGAGCTCCTCCGTATAGTGTAAAAAAAGCAAATTATTTAGCTTAGCCTTAGCTGAATAAATGATTACAAAAACACAAACGTTGAAAAAATTTTCACGAGCAGGATTTGAACCTGCACCCGTCTGACATACCGGGTCAGGTGCTCTTCCAATTGAGCTATCGTGGTTCTAACAAAATTTGCGTTAAAAATTATTTGAACAATGAATAAATGATTTTGAATTTTGTACTTATTTGGCATTCAGTCACACTCAGTGAACGGAGTAATTTGCGTAATTTTCATTAAAAAAAATCGTGTTAAGAAAAAGCCGTTGATCCTTCAGCCCCCAGAAGACGTACGCCACATTAGATGAAACAAATTGATCGTGAAAGTCGACGTTTCTCATTGTGAGTGCCGCGCAGCCGCGGTGGGTTTCCGCCGCGTTTATCACTCGTTAATCACGCGCGTGCGCCGGAAAGAAGATATTTTTAAATGTCTCAATCAGTTGACATTTAGCTTTGTTCTGTACCTATTTAGGGGACTAGAGTTAGTAACATTGCACAGCAATAAAAATAAACTTTAAGGAACAGGCTAATTTTTTTTTCTTGTATTTTCTTTGAAATAGGTTTAAATTGTTTATCAGAATCGCGTAGTTAAAATTTAAAACTATTTGTAAATGAATATCTATCTTACTTGTTATTATAACTACTATAAGTTATTATAACTACACAAAGCGGGCAAAGCTGGATGTTGGCGAGTGTCGCCAGCGCGGGCGGAGTCAACGAAGGAGCACGCGTGAGTTTTGATCATTTGCTGCTGGATGACGTTAGAGGGGCACTGCAAAGACTCAAACCTAAGACATCCGCTGGGCTGGATGGTATCCCTCCATTTATTTATAGGGATTGTCGAGAGGTGCTGGCCGAACCGTTACTCCACATATATAACCTTGCTTGCGATCGGCGGTGTTTCCCGAAATATGGAAGATAACTAGGGTTGTTCCGGTGCCGAAGGGAGGTGGTTCGTCAAAAGTAGAAGACCATAGACCTGTGGCTGTCCTATCGACGCCAGTTAAAGTCTTGGAGTCTGCCATTCACAAAAGGTTGTATGGTACTCGAAGGCAAGCGCGCAGTTGACGGACGCTCAGCACGGTTACCGGACCGCGGTCATTCAATCACATTAACGAAAACGAGAGTTTGTATGGATTTGACGCTGCTGCATTTTTGCATTTGGAATCTTATATCGAATACAGGGTGCCAAGTGTGAATTTTGTTTACTATCCGTATTCATTCGATTACGTTTACGAAAACGAAAATGAGTATGGCAATGAAACAGCGCCTCCTGGCGGCATACGAGAAGAGTTAACATTTTGCTATACAAATTCTCATTTTCTCGAATAGCGAATGAAACTCGCATTTAGCACGCTAAATAAGTAATACTTTTTGGTAATAATAACGCAACCCACGCCACGGGTTATCTCTGCCTTTACCATTACCAGAACATTACCCCCCAACACGTGGTTCGATCCAATGCTAACATTATTATCTTTACTTTCCAGATAGAAGACAGGAGCAGGCTGAAGAGAACTCGCAGAAGACTCAAGAAAGAAGAGAAAGTTCTCCATAAAATTGTCTTTTTCCGCTTTGCTGCTGAGAATTAGTCACATGTCAACAGCAAAGTGAAAAGGTCTCCTTTATGAGAACTTGCTCCGTAACCAGGGACAAAGGAGAATGTCAAGAGGGATCAAGCGTTACAAAACAGATATCAATTTATGAACTAGGTATTTAATAACAGCAAGAAAATCACATAAAATAAGACAATCATCACGTACGTAAGTATGAAAAGCTTTTCGGAAGTTTTCTTCGCTAATTTTCCTACGATTATTAGTGCTAATAGTTAAAAAAAATAGGCGTTAAAATTAGGAGTTCAAATATACATCCAATCTTATCTTATGCTGATAACTTTAATACCTACCATGTTACCGTGAGGTCGACGCAGTGTAACCCGGTGCTCTTAACATCCGATTCGAACACCTCGGAGAATCTAGCAACGCACAGGACAAGCTTTCGTGATGTCAGTTCCCCCAGAAATCAGAATTCCTGAACCAGGCATCCTCCGGGGAACAGTTCGGTCTACACACAGCTTTATCAACCATGAGTTTCTAGCTGCTCATAAATCATGAGAAACTGCCTAAAAGTTAATCAATTCTTATGATCAACGTGTTCATCATTAGGTAATCAAAGTTCTGAATGTGAGTTTTTATATTCATTCGATCCGAGTTAAAGTTGACTAGATCGGAAGGGTGCCTAGTACGAATTTTATGGGTTGTATTTAATCGATCACCAAACTAACCTAACCTAACCCACAAAAATACTAAGTTAGCACCTAAAAATACAAAGTTAGCACCTAAACTACTATTTAGATGCTAACTTACCATTTTAGGTGCTAGCCCACTATTTTTTTGTGGATCAATTTATTATTTCTCGAATTTTATTTGCCATTTAATCACTTTAACGCAAACCAGAATTTGTAATGTCTCGTGTTCGTTAACGTAGGTAAATGGCAAAACTCAACAGGCACTTTGCACATAGACTAAGCATTTTACATCCAATATTCCGAATAATCGACCCCATTATTGACTCCGATTTATACGAGCATCGGATGTAAAATCGAGCACTCTTCTCAAATTAGCTACCGCATCGTTAATCAAAAGATTCGGGCCAACATTACGACACGCCATAGGAATTCCACGAATACTTGTGTGGCTTAGGTACGTGTTATTTTATGCATAAATCAAATTGATGATATTGGGTGAAAAAATATTTAGACGCTTGCGTCGGGTTTTCATCTGAGGCGAAGGAAGCCAAATATTCAGGAATCGATGAGCGATTGACAGCTTTGAAACAATTCCAGACGTTACGCTACTGTAAATAGGAGTCAAATACTTGTATGATATCAAAAGTTGTATAGAAAATTGTAACAAGTTGTCGACTGTCGTTTCATTTGTTACCGCTTTATTTTTTTTTAAGATTAAATGTTTTTAGAGCAATCGACTTTCGTCATATCTTGCCATATATAATAGCTCTTATAGTTAAAATCGAGATGTGGGCGCGGATCACAACGGAGTGGACCCCACATAATGCGAAAAGGCGGCCAGGTAGACCAAGACGAAGATAGCGGGACGACCTTGATGGGTTCATGAAGGAATGGCGTGATGTTGCAGGGGATCGGAAGGTGTGGAAAATGTGTGGGGAGGCCTTTGCCCAGAAGTGGGACAGCTATGGCTGATATAATTAATACTTAGTAAAGATTACTAATTTTTTTCAAAATATGTTTTTAACCGTAAGCTTTTGAATTTGTCGTCGTAAAAATATCTAATCAACAGCGTACCGCTACTGGTCATAGGTATTAAATTAGATAACATTTAATAATTTAGCCGATAAATTTACTTAATTTGGTCAAACCACTTGACTTTCCCCATATATACGCAGAAAAAAAATATCTTTAGCTGCTAGCTAGATTGAACGATAACTAATTATAACCAGTGCATAATATAATTATAACCAGTGCAACTCGTTAATCGTCGTTAATTGGATATGAGATTAATCACTTTAAATTTAAGGAATATTTTTAATGTGTCATGGCTTTTATTTTCAGTTTTTTACTTTTTTATTTTGTAAGTTATACTTATTGTAATTAATAGAATTTTGAGTAAAATCAGTCACCGAGTCACATATCGCCCTTTAGTGCTTCTGCAGCACTCATGTATAAAAAAATCTTAAAGTTATTAATATTGTTATTTTTAATAGATTTTTTTTGTTATGTGTGTGATTCATTAGTTACAAATAAAGTGTTTCTATTCTATTCTATTGTAATAATTTGTAATATAATGTAATGGTATAGATAATTATAATAATTCATAATCAACCTCTCGAAATTTGCCATGTCCTTACGTACGGCGCACAGTGATCAATTTTTGACTTTTAGGTGTAGATAATTCAAAATCCTCAAAATGAGGGTAGTTAACACACGTTTATTGTTTTCGTATACGTACGTATACGTAAACAATAAAATCAACTCGTGTGATAACTTTGACATTTGATTTCTCAACACTCAATTGACGTATGACTCTTATATTAAAATATATTATGCAGACGGTTGCACCAAAATTTTTGTGAATGTTTATTATCATCGAGTATTACGCGCGCAATTAATTGCATCGTATATTAAACCCATTTGGTTGTTGAACAAAATAAAAATGGTGCTCATAGTACAAGGTATGGACAATATTTTCAAGTGGTGTTTTTAATAGACCGTAAAAAATTAAATAAGTAAGTAGCCTAAATATTCTAACCGTTTTTGTTTCTTTGAAGTAACATATGTTTAGAGAAACAATTTGACACAAGAAAAAAATAGTAGGTATAGCTAGATTTTATTGAGCTTTAGCTTTTAGGAAACGCTATTTTTTTACTCCCTATCGCCCTTTGTTGATCAAATTAATACGATTTTTAGGTAAATCAAATAAATGTTTCCACCATTTGAAGGTTGTCTGAAAGAGGTCGCTGCTAGCTGTAAGAGCGCCTAAATTATTTTATTGAAGTACTATTGTGTCTATAATTAAGTTACGTAAATGATTGATCACTGTGCGGCGTTATTGACATGTTTACAAATTTTTATTTTTATTAAGTATATTTAATGTTTAAATTTATAAAATTATAATACATAGTAAATAAGTAATTCATAATCCCTCTGTTTGTTATGTTTTTACGGGGCGCTACATTGTTTATTTTAACACCTTTTTTTAAAATAATTAATTTACTATGTACAGTAGGTACACCAATATGGCATCCAACAAATAATTTTGAATATTGAATTAATAAAATCACTGAAATACATACGAGAAAAGCGAAAAGACAGAATAAAATAAAATACAAAATTTGTTTAAATTTTTTATTGTTGTACAAATATATAACGACAATCTAAAGGCATTACTTAGGGTGCCTAGCGCGAGTTTTAGTTGCTATTCGATCACGGTAACGAAAACGTGAATTTGCATGGCATTGAAGCAGCGCCTCCTAGTGACATACGACGGAAGCTAAAACTGTGTCACGCAAATACTCATTTTCGTTAACTAGATACATACAAATAGTAAATAAAACTCGTTATAAGGCTAGAAAGCATGTAATGCTAAGTGTAACTCATGATTTGTCGTTTTCAACTTTCACACGCTTGGCGCCAGTAAATGCAATATTATTAAAGAAAGACGTAATAAAACTAATTTCAACATTTCACATGTATTCGTAACACAATTTTATTATGAAAGTTACACTTTCTAATAGACGTTTAAAAATACATGAATCATTGTTTTGGTGAAGGGTCTGTGTTGGTATCATGCCGCAAGGAAGTTAAAACTCATTAACATAATTGACTTTAGCTGTAGAGAACCAACTTCGAAATCACAAATAAATATATTATATTATCAGCACAATATAAGTTTTAGTAAATTTTGATTGTATGTGATACAACAGTTTTTTTCATAAATTAATTTGATTTCACATTACCCGCCGCACTCTGAGACGGCATTAAAGGCTAAAGTGGCGATGACAGTAAATACCCTAATTTAATCTTTATTTTTAAGACTTAAGGTTCACAGTAAGCTGAAGTTGTTGATACTATCCAGTGTTTTTTCATATTTTGTTATTCGAAATTTAAATGTATAATTTGGAGAAAACTAAACAAAATAAAAATGCCTGCGGAACTTAAAAATTCGCGCGGGCCCGCGTTTAACCAGCGCTGTTTTAACCCGCTTTTAGTGTGTAAGACCCTTTAACGTTAATGTTTGCAAAGTAGAACTAGATTTTTTTATTAAAAAAGTCAATACTAGAACTCTAATTCACAATAAAAAATTATAAGAGCTAATAATTAACAATGTTAAACTTTATTTAAATTTTTTCTTTTTAAAATTCTTTCTAAAATTTTATTCTTAAGCGAAATACAGTACAAAACATTTCTATTATCTGTCAAGATCTCCCTTAAGGCGAAGGGTAAGGCACACTAGCGCCGCTAATGGATTTAATTTGATAACTGCTAAACTGGATTTTTTTTTCAAACATTGCGGACCTTCCGACACTAGGCAAACATCTATTATTTAATAATTGTCCACTACTTTTAGGTTTGTTTTTGTATTCATTCGCTAACACCAACAGTGGCCATTGTTTGTGAATAAATGCGATAGCCCGTTTTGTGAATAAACCACGCAACAAAAAGTAGTGCACAATTATTAAATAAATACTATGGATGCTTTCCTGTTGTCGGACGGTACGCAATGTTTAAAAAAATATCCGGTCCGTTAGTAATTGTCAAATTATCAATTGGTGGCGCTAGTGTGCCTTACCCTTCGCCTTAAGCATAGAGTGTCATTAAAATTAGCTTATTGATTTAAAAATTAGAACTTTGGAGTCTATATGGAATACCACAATACAAAATGGAGACTGAAGTTCACATGCCTGCACATTAGACTATCCAAAACTGTTAAATTTATTTAAAAAAAATTCGACTGTATGCTTTTGACTTAATGTTCAAAGTCTATTGAGGAAAGTTCTTAGTTAGAGGAATTCTTAGTAGGCAAAAATACATTTTTAAATTTGACAGTTTGTGTGCCTAATGCGAGTTTTATTCGCCATTCGATAACGTTAACGAAAACGAGAATTTGCTTGGCACAATTTTAACTCTCCTCGTTTTCTAACAGGAGGCGCTGCTTTAAATGGGACACAAATTTTCATTACCGTTAACCCGATTCGAACAGACCCACAGTGTATCTAGTAGGAAAAAGGGACGCCCTTGCATGATGCCATTCCCTCTAAAAACCTTCTGACGGTGTTTATCGGCACACACGGCTTGAGGAATCCTTTAAGTTTTCTTGCCCAAAAAAGTTCGGTGACTCTGCAAAGGACGTTTGACGCCAACAACAAACTTTCAAAAAAAAGAATGGCGAATGAAACTCGCGCTAGGCACTTTGATTTGTAGGCACGAGCATTAAAATGTATACAATGTAACTCTTAACACAATGGAATAAGAGTCAAAATTAGTTCAAAGTGTATATTGTTTTCTAAAGATTACGCAAACAGTACACATTTAAATGAAAGAACTTTTACGGATCTACTCGCATTTTACACATTACTTTTTAATGTTTATCCTGACGTTTCGAATCCTTTGCAGGGTCAGTGGTCACAAAATAAAAGTAATGTGTAAAATAAACGCGAGTATCTACTCGCGTTTATTTTACACACTCTTTACGGATCTCCGTAAAAGTTGTTGACATAAAGAATGTTGTTGAGCTGTCAACGGCATGAACTCATGACTCAGTGTTCGTCGAGGTGCGCGTACACGCGTCTCAGTTTCTCCCTCTTGTTTTTGTTCGCGTGTTTCTTCTCCTGCTTCCAGGGTTTGGTGATATGGGCGCCGGCGGCCTGAGCGCCTATCAAGCTGGAAACCACACAACAATTATTATCAAGAAGTTTTTATGTATTTAGTTAGATTTTTCATTATTAGTAGCTTTGAAGTGTATACTTATTAAAGGAATCGAACGCGTCTAATTTTATATTTGATATATTTTTGTAATCGGCTAATGATGATAATCAAGATTGTGCCTCAATAGCCGGCGTCCTCACCTTGCCGATCCGCAAGTGGCTTCTTTATATCTCGTTTAAAGGACCCCATGTAGGAGGAAAGGGGAATACATGCGCTGGGAGGGCATTCCATATTTTGGTGGTGCGACAAAGAAATGATCTCAATATCATTGTTGATGTATACAAGAAAAGGCAATGCAATTGCGATCTCGTTTCTTAAATTAATATGTTTTTAGAGTAATTATAACTCAGTAACACAGTAATTCCGTGATCATGGCGCATGCAACTGCGCGAAATATCGGTTACTCACATTTATTAAATCTGATAAGAATCCCGTAATTTACTCTAATGCAAAGTAACCATGATAGTTTAAATAGTAATATTATGTTTTTATTAATATTTACACGGCAATAATTAAAGTCATAACAGGAAAACAATATATGAATCGTCCAAAACAGGCATTTTTTATCTGTTGTATTGTTTTTGGGTATCACAATTTAAAAAAGAGAAGCATATAAATAGTATCCAACAGTTAGCAACCATCCACCTATTTGCTTCAAGCCGTATAACTCAGCACGAATCTAACCGGTACAGAGGCGGCCATATAACACATTTTCAGGGCAATTTCCACGATCGTTAACCCCCCGTCGGCTCATAAAGAACTTGGGTCTATATGAATTAACACTTGGCTGCAATCCAGGGTACCCATTCCGTCTCTCCGCACAGTTTATTTAGGTTTCCCTAAACTCTAATTGATAATATACCAAGCCTTTCATCTCGAATTATAAATTATATTTTGGTATAAACATTTTTCAAGACACTTATAAACGTAAAAGGTAAAACGGCTATATTCCATGCATAGTCGTGTAATATCAAAGTATTTTTTTTATTAGTAATAATATACCTAGCCTTTTATCTCGAATTATAAATTATATTTTGATATACACCTTTTTCCAGACACTTATAAACTTTAAAATGTAAAATAGCTATATCCCGTGTATATATAAGTACGTATAACAAAGTAAATTTTTAATTAGTAGTTTCAGTTCTATTTCTGCGTTAGTGTTACAACCAGATGTGAACATTTCAGTGCGAGATTAAGCTATGCCTGAGTCAGTGACTCTATTACAGTATATTTAGTATTATATGTCTTCTATATGTATAGAACGCTAAATATAAGAAAGCTGTAGGAATATTTGTATAATTTATTGTGTAGGGGCCTTATTAATAAACTAGCTTTTGTTTGCGGCTTTGCTCACGTGGGCTACACGACTTGTGTTTATTCGTAATAAAAGCCAAACTTATTAAAGGTAAATATCATAATGGAATAGAATGACAGATTTCCTCACAAACTTTCCACCCTTATTTCAACCCTCTAGGGAAGATTTTTCGAAAAATGCAAAAACACGTCATTCTTTATTTTTATTGAAAAATCTATAGATCAATTAAATTATTAATTTTTATAGATAATACTTTAAAAATAACAATTTCCCCAAAAAAACCTTCTTCCCATTTTTACTCCTTTAAAGGAAAATAAACAAAATTCCTGAGACACGTCATTTTTTATTTCTTATTTTAAAGCTACCAATATTCATGTCTTTTACTTCAAAACTGATGGACTTTTATACAAACTTTCACCCTCTATTTGACCCTTTTAGGGTGTGATTTTCGTAAAGTCCTTTCTTAGTGGCTGGTTACGTCACTCAATTAACCTACAGTCCAAATTTTATCTAAGTAGCTTCAGCGATTTAGGCTCGGCGATGATGAATCAGTCAGGACAAGTCATTATATGTATATAGATACAGTATAAGGTTGGAATAAATATTCCGTATTTTATCCTGTCATGTAAACTTAATTTCCAATTGTAGTTTAAGAGACAAAACACGGAATCACATTCGAAACTTATACTCTGAATTTATTCAATACTAGCGGCCCGCTCGCGACTTCGTCCGCTTGGTGAACACCCGTATCCTATAGAACCCATAGCAGAGCCACCTACCGGGTCCAATTATATGCATGTATTATACATATAAACCTTCCTCTTAAATTACTCTATCTATTAAAAAAACCGCATCAAAATCCGTTGCGTAGTTTTAAAGATCTAAGCATACATAGGGACAGACACAAGCGGCTTTGTTTTGTACTATGTGGTGATGTCAAAATTAACTTTCAAAATGGAAAAAATATAAATTAAAATTGTATCTTTTGTTTTATTACGCCCTTATTTCCTATTATAAATATAAGGTCACAATTTATCAACTGCAAATATTTTGAGGACAAATTCAACAACATATTATCAACTATTTTTATGAAAAAACCTTAAATTTTTATACGCTTGTTTTCAAGAAAAACGCCAAAAGACATTTCGATTAAAAATAAAATAAGTACTTTCGGTAGTTTCAATTCAAAGGAGCCGAAACAGAGAGGCCGCAATGCCTTCACCGCTTACACGTGTCCGTAGTTTCATTCAAAGAAGCCGACAAAGAGGCCGCTCTTAAAAATATTACAATTTTTGTGTCAGAAAAAGTTACCCTAAAAAAACTAGCCTGAATGTTTTTTAAATGCTAGGGCCTTATTTCTCTGATATAATTAGATGTTTTTTCAAAATATTTGAAGTTGATAAAATGTGACCTTATATACGTTATATTACATTATATCACATTAGCTTAAAACAAATTTTCAACACCTTTTCCAAAAGTTTTTATCTCACACGATGGTGAAGTTTTGTTCAGGCCGAAAGTAGAAGCGCTATCTTGTCTCTAGCTGCCTGATCCCAACAATGCTACTAACATTGATGTTATGGCGCCATATTTAGATAAGATGGTGGTAGCTAGCCAGGCGGACAAACAAGTCCTACCACTAACCACACCGAGTACACAAATATGTACCCCCCGCTGGGAATCGAACCTGGAACCTGGGTCGACGACCGGTGGTCTTAACCACAAGACCCCAGACGCCGTTAGATATTTACAAGTTATATAAGTATATAATAATATTCATTTATAAATAATGCCAAATATTCAAATATATAAAAGTACTTACCCTAGGACTGGCTTTCCTTTCACATGTGAGGTTGTCTTCTTCATTGCGAAGAAAGCGTTGTCGATTTCAGCAGACTTGTTCAACCAGCCCTGTTACAATCGAATAAAACATAAAATTAGACACAATAATTAAACCTACTTGAATAAGAGAGGATAATTTAAAGGTATCCCTTTAATAGTATGATGATGATGAAATCCTGTGATCCCTCATCAGGGAACACGCCACAGAACAAGAACGCGACGCTTGAAGTCCCTACTGCGAGCCCTTTAATAGTATAGTTATGTAAAAACTTTATACTACAAATTAGAAAAACATATCCAGGAAATAAACCAAGACATAAGTCTTAGTTTATTTCCTGGATATTTTTTCTGTTATTGTCACTTAAAATAAGATTCACATAATCATATTCATATTTACATAATCAGTCATAATGATTGCTTTAAGTCAGGTTCGAGTAAGACAGTCATTTATGTACCTACAAGTACTTACACGGTACATAACATACGCGGTCCTTCGAGCCGGATATTATCATGTAATGTTTATAAATTCTTCCTGGACGGAATTCTATATTAGCTACAAATACTTTAGTGAAGCAATCGACTCTCATGGGAGTTAATAAATGGCACGTCATATCCATCTTCATAACAAATTCTGTTTATCTGGGTTAATACGTCGGCGTCGCCTGGTTCAACATCGGAAGTCCAGACCGCGAATAAGTCAACACAACGCTTTCACCACAACGACTAATAGTATATCGAGAACAGGGTCGTATTCAGCGACCGCTCGGCCAAAGAAAATTGAGGGACGCCTCGTGATTTTTTTGCTTATTTACTCTTGCCCTACAAAATCGCTTTCATTTCAAAATGGGTATCAACAAATAGATGAAGACGAACAATTCTATTCCGGATCTTAGCATTATGATTGGACGATAATGAAAAGAGTTTTATAAAATATATTGTATTTTTAGAAAATCGCTTTCTTCACTTCACGTTTAATTTAATGATTTCTACTACCAACTACTAAAAGCTTTTTTCTAACTTTTATAAAATGTAATTAACTTGTGACGTAAGCTTCCGAGGCAAAATTTAGTTCTTAATGCTTTTTCTTTATGACGATTTTTTGTAATAAGACCACAATTTTTGTTCTACTCTATGATGCTCACTTAGACACACCTTTTGTATCAGCAACTTTAAGATAGAGCTATAGCTACTATCGTTTTACCAACTAATAGTACTATTGCTACAACGATCAATGCTACCCTCGATTTTAAAGTTACCCGTTCTACCGTAAGACAAAGTCCGTCTCTGTCGACTACCGAATTCGATTCCATTGTGAGCCCACATGATTCGTGTCAGCGTTTTTACGACACTCGCGGGATCGATGACAAACGCCCGTCATCAATCCCTACTTTTGTATCAACTACTCAATAAAAGGTGCGCTGAAGCTTCAATGCAACCCTCGATTTCAAAGTTACCCATTTTACCGTAAGACAAAGTCCGCCTCTGTCGACATCCGAGTTCGATTCCATTGTGTGCCCACGCGATTCGTGTCAGCGTTTTTACGACACCCACGGGATCGATGACAAACGCCCGTCATCAATCCCTGCACGCGCGTCGCTCCCGCCATTGTTGGTTTTCCGCCGTCGCCACATCAATCCGAAACAGTTTAATTTAGATGGTTGTTTAATGCGGTATAACAGTAAACATATCATTGGAGACAACATAATTTATACGTCTGTATTACAAATGGGACTGTTTGATATGTTTTAAGAGCTATTATAATTCATTCCCGGCTAGAAAACACGGATCAAAAGCGAAACAGAGGAAGCTGAACCAAACTAAAACGTGTTACTAAATGTTTGCGGATAGAATCATAAAAAATAATGATTTTGTTTGTTGTATACGTAAACTATTTATAGGAAAATGTTTATTTTTTTGTCCCTATGCCATTCATCCAATAGTGCGTGTGCGCACGCACGTAAAGGTTTCAGAGTTGTTAAAACCATCATGGAATACAATAGAATTTCAATTGTTTGTAGGACCCACCACTAAACAGACGAGAGGTTAAATAGGAATTCGATAAACAAACATATCAAACGTCAAAACTAAGCTACTTTCTAAAGTCGGGGTGGGATACCAAAATTGTGCGACCTCTCCCCTTCCATCATTTGGTCCAGAGACTCTGGTTCGGAGCCGGGTGGCAACTCGGTTATTTTAAAAGACCACTCACCACATAATTGAAGAGGAGAACTAACAGAAGACTTATCACTTTATTTTTATCTTGTCTGACCTCTTCGCTTTGATCAATTGGCCCAAAGAGGTTCGGTTAGCAGACAGTCGGGTGGCAACTTGCTCCATTTTAAGCACTAACCGACTGACACAAATACTAACTCCAACCGATTCGTTTCAATCATTTGGTCCAGAGACTCTGATTAGCAGGCAGTCGGGTGGCAACTCGGTCCATTTTAATGACCACTTACAGCGCAGCATGTAGAAAATATCTAACGGGGAGAAATAGATAAGAAGACGAACATATACTCACTTCAACCATTCTCGCTTCTCTGGGCGTGGGTTTCCTGTTCTCCGACCGCTTTACTTTGATCATTTGGTCTAAAACTCCAAAGGATTCAAATGGCAGACAGTCGGGTGCCAACTCGGCCCATTTTTAACCGACTTCATAAATGTTATTATTCACCGTGTACAGCCAGCGCCACATGTCGAATATATCTAACGGGGAGAAATCGATAAGAAAGACAAATATATACTCACTTCGACCATTCTCGCTTCTCTGGGCGTTGGTTTCCTATTCTCCGACCGCTTCGCTTCGATCATTTGGTCCAGAGACACCGATTGGCAGCCGGGTGGCAACTCGGCCCACTTGAGGCGGCCACTCGCCGCGTCCTTGAGGAGAAGGCGGGCTGACCGCGACTGGTCCGGCTGACCGGCAGCGGTCATGAAGCCTCTATTATCTAGGGAATAAGGTACCAATTGGTTGATGTTAATAGATAAGACATAGGCTGTTTTTTAAACAACTTCCCTGCCCTATCACAATAGTAAAAGCAGATTTTCTATTACAAGATAAAATGTTATCTTGTAACAACCCTGTATAGTTACAAGATAACATTTTATCTTGTAACTATACAGGGTTGTTTGTTAAACATCAACAACCTCGCAAGACTAGGTAGCTAACATCATAAACAACAACATTTGTTCTTATGACTTTTAATAATTTGACACATTTTACTTTCATACAAAAATAAATATCAATTACATTTTTAATTTTACGTCTGAATGTTCTTATCTCTGTGCGCATCGCATCGCGAGCGTCGCGTCGCGTTTTTTTTTTTTTGGAGAGAGATTGCTGATTGCCTCAGACGGCATTTTCAGCTTCACCAGGCTTGTTTGGGGGCGGCGAGGAAAGTAAAGGGTCCCTCAAGCCGTGTGAAACGAATCACCTTCGGAGGTTTTCTAGAGGGAACAGTATCGCGCACTAGTGCGCGTCCCCGTGCCCTACTAGATTCTCCGAAGGGTTCGGATCGGTCGCGCGCGTCGCCTTTTCGTATGTGAATGGAACATAGACTTACAAATGTCACGACAGTACAATAAAAGCTTGGAAAATCATTTTTAATTAATGTATTGAGTTATGATAAAACTCGTAGAACAAATGACTTTAGACAGTTTCAGATGTCTGTCAAAAATTCAATAAAAAAGTATAAAAAATTACCAAATAGGTTCCCAACATCAAATCCAAGACCATGGGAATATCGGGATAAAAAGTATCCTTCGTCGGGGATAGTTCAAAAGCGCGTAAGTAAGTAAGTATTTGGTGAATACCGCGTAAGTGTCAAACACCTGTTTTTTTTAAGAGAATAGGTAGGATAGAAAACTAAATATTTAATTATTTACTTGGTAGTTTTACGTACCAATCAGAACATAGCAATTGTTTTGGCTCCTATATGCAATAATGAAGTTATTTTCGAAAAGAACTACGTAAATCATAAGATAAAAGCACTTACACTGTTTTGCTTTATCCATATTTAAAAGAGTTTGTGCGGAATCCACCAATGCTACTTACGCTGTTTTGAACTATCCCCGACGCTGTGTTAATCCAGGTTATAAAAAGCCTTAAATATTGTAATGCGAAAGTTTGTGTGTATGTGTGTGTGTATATTCGTTGCTTCTTCACGCCGCAACGGATGGATGGATTTGGATCAATTCTCTTTATGCTGCAACGGATGGATGGATTTGGATAAAATCCATCCATCCGTTGCAGCGTGAAGAAGCAACAAATATACACACACATACATACACACAAACTTTCGTATTACAATAATTAAGGCTTTTATATCAAAATTAAGGCAGAATATTGTTGACCCTGCTTTACATTGTCGCTCATCTCAATGTACTGTACACAATGTTGTGCAAATAAATGTTTGACTTTGACTTTGACTTTGTGAATTCAAAAATTATAATTCCCACTCGAGCTTCCTGAGGCTTGTTTAAGGTTGGTTGTTTTTTTTCTCGTAAAATTGTAGCATTCTTATTATTATTATTATTATGTATAATAGGTTTTATAAAAGTTATATAAAAAGTAAAATATAACAAAATATCATACAAAAATACAACTTTTACAAAAACCTAAACCTAGAACTTAAACAAATAGTTGGACAATGGATACGTACAAGCGTGCGCGGTGAGTATCTGCTTGTAGTCCAAAGTACCCTCGTCACTCTGCGGCAGTAGCAGACCGTACTTCTGTTCGAAGGTGTGCCGGCTCACCAGCTGGCACAGGCGTGCCATTGCCGAGTCGTGGGAACGCATCTAAGGAAGGCATAGTAGTATAAGTAGTACTGTAGAATAAAGCATAAGGTTACACTACATGTCTATGTATTGCATTGTCTAAGTATTGAGGAGCTCGATGGCGCAGTGGCCAACGCGCCCGATCTGCGAGTGCTGAGGTTAAGCAACTTTCGCAAACGCCGGTCTTCGGTTGGGTGACCAATACTTGATCATCTCGAGCTTCTCCGTGCTCGGAAGGCACGGAGTAAAGTCATTGGTCAAGTCTGCATTGGCAGTCGTTAACAATCACTAATCCACACTGGGCCCGCGTGGTGGTATATGGCCCGTTCTCTCTATCCATCTATAGGGCAAGCTCATGCCCTAGCAGTGTGGACATAAAATGAGCTGATGATGATGATGTGTGTAGTGGTCGCGTAAACTATAGAAAGTAATATCAACGGGCAATAGTTCTTGGCATAACGTTGTTTGCACAATATAACTGTATCTGGTGTATTATATCACAGTAGTCACTGTACCTGGTCTATGAACAGCACGGCGGTGAGCGTGAGGTCGGACGCCAAACCGTATGCCGAGACACTTTGCCTGGTCTATTTTGTAGTAGTAGACACTGTACCCAATCTATTATGTCGCAGTAGTTACTGTACTCAGTCTATTTTGGGTAGTAGACCCTGTACCTGCTCTATTATGCCGCAGTAGACACTGTATCCGATCTTTTATGTCGCAGTATTCACTGTACCTGGTCTATGGACAGCACTGCGGTGAGCGTGAGGTCAGGCGCCACTGCATAGGCCGGCAGCACGAGTCCCGGGCAGTCGAGGAGCTCTACGTCTTCGTCTAGCACCAGGGATTGTATATGGCGCGTGTGACCCGGCATTGCGCTTACGCTGACCTATAGAACGTTACCACATTATAAATATATGTTTTAATATGCATTACATCACTACATATCACTACATAGTATAAAACAAAGTCGCTTTCTCTGTCCCTATGTCCCTTTGTGTGCTTAGATCTTTAAAACTACGCAACGGATTTTGATGCGGTTTTTTTTAATAGATAGAGTGATTCAAGAGGAAGGTTTATATGTATAATACATGCATATAGTAGAGCAACACTGATAATATCAGCATTGCAACCGTGCGAAGCCGGGGGCGGGTCGCTAGTTATATTATATTTATTACAAGATTTTGCAGGATTCTTGTGTATCCTGTGTTTTCGTTTTCAAGATCTATTATTGTACAACATGAAAGCAAATAAATAAATATTTTGAAATAAAACGTAAAGAGAAAACTTTGTGCCCCTTTTTAAGCACATCGTGCGCACAGGAGTGTGAGATTTGGTATTGTTAAAGTTTCTATGGAAAAGGGGTGCAGAAAGATGATATTTAATGATATATTATTTTGTTGTTATATTTTGTAAATTACAGTCGAATTTCTACCAATGAACGACTGCTTAAATATTCAACTCTTTCAATAAATCATCTTGCAAAATTGTTGTGTTTATTTACCTTTTTAGTTTGCATTATCACATTGACAGTACTAGATTTTCCCACATTGGGATATCCTATCATGCCCACAGATAGCCTCGGCGGGTTTTTTAAAGTGTCTATCTTTTGTTTCTTCAGCGTTTCCAACAACCTATTCCTATCAAAGATTTCATGAGAATTCACTAGCTCATTATCTGAGACCACTGATGAATGTTCTGAAACTTCTGTATTTGGATAAGATTCTACAGGAGTTCCCAGTCTCAAATTCTCTACAACCTTGTTCAAAACCTCCTGTATTTTGTCTAATCTATCAGCAGTATTTTCAACTGCTTTATCAAGATCACCTAGTTGTCGTTTAAACAATTCTACATCTTCTTCCGTGCTCTTTAAAGCTTCTTCTTCTAAATCACTTTGTGTTAAATTGTCTAATGACTCTGCTGTTTCTGTTTCGGAATTGTTATCATCATCATTTAATCCCTTCGAGTCATTGCTTGCTTCTGAAATCTTCCTTTCATTTGTCTGCTTAGCTGCAGAGAAGAAAACTATAGGAACTTTCTGAAATATTAAAAAATTTAAGTCATTGTATGTTAACACATTAAAGACATTGATAATAACACGTTTTTTTATATAACTTTACCTCTTTAGTAAAATATTCTGCCCAACATTTTCTTTCATATTCATTGGTCAAATCTGCTTTGTTAAGTAACAAGATACATTTGCATTTTTGTTCTGTTGCATACTTTTCTAAATCTTGACACCTGAAAAATATTAATCTGTTATAACAACAATATAGTAGTATACTAAATGGTAAATCCATGACTATTATTTGCTTTAAGGCTTTAATTGCAATATTTTTATGCACATAAAATTTTACTAGCTCTCTAACCACTAAATCAATAATGTACAGACACATTAACCTATCTAAAACTATAAAATTTCTTCGAAAATGTTCAACCTTATGCCATATTCATAAAGGTCAAAGTCTGTTGAGGAAATTTTACAGTTTGTGGTAGTTTAATGTGGGGGAGTGTGTACAGCAATGCAATATAGTGCAGCTGAAATTGGTATGAGGTTGGTGCCAGAACCATACCACTGAAACCTTACACAATAATAATTTCTACAATTTACAAATACTTTTTCTTCAGTATATCAATAATTATTACAAAAGGCTTACCTAAACAAAAGGGGATTTCTGGCATCTAAGAGAATTAAGACTATATCGGACTTCTCTACTGTCCTCCACAGGTGCTTCCAAAACTCAATGTTCCTTTCATACGGAGTAAGAGCGGCCCCAAGCTTAGCTTGCAGCTCATTCAAATGTCGGCGCCAATCCAGGAAAGATTCACGTTCTGCGTCTTTCTGTTCTTCAGCTGTTATTTCTGGTTTCCAAGGAGGTCTATAAAAAGTTATAGTACTTTAATATTGTCTAAGAATCATATTATTATAGCTTTATGTTACTTGCAACATGGTACAAAAATAATTCTATCTATCTTAAAGTGCACTGAGAAAGAGAAAAAGTAGAGTTATCAAAAGCAAAGAATTAAACATTAAATTCTTCCTCAGAAAAGTAGTGATACTTAGTTAACAACAAAACCAAATTACAAAGTGGAATACTTTAAACAAGATATTGATAGTTTATCTCACCTTCTAGGCACAGTCAAGGGTTCATCAAAATTAGGCTGAGATGTGACAATGTCAACAGCATCTGGTACTGATTTTACGTATTTCATATTCATCTTTTCAGCGGTGAACTCTCTTTGCGCCAGCTCTGCTGTGGAGAGGAACTCTTGTAAAGAAGACTCTGCTGTCACGGATTGGAGGTTGAGGCGCCCCCAGTCATAGCCATCGTTTACTTCTGTGGTGTGAAGCTAAAATAAGAGCAGCAAAAATAAAGAAAACAAAATTTTATACATAAAAAAATATCATTTTGTGCAGCACTCATTACAGCCATTAGTTGGTTATTTGTTATATAAAATATAAAAGATAGTAAAGAAAAGTTGCACGCATGTTTTTTTTTTCATATTCCAATTAACTTACCATTGTGTTGTCTTCGACATGTTTACGGTGTCGATTTTTAGAAAATCTATCTTTTATAAGGGCTCGCCCAAGAGAATCTTTGTTCTTTTTACCCATTGTTTATGCAATAATACAAAGCACGAATAATAATGACCTAATTATGACTTTATTATTCGCTATTTATTTATTACTTTTGTACTTTTCAACATGTGCGTACTGTACTGTCTGTCTGTCATGTCACTGTCACTGTCACAGTGTCAGTCAACTAATATCACATGTTTGTTTTTTTTAAGTGTTTTTTTTTTTTTTTTTTTAATAGTTTGTTCTCTGAGGAACCGGCTAAGGTCATAGACCATGCTGCCATGTCATTAGTTTCTTAATTTCATTAGTATTTATAATCCTAAAGATGATGATGAATGATAATGGAAATGATGATGATGAATGATAATGGAAATGAGAAGTGAGAAATGATATACCCCCAACCCCTCGAGTATCTCAGTAAAGATGTGGGGCTTTACTAAGTCCTCAAGCGGACTTCTTGAGAGAATTTGATTAGTGACGTTGCACTGTTTTGTTTCATTTGCCAACACTCATGCACACTCACGAACACTTAACGGTTAATAATCCACCATTATTTCACATTAATATTCGACTAAACACAAATTTTAGAAAATAAAACAAAACCGCAGACATGACTCTTCACTTTCCCGCCAAGAAGTCCTTTTTAAGTGTATTTCGTTCCCTGAGTTATCAGCTAAGGTCATACACCATGCAGCCATGTCATTAGTTTCTTAATCAGTTCTACACGCAATTAGGAATGCGTTTACAAAATCTTTAACCCTTAGAGCATTAATGCTCTAAGCTTTAACCATACGTGAGGATAAGAAATGAATGAATGAATAAACATTTATTGGTACAATAATACACGACACACACAGTCACATTTTAAAAAAAACAACTAAAGAACAACACTCATGCACACTCACGTACACTTAACGGTTAATAATCCACCATTATTTCACATTAATATTCGACATAACACAAATTTTAGAAAACAAGACAAAACCGCAGACGTGACTCTTCACTTTCCCGCCAAGAAGTTCACTCACTTCACTATCACATGTTTTTTACACAAATGTCAATAAGTTTGCCTTACTGTGAAAACGAAACGCATGAAAAAAAAAATACAAATATTGAATACAAAATTATCAAAGAAAATTACCAATGATTATCATTTCAATGAATAAAATATATAATAGATTTTCAAATACAGGAACATTTCTTGAGCCTGACACGCTCCGAATCGCAACCTGTCTACGGCTTGGGGTTCCGGTCTGCGCTCCTCATAAATGTTCCTGTGGCAGTGATGTCGACAAGCTAGGACATCACGGACTGTCATGCCAAAAAAGTGCAGACCGCTTCTCGAAACATGCCGCACTTAACGATATCATACGCTGGTCCCTTGCCACCGTCAACGTGCCAAGTCTACTTGAGCCGACTGGTATTGCAAGAGACGATGGCAAGAGACCGGACGGTATGAGTTTGTTTCCATGGAAGATGGGCCGGGTGCTGGTATGGGATGTAACCTGTTCAGATACGCTGGCCCCTTGACACAGGGGTCTAGGCTCCGAATATGATTTTGTCCCATTCGGTGTCGAGACCCTTGGTCCGTGGGGTCCTTGCGCTATAAGGCTTTTTAAGGAAATAGCAAAAAGGTTAGTCGACATCACAAGGCAGGAGACCTTAGCCTTAGAGCATCTAAGACCTTAGCAGGATACCGAAGAGCTGGCAGCTACCTCAGATAAAGAATTAGTCTAGCTATTCAAAGGAGGAACGCTGCCAGTATCTTCGGAACCTTACCTAAAGGGACTTCTTTTAATAATTAATTTAAGTTATTTTATTATATTGTTTAAAGGTTTTTAGTTTTAGGTTCAGAATAACATTAATATATTAATAAAATTTATAGATTTTGTGTTTTCGGATTTAATTGGAATTAAAATAATTTGAAGTTTACGTTTCTTTATACGCAGAATCACGATGAACGTAACCATTCAGTAAGATTTTAAGTGACAGTTATCAAACGAAAACGGAATGTGAACGTTAAAATAGTTGCGTGTTGTGAGAAATGGCTTGAATCTAAATCTTCGATTTTCTCAAAATCTCATTAAATTGATTAAAGCTTTAGTGTATTTCTTATATTTTACAACATCTTCACATAAAGAATATCTGCGTTTCTTTTATGATGTCTGAATATTATGATCATTACCACCGTTGGGAGCCACTTGCTGAGTTTCACTTCAACATCGGTGATGAAGATGATGATGATTACGATGAAGACAATTATGTTTATTGTTTGTGCAGTAGAGCTTTTATAAGGTAATTTTTGCCTTTAACTATAATGAAAATTAACGTCTATAGTAGAGGCGCGAGTGTTCTGACCCACATACTTAACGATGTTTGTTTTTGTTCAGGGATGGAGTTAGAACCTATTATGTTGACAAAGAAGAAGGAAGTGAGAGCGACGCAGAAGTGACGCATGATTCCCACTCCCAGGATGAACACTCACATGTGCATTTTTCTTTGGACACTTCCTATAAAGTCAAGTGTGAGGTAAGTTATGTATAATATCCTAATATTAAGGTTAGTTATTGTCGATGTATTTAAAGGTCTTTTTGTCACTTAAAATTAGTATAAAGTTGAACAATACAATAATAAATATTAGATACAAAGAAGGGTTATTCTTTGTCTTTATGTTGGTCCCAGCTAGACTCTTAAACAAACTGATACTCACCAGATTTCATTTGAAGATAATGATATTTGTAGTAATTATTTAATTGTTATTTGGAATAGTATTATAAAAATATATTAGTTGCCCATTTGTAAAGTTTATTATACTATAATGTAGTGTATTTGTATACTTAGTTTTTAGTTTAATTTTACTACAATGAATGTTATTATATTATTATTGTTAGTTTGTCTGTTTCAAAACAGTAAAAATATTTGGACAAAACAGTGTAGCATGACATAATAAATTTTATATTAACAGAAAGATGAAAACGCAAGCTGCTACTGTAGTGCTTCCCATACGGACAACTACTGCTCAACAGATGAACATGACCCTGCTCAAGTCCAAGGCACTGTCTCCCATGCTTTGCAGCCCAGCGACAGTGGGGCAGATCTCACTTATCAAGACTGCCATTCTGACTACACCACGCACGAAAAGATGGAACAAGACATTCCATTTGAAATCATTACAGAGTCTGATGAAAACTATCTCTCTGAAAACACATGGGAAAAGTTTTGGGCTGTCAATGGAGAAAGACTGATATGGGCATCTTGGATTAAGAACTATAGTGATTACATTAACCCATGTTATTTGGATGAAAATAACGATCTTCTGATGGACGACAACAACATCCCGAAACAAAGGTCGGATGATCAAATTTATAAAGATTCACAGTTTGAAGTAACTAAAAAGATTGACGAAGATGACAGTATAAGAGAAAGAAAATTCTCATATGATTCCAAAGTAAATCCATATAAAAAGAATAAAACAAATCCAAATCCATCTGAGAAAATTAGTGATAACGAGATGCGTAACAGAGATGACCACTGGTTTCCGTTAGCTCGTAAAAGGTCCTGTTCCGAGCATGATCGCATATTGAGTCCTAGGACTGTGGCAGGAACAGATTCAATGACGAA
The DNA here is from genome assembly GCA_963082485.1 of Eudonia mercurella. NCBI lineage: Eukaryota > Metazoa > Arthropoda > Insecta > Lepidoptera > Crambidae > Eudonia > Eudonia mercurella. The sequence goes on along the minus strand of OY720035.1, from coordinate 14,636,142 downwards.
CGTAACCAAAATCACCCTCTCCAGCTATGAAGTGTCTTCTAGTCATGTGACATCAGAATCTTCCCCATCTGATGACTATAGTATGTCTTCAACTACATCTGATGACCAATCTAATGATAAGACGAGAATAGCTAACATAGATGTCAACTTAGAACATCCCCCATCAGAAGAATATGATGCAGATCAGTATTGGCAACTTCTATGGAAGAAGCACTTTGGTGAACAATATGCTTTACATTTTGCAAATTATGTCGAAAGCCATGATGAAAAGCCTATAGAGGCAGATGTGGTAGACTCTAGTCCAGTGATAAATATAGTGAATGAACCTGTTACTATCACTAAAGTGGGAGAAAAATTAGAAGAAGGAATCGAGAAAAGTGAAGGCAACTCACAAGATGCACAGACTATAATAGAAGTTCAAGCTCAAGTAGATAATATTAAATTAGAAGATAAAATTACGAAACCGAGAAAGCGTAATAAGAAAAGTGTCAATAGAATCATAGGTTCAGTAGGCATGTTGTTACAGACTTTGCTCAAAGACGAACAGAAGAAGAATGAATTGTGTGGTTTAAAGGAAGGTAGTGAGGTAGTTGAAGCTGGAGATGGTAATGATAAAATGGAACCAGTTGCTACTGATGTAGTTGATGCGACTGCAACTGCGATAAATACACAGCAAACAATATCTAGCAATACTAACTTTTCGCCATACAGCTATGATGATGGTGATGAGGATCCACCAGAAGATAAACCGGTTGTAATTAAAAGAAGGTAACAAGGTTTTTTTTATCTTTTAAAAAAAAATTTTTTTCTTGTATTCACAATGCAAAGAAACCCTGGGACTCTCAGTAGCTCAGCAGTTAAAGCATTGGACTGGTATTCTAAAGGTTGTGGGTTTAATTCCCACTGCAGCTTCCTGAGACTGGTTGGTTTTTGATGGTAAAATTTACTTGTAAATGTAATTGTACCTATTCCTATATCCATTGTTATATTTCTACTTATTTACATTTAGTACTTCATTTATAATTTAAAATGATACTAATATATGATACTTATTCAACCTTTTCAAGTAGGATTTCCACAAAGTATAATTATAGTAACATATTTTTTTATTCACCAATATGATTATAAATAATTAGTATTGTTATTAATAACAATGTATTTCAATGTTCTTCTGTTTCCAGCCATGAAATAGACGAAGAAGCAGTGGCTGCAGAAAATATCAAAACAACCCTAGAGCTTATGGGTTTCTGTGTCAACCCTGATAATTTGCCGAAAGGACAACTGATTTACAAGAAACGAGCGACGAGGTTGCAGCCACCTCGACATAGGAGATTCGGTGCATCCAGGAAGACCTACTTTGACGACGAGGGCAATCCTTACCAGGTAAAGCTAAATACTTTTGATTACAGTTTTGATGCCTCTAACTGCGCTGTAATTTCGCAAGATCGATTCAAAAGTCAAAGTCAGATTATTTAATTTATATAAGCCCACTGACTGATGTCACAAAAAATAATAAACTAAAATTTTGTTTAACAAAACTACTGTATCTAACACCATCCTCGTCATCATCATCAGCTCATTTTATGTCCCCACTGCTGGGGCACGAGCCTTCCCTATAGATGGATAGGGATAACGGGCTATAAACCACCACGCGGGCTCAGTGCGGATTGGTAGTTGTTAACGACTAATGCAGCGGGGACCAACGGCTTACGTGCCTTCCGAAGCATTCGATGACCAGCCTTTGCGAAAATTGCTTAACCTCAGCACTCGCAGGCCGGGCGCGTTAACCACTGCGTCATCGAGTTCCTCATCTAACACCACCAGATTATAATTTAGTAACCTTCAAAACACAGTAATTTAATTTAATTTAAATAATTAAAAGCATGCATGCATGGTAATGTTAAACCATGCTGCCTGGCGTCAAAAATAGATGGTCGTTGCTAGTCGGATTTTGGACTTAATCATACAACTAGGCATCTAATAAATAAGATATATTTTAATGCCATAAAATTGTGTAAATACATAGAGCTGATCTTATATTTATAGGGGAACAAACAATTTATCCTAGACAGGCATACATGTCTTTAACAATAATATGTTCTTACCTACTTACCTAAGTTACAACTTAGGTAAGTAGGTAAGAACATATTATTGTTAAAGAGAAGCAATAAATGTTTTACTTACTTACTAGTCAAGTCAAAAGTCAAATTTTTTTATTCAAATAAACTTATGAAAAGTGCTTTTGAATCGTCCATAATTTTTTTGCCTACTACCATTCAGGACGTCTATTTTTAGCTGTGGAGAAGAATGAGCTCAAAAAACTCCACAGCTTTAAAAGAAGTAACGGCATTTACAAAAAAAAAGTATGTTGTTACCAAATCATACAATATTTTAAATTTAAATTAAAAACTTTCAAGAGCCTGCTTATACAAATAATACTTACCTCTATACATTTACTTAAAATAACACTTTATTCTAAAAAAACGTACTCTAATTCAAAACCATATAATGACGCTTTACACTTATACAGTGTGCGAGAATTGGAGGAATGTCAGTTCCATGCATTCTTATCATGAACGTAATCATTTACATTGTAATAGCCCTTTTTTAAAAGTGTTTCCTTAACATGTGTCTTAAATTTCTCAAAGGGCAAAATTAAAACATCATTCGGGATTTCATTCATATCCATAAACTTCCTGCAGTCGAAGTTTAGGTATTACAAGTTTATTTTTATTTCTAGTATTAAGATTGTGTTTATCGCAATGTTTTCTGTAAAAATAAATGTTTTGGCGCACATCTATACTAATATTATAAAGAGAAAAGCTTTGTATTTTTATATGTATGTTTGCAACGAATAAACTCAAAAACTACTGGACCGATTTAAAAAAATCTTTCAGCATTAGAATGCTACAATAGTAACATAGGCAATATTAAAAAAAAAGAAATGCGGTACGAAGTCCGCCGGGTCAGCTAGTATAGAATACAGTTATAAATAATCGGTGACGCAACCATTAGAATATTAATTTCTTTAAACAACTCTTTAAGAGACACGTGTGCTCTTAGGTTATATTAGACCTAGACTTTACTGCTTTTTTCTGTAAAATAAAAATGGTTTTTATGTCAGCAGCTTTACCCCACAGAAAAATTCCATAAGACATAACACTGTGGACGTAACTAGAATAAACTAATCGAGCCGTTTTTTCATCCGTAAGCTGTCTAAATTTTCTTACAGCGTAAGCGGCGGGACTGAGTCTCCCCACAAGAGTACTAATATGAGGGTTCCACTGTATTTTTAAATCTAAGGTAATAAAAACACCGTTGATTCTACAAGATCCAAAAGTTCATAATTTAATTTTATTGTACTAACAACGTTTTCAACATTTGGAAGAGTAAAATTTATACATTTAGTTTTCTTTGTGTTTAATTGAAGATTTTTTGTGTTATACCCATTAACAACATTGCTCAGAGCGTTGTTTACGTCCTCAAAACTATTTTTATTTCGAACCATCTTAAAAATAAGAGATGTATCGTCAGCAGACAAAACAAAAAAAAACAAAAACATTTTTTTTTTAAATTTTCTGCAAAGAAAGGTAAATTGTTTTTATAAATTAAAAATAAGAAAGGACCTAGTATTGACCTTTGCGGAACCCCCATCAGCACGAAAGATCCAGATGATATGGATCCATTCACGTTAACCTTTTGGATTCGCAGTTGAGATATGATTGTATCAATTTCAAATCATCAGCGAGCGTGCACTCCATAGTGTTTAAGCTTCAACAAAAGGGTATTATATTCAAAGCTTTCGAGAGATCGCAAAATACTCCAAGAGCATTCTGCAATTCTTCCCAAACCCCAAAATTATGTTTAAGCAGAGTTACACCTGCATCTGTAGTAGACCTTCCTCTTGAAAACCATATAGTAATATTGTAAAATTAGTTTTTCAAAAATTTTACTAAGCGTGGGTAAATTTAAAATAGGTTGAAAGTTACTTGGGTCATCTACTACCGGATTTGAAAAGTGGAAGGATTTACTAAATAATATTACTAATAATTTTTCTTGAAATGTCCCAGTCGCAAATATTTTTCATTTTTTAAAAAGATTTAAATGATTTAAGAACATCTTTTACAATTAATACTAACTGAATTGAAAATTATCATTAGACATGGGCACATATGTTTTTAATAAGACTTCTGCACTACTTGACAAAGAGTTTGTGAGAATGAAGAGAATTGAGTTGTTATTGTTATACGTTTTTACAATGAACGTTTTGTCAAACTCACACTTAATAAGATCAAAAAAATGCTTGTAAAGAGCAACTGGATTATCCTGTGTGCTAAGGTAAGCATGCCAGATTAGCAGTAACCTTATGTTTAAATATTTTGACCCGTTTGTCTGTCACTGGCCTATAAGAGATTTTTTCTGACTTTGAATGTTCATTTAGGTTAAAAGTAATTTCTTGCCTACAGTAGTGGTAATTTCGACTTAGATTGAGGAGTACAGTTAAAAAAGAAATTGTCTAAGTAGGTTGCTGAGGTTGCTGTAATTCTAGTTGGTTCTAAAAATTGATAATTCAGCCCCCCAACCGCCTAACACTCTCGCTTTCGATTGCTTTGAAGGCGAGGCCCTCGCCTCGCTTTCTAATATAATATCGAAATATAATATCGAATAATATCGAAAGCTATAGCCTATAGCTTTCGATATTGCTTTCATATTGCTTTCGAAATGACAAGATGACGCCTCCTCCTCGCATCGCCTTCAAAGCGATCGAAAGCGAGAGAGTTAGGCGGTCAACCCCCTGATCTAATGATCTAAACAAAGAGGTTTACCTTACACTAATTGGACAACTTTCTAATAAATTTACATTAAAATCTATTTCCACAATGTTAGTTACAACCTAAACTACTATATTGTCTTTGTACAAAAATATTCAGTTATGTCGTAGAACGCCTTCAGTCACATAGGCACTCTTGTGATAAAAGACATTATTTATTGTAATGATAAATCATAAACATATCTCTTCAGTAAATTACAGTTTTTTAGGGGTTTTACGTTAGATTTACAATATTTTCATTCTAAAATATTGTAAATCTGCAGGCACAAGAATCCAACGACGAAAGAGAAATTCAAACAGACGACGGTAGTCTTGAAGCGAAGTCTGACAATGAGAAAGCTTCAGATGTCCCCAACGCCAAAACTACTAGTACTGACGAAAGCAAGACTGAGACTGTGGATGACGAACTTGAAGAAAGTAAAGTCACGGCTGAAGCGGCGAGTGTACCACTCCCCTCGGATATGAGCGGGTCTTTCAGCAGTGTACAGGAGAACAATGATGAACAGAAAGGTAATTATCCCACCAAAAACATTTTCATGTAAAATGTTACCATGAGATAATATAATTTACACTGCTAAAAAGTTATCAGATCTCATGTAGCTTCCCAAGCTTCTAACTCTACAAGCCCTTACTTCACAAACTGAACAGTGAATCACCTTACGCCCATGTGACGGTAGCAAAAAGTCAGTAACTAAAGTCTATATTGTTGTTTACATAGCCGTGGAGTCGACGAAGCGCCGCCGCCGGCCGAAGCGCCAGTACCGCGCCGTGGCCGACCACTCGGAGATCCCCGCCGAGCTGCGCGACACGCCCAAGATGCTCAAGTACTGGAAGAAGAGACACTCGCTGTTCCACAGGTAACTTGGTATGACCCACTCAGCCCGACAGGGTGATATAATAACACCCCTAAAAGTATTTTATAGATGTACCCTAGTATGATACTTTCAGAGTTTTATTTACAACAACACTCAAACGCCTGGTCGATCTAAATGTTAATCTAAATGTCTACTTGCAAAAGTATTCTTTCGTCAGTGAGAGTACATATGAGAGTAGTAAATTCACATTGACGTAATACCGTTGGCTTGCAGCGTAAATCACAAACTACTAGAAGAATTCAACGAGTCTTCTAGGGCTGGGGAGTTGACTTTTTTTTCTAGTAAAATTTTATCTCGATCTAAGCGGTTTCAAAGTAAAAATCAAATTAAATTTTTTTTTTCATTATACTTACTTATAAAAGTGCTTTTTTTACCCGTTCAGGTCGTCTATTTTTTAGCTGTGGAGAAGAATGGGTGCAAGAAACTGCACAGCTTTAATAGAAGTAACGATATTTACGAAATAAAACTTTGTTTCGCTCAACATGTCACTTAGCTATGAGAGATAAGCGAAGTGCATTCACACTTTAACAAATGCTGACAATATTGACGAACAAAGCTCAGATGATGCTTTAACTCAGTTTTATTTTTTTGTAACTGGAAAATATTATTCATAGTTTCGGAATAGCTGCCGGCATGTCGTGGCGTGCTTCATACGTTTTTGTTGTTTTTATACATTTGTTTTTATCGCTCGCCCCTCCCGCGCTTAGACGCCGCTCTCATCGGCAAGGTCGTGGCCGAGCACTACTTTATAAAGCAGGTGTTAAAGCCGATTCGCCTCCCTCCAGGTTCGACGAAGGCATCAAGCTGGACCTAGAGAGCTGGTTCAGCGTGACGCCGGAGAGCGTGGCGCGTCACATCGCGAACAAGTTCGCCTTCGACACGGTGGTGGACGCCTTCTGCGGCGCCGGCGGGAACACCATACAGTTCGCCAGGACTTGCAAGAATGGTAAGCTTTGCAACTTTTTTCTTCTCCCCTCAATTAACGACTTCGCGCGGTTGGCCTTCGGCCAGTGTCAAAGTTTCACAATATTTTTTTTTTGTTGGTTAGTAAATGTTAATAGAAATGATTGGTGATAAATGATATTCCTCCTCAACCTCTTGGGTATCAGTAAAGATGTGAGGCTTTACTGGGATCTCGCGCGGACTTCTTGAGAGAATTTGAAAAGTGACGTGGCACTGTTTAGTTTCATTCGCCAACACTCATGCACGTTCAAGAACACTTAACGGTTAATAATAGTCCCCCATTTAATACACATTAATATTCGAGAAAATACAAATTTTAGAAATCCGCAGTTATGACTACACTTTCCCGCCAAGAAGTCCATAGTGCAACTTCACACTAGCGTTTCTCCAACGTAGCATAGCGTTCGATAAACGTACGCGCAGTGCAGACGGCGCAATGAGGCGATAGCGACTCCCTTGTAAAACAACAATTACAAGATAGAGAGGGGGCTCGTCCGGGATCCAGTAATGTATAAGTGTGGAAGAATTAAAAATGTTTACGAAGAAATCAGCAAAATACCGACACGAATCAAGATGATGCACGGGAAAATTTGAAATGTGTATCATCGAAAGCTTCGGGACGCTGCTACCACTCTTTTCTTCAACGATCCCACATATAAAGTACTATCAACAAAATGTCTGGATATCCACCATTAGGGTGATTTTTCTGTGCAGGAGTCAGTGGCTATACCCGCCCCTTTTGTTTTTGACAAATTTTCGGAATATTCACCATTAGGAATCTTAAGAAAAAAATGAATTTCTATTTAACACGTTGATTGCCTTAAAACCAGACACAATAGTAGTTTAATTGTTGCCCCGCACTTGTGCGGGGTCCGTCGTTTACAATGAGGCTTTAACAATGAACTAAAACAAATGGCTTTGACAAAAAAAAAAAGGTCGGAATCCTATGGTCATCTTCATGGTAGGCGGAGTTAACTACGATCGCCACGTTAAGGCAAAAATGTTTGTAACTGGATATCTTAAAGCTTTGTCGATCGTACCTTATCCAAAGCGGTCCAATGCGGTAGCTCAGAGTATTGGACCGGTTATCCACAGGTCGTGGCTCGATTCCCGCTGGAGCTTCCTGAGGCTGGTTGGTTTTTCTAGTATTATATAGTAATTTTATCTTGTAACTATTTGTGAATGCAAAATTCAAAATAATACAAAAATTACAAATTATAAAAACACAAATGTTGAAAAATTTCCACGAGCAGGATTTGAACCTGCACCCTTCTGACATACCGGGTCAGGTGCTCTCCCAATTGAGCTATCGTGGTTCTAACCAGCCCGCCGAAATTATTCAACGCTATTTACTTTTTTACCTTGAAAGCCAAAGGCGCCCATTCAATGTCAACAACTACCGTCGTTAACATCCGATCATAATATTTTTACAAATACTGAAGATCAGTTAAGAAGTAGGCAAGCTATTTATAAAATGTTTTTGTTTTGTTTATATAATTTTTAACGCAAATTTTGATGCGAAACAAATTACAAAAACACGAATGTTGAAAACTTTCCACGAGCAGGATTTGAACCTGCACCCTTCTGACATACCGGGTGCTCTCCCAATTGAGCTATCGTGGCGTTTGTTTCGCATCAAAATTTGCGTTAAAAATTATATAAACAAAACAAAAACATTTTACAAAAATTACATTTAATAAAATTCATGAGCTGATCTTTTGCAAATGAGCCATCCATGAACACCGGTAACACCAGAGGATTTGCAGAAGCGGTCCGAGTTTCAGACTTAAAGAAAAATTTACCATGTATAACAAACATCTTTCTTGATTACTGAATTAACAATGTTCCAGTGATAGCGATCGACATCGACCCGGTGAAGATTTCCTTAGCGCGCCACAACGCCCGCGTATACGGCGTAGAGGCGCGCGTGCAGTTCCTTGAAGGGGACTTCTTCGAACTAGCACCACAACTCGAGGCTGACATGGTGTTCCTCAGCCCACCCTGGGGGGGACCCAACTACTCCAAGGTCAGAACTTTTTTTGTATTTTATTTTACATGGATTTAGCCATGTATAGTAGTGATGCAAGGATTCCTTTACGATTAGGATTAGGATTAGGATTATTGATAGAAGGAAATGTTGATCGACTAAAACCACCAGATATTATTATTAATAAGCATCTTATCTTTTTAGTGAAATGCACCTAAGTGTCACTCGTCGAACGATTTTTTCCCGACATTTTCAAAGAAAAAACATCACAACAAACGAACGAGGTTATGCTTGAAATAACATTACAAACATCATTTTTTATGTCAGTTGAAGTAATTTCTTTTTGTCAGTTTACGGGAAAGGCAAAGGAATTAGGCTATACAGCCAATTTTACTTCAAAACAATAATCGCGAAGAATCGTATATAATAATCGTCGATTAGGATTAATCGGAAATATACCGAATAATCGGGATTAGGATTAATCGAACTCTAATCCTTGCATCACTAGCCTATACATTAGGCCTCTAGGCACTGCAAAGAGAAATTCAATTATCGTGTTATTATATTGTGTTATTATCAAAAAATCAAATATTTTCTTTTATTCTCAGCTTTGTTATGTAAACACTTGTTTAAAAATGAGAAATAATAAATTGATCCACAAAAAAAATAGTAGGCTAGCACCTAAAATGCTAAGTTAGCATCTAAATAGTAGTTTAGGTGCTAACTTTGTATTTTTAGGTGCTAACTTAGTATTTTTGTAGGTTAGGTTAGGTTAGTTTGGTGATCGATTAAATACAACCCTTTAAAAATTATAAGCGGGCAAGGCGTGTATTAAAATATTGGGAACCTTAACTCTTTGAAAAATTGTAGGAAAAATACTGTCTTTTCACTGACCGAGGGGCCCCTAAGCGACGCGGGGCCCATAGGCGCCTGCCTTTTGGCCTCTAGGTTAATCCATTACTGCATACAAGAGTTACAAAACTTACTCGTAGTACAAGGGCGCGGCTTATTTCAGTCTGAAATATCTTACAGCAGGCCCGCAAAAGGAAACAATACAAATAGTGTAGAATTCATATGAACTCGTAGTGCAAAGTTAAAAGTTCTTTCTAACCAATAAAATACTTGTGGCCCCGGATAGACATTACTATTATTTCTTGTGGGGACGTCGCCAGCCGAACGGACGATCTACCCGCGTTGTCTGCGGGCCACTTCATCCTTTTCCCGTTATCCCCTTCGAGGGAGCTAAGGTTAATCCAGATTTCACGGCGCCCCGTCGAGTCTTTTAGTCTCTTTGGTAAATCATGCTATCTGCTCCACCTTCAGATCCTTCAGGTCCTCTATGTCTAATGTGTCCGACCCCCAGAGCTCCCATCTTTATCAGTGAGTACATAGGTCACTCAGCTAGTAGGTGGAGGCTGGTCTCTTCACTTTCCGTGCACTCCGGGCATATGGGGTCGGTTTTCACTCCTATCACTGTCAGATGTCTGTTCAGTCGACAGTGTCCTGTTATGATCTCTATGACTAGCCTCATGTTCTCTCTGGAGAGTCCCATCAGTTTGCGAGTCTTTTTCTTGTCCATTCCCTTGATGAAGATCTTTGACTGTTTCATGCCAGTCGAGGACCTCCATTTTCGGTTGGTTTCTGCTGTGATGCTGTGGCTGATTACTCCCTTGGTGATATTGAGCGCTATTGGCAGCCGGGGCTCCGGTCCCACCAAGCTTTCCTCTGCTCCCTTTCTGGCTAGTTCGTCGGCCTGTTCGTTTCCTGTGTTTCCCTCGTGTCCGGGGACCCACGCTATCGTCAGGTCCGCTCTCTCGGCCAACCTTTTTAATGATTCCATGCATTCTTTGGCGATTGCTGATGTCGACTCTTCTCTGCCTAGTGCCTTCATAGCCGCCTGGCTGTCAAAAAGACCTTTGCCCAGCAAAAAAAATCTGTTTGCAAACATACTATTACCACGTCAAATTAAGCCTGACTCGAGACTATACTGAGTGCCTTGTCCAGCAGTGGACGTTTTTAGGCTGAGATGATGTCTGATGACGCCCTACACTAAGTTTTCCGATCCAATATCAACTGTGGTTTATTTCAGAATGAGGAGTACGATTTGGAGACAATGTTGGAGCCGCGGCCGGCGTCAGAACTGATGGACGTCGCCAGGAACATCACCACCAACATCGCGATATACCTCCCTAGGAACACCAAATCCGATCAGGTGAGGCACTTTGCGCAGTACTCTACTCTAGATAGACTAGATTCTTCAAATCGTTATAGAGTTGAAATGAAATGAAATTTAAATAAATTGAAATAAAATGAAAAATATTTATTTGTGTCACAAATACAGAAACAGTTGAACATCGAAAACAGAAACCCCCTAAGCAGATTAGACGTGCAAATTTTTTGTTTATTATAAAATAAATAAAATATAATGAAAAATAAATTATTAACAATAATTTTACATTTCAACTAACTAAAAAACAACCCCAGGATAAATTTGTAAAATACTCGTGTTGGGGTTGCTTCTAGATAATAGATTCACGCTTTATTATTTATTATGCACGAGGAGCTCGATGGCGCAGTGGTTAACGCGCCCGGTCTGCGAGTGCTGAGTTTAAGCAACTTTCGCAAAGGCCGGTCATCGGATGGGTGACCAAAAATGTATCATCTCGAGCTCCTCCGTGCTTCGGAAGGCACGTTAAGCCGTTGGTCCCGGCTGCATTAGCAGTCGTTAACAACCACCAATCCGCACTGGGCCCGCGTGGTAGTTCATGGCCCGTTCTCCCTATCCATCCATAGGGAAGGCTCGTGCCCCAGCAGTGGGGACATAAAAACGAGCTGATGATGATGATGATGATGATGATGCACGCTTTTGATAACGAAGATTCGTTTATTATGTGGTCTTTCGCTTCTGCTTTTGTTATACTTAGGGTATGTTCCAATATGCACTGCGAGCACTGTAAGGTGTGACGTCAATTTAGTATACTGCGAAGCCGTTCCTTTATAGTTAGCTATACTGGTTACTGTTTAAAACGGAACGCAGTTCAGTATACTGTCATCCATGTCATTTCTGGACGCGTTTGATCACGTGAGAGCACCTTACCTCGAAAATGCCAGTGCTTACAGTACAAAAATGGCGACGATTTATGACGTCCTATATTTCCCTAGGATACTGCGGCAGTATACTGTCAGTCCATAACGGAACAAATTTCTCACCAGTAAGAGCACTGGACAGTGCTCGTATCGGAACATACTCTTAGTGTGTGCTAATAAATGTATTTTCTTTCTTTACCTGTTATATTTTGACAGTTACAAATAAGATCGCTATTTCCTTAGTGGCGGTTATTTTAAACTTTGTTGTTTTGTGCTACGAACTCATTAATAATAGGTCTATAATGCACCCGAAATGTTAATACACTTGTGTTAGGTATGGGTACACGCAGTAGCTTTGGCGATTGAACCAAGATTAATCGCATTGGGCGTGCGTTTCAGACTTATAATAATTTAACATCAGGTAATCTTACCTGAAGAATGTGAAGATTTTCCCGATATGTATGTAAGAAATTATCATCAGCCTATATTAGTCTACTGCTGCATAAGCCTCTCCAAGTTCATGCCACTGAGCACGATCCGCGTCTACTTGCATCCAGCTTGCCAGCCTCCTTGCGAAGGCGTCCTATACTACGTTTGCCGATACGCGGTCTCCACTTCAGAACTGATTTACCCCAACAATTATCGGTTTTGCGACTTATTATTGTTATATTATAATATCAGCCGTAACTGTCCCACTCCTGGGCAAAGGCCTCCCCACACTTTTTCCACACCTGGTCAAATGTGACATAATATAATGTTTTTGTTTTGTTTATATGATTTTTAACGCAAATTTTGATGCGAAACAAATTACAAAAACACAAATGTTGAAAAAATCCTGCTCATGGAATTTTTTTCTACATTGTTTTTTTGTAATGTGACATAATGCTAAAAAGTTTTTTTATGTTACAGTTAATATCGATAGCCAAGGACATCGGGAGTTCGGTGGAAGTGGAACAAAGCTACTTGGACAAACGCTACGTTGCGATCACAGCGTACTTTTATCAAAATAACGAACTCTAAGGAATAGTTTCAATTATCGGTTGTAATCGGTTTTATTAAAATTCCGCGATTTACGTTCAGAATCAAAAATGAGCTAAGCGTCGCCATTCGCAATCAATCTTACTCTATTCTCAAGGTGCACACAAAAAAGAAAAATGGTAATGTTTTTTGATTCTGCACCTGAAATTTAGTTGAATACAGTGGATTTTATATGAGACAAAGTGGAACAAGTGGTGTTTCAAAATTTGCAAAAATGCGATAATCTCATCTTCTGACGAAACGAGTCAGATGCCTTACTATTCACGCTATCGTAGCTTATACCGTCAGAAGCTGCATGATGTATTTGTGCATGCGGAATTTTTATATTTTTTTAATTTACTTGTTAAATATCTTTTCTGAAAAGGGTTCTGTAACGAGTAGTAGTTTTGGTGTTATTTCTTTTGCAACGACTGGTGACGTGAAAACTGATGATTCAGTTAATTTTATTAGTAACCAATATACCAATGTTATTTCTTACCATTTATATAAAACTTAATTCTGTGATGGTTAAGTTGAAAAACGCACATTTACATTGATAACGTGATAACGTTCTAGAGAGACATATCGTTACCTACTTAAAATGAAAAAGGGCTTTAAGGTCATTTCGCCAAAATGACCTTTAAACCCTAAAAGTCATTTTGGCGAAATGTCCTTTGAGCCCGTTGTCATTTTCAGTATTAATATGGTAACAGAAGCATACACCTATACCAAACGCATATTCCGACTCCTTAATTACCGAAAATTAATTACGCGGTCTCAAGTGTTGTAGGCACATCTATATATTAATACCAGAAGAGAAAACTCGTACCCCTTTTAAGCCACATAGCGCGCACGGAGGAACGTGTGATTTGGTATACCTAGTTATAGTTAGTTTGTATGGAGGAGTTCCGAAAGGTTTTATGTAAGTACAATATGTGTTACAATGATTTATTACAAAACAAATCTAGTTTTTATGATTGCCCCAAGTCAATGTTAATTAATAGTGACAAGTTGAGTAATTACAATTTTGTTTGTAATACTGCGACAGTTTTGTGTGATAATAAACAAAATATTTAAAAATAATTTCACCACATCAAGCTTACTTGGAAATTTTATATTTTAGAAATATATTCGGTTACCAATACCTAGTGTAGAAGTTCAGCAATAATGGAGTAGTTTTAAGGACAAGTGTAGATATTAGAGCTCAAAACTATTTTAAGATTTAAATATTATATCAACAAACGGCTAGATGCAAAATGATTTAGTTTGATTATTGATGTCTATTCGCGAACGTAGATTTCTATAATATAAAGTAGTGCCAATTATTTAATCAATTAAGTACTTCCTAAAATTAAAAACTTGCTTGTTCTTACAAGTCGAGGGCTAGAACTAAATATATCGGCAATCTCTACACAGGAGTAGTTGAGGATGAGAAGAATAAAGCCTTCGCCCAAACAGAGGCGGACTATAGGAGCTGGGAAACACATGCGCCGGCAAAGAATTCCAAGGTCTTCAGAGGAACGACTTGCCAAATTTTTTGGTACGAGTACTGATTGTCTGTGCAGTATGATGGTGGTTCATAAGACCAGCACGTGTAATCCGGGAGAGGAAAGGAGAGGGCGGGATTAGACCAAAAAGTTCTTCAGAACACTCCATAGTAATTCCGGTAGAAGACACTGATGTCTCTACGCAGCTGGAGGTCCTCAAGAGAAGCTGTAACCTCAGCATCTCCAATAATGCGTACCGCTCGCCTTTGCAGTCTATCAAGGTCCTTTAATCATTAAAAATAAAGGTCAGCAACTGATCGAGACTTTATTTAGCAAGAATTAAATACAGACCATTTGCTAACTTGCTGTCATCTCATAAATTTTTAATGAAAATCTGTTATTTTTTGGCGACGAAAATTGTGTCGAAGACTGGTGCCGCTTTATACCCTTACAAGCGCGGTGAAGCTGAAAATGCTCAGTAAATAAGCAAAGTAAAAAAAAAACTATTGCTTATAGTTATCGTGCTCGCGTGGGCAGACCGCAACTGCCACCGCCTTTGTTTGGGCGATGCTTTAAACGCCAACTGGCGGAAAACTACCCTAAATGATAAAAAATATGATGATTTATGTAAAAGGAGTGTTTTGTTTTTGTCCGGCACCGAGTTAGTTTATACTAAGTTTTATTAATTAATAAATTTTATTTGATAAGTACGTTGTATATCAGCCAAAAGTTACCAATAGGCTGAGAGTTAATAGGAAGTAGTGAAACTGACCTTTTTAACATATAAAAGAGATTGTATAAAATTACACTTTTTAATTGCTTGAAAGTGTTTTAGCATATTAACATGTTCAACATTTATTCAAATTAATATTTTTCATTTAACAAATTGTCTATCGTTTTTTTCTAAATGTAAAAAATATTATTTTGATCTATACTCTGATTCTGATATGGAACTTTAGTATCTAGCATTTTATCATA
Source organism: Eudonia mercurella (assembly GCA_963082485.1). Lineage (NCBI taxonomy): Eukaryota > Metazoa > Arthropoda > Insecta > Lepidoptera > Crambidae > Eudonia > Eudonia mercurella. Next base: position 14,620,917 of record OY720035.1, on the reverse strand, counting down.
CTTGTGAAGATGCATTTAATACACATTGAATTTCCTCTTTATGCATATTATGAGTTACTCTGTGTTAATTTCTTAAACATATAGCCCCTTAGAAATAAAGAATAAGGTCCAAATAGTTATTTTGTTTTGTTGCTGTCATCTAAGATATTATAAGATTATACGATATTTCAAATTAAGAGTAAAAGAGACAAAACACAGAATTACTAATCTGACCTTATTCTTTGTTTATTTGTATTTGTAAAGTGTCTTGTCATGTAGACATAATTTCAAATTAGAGTAAAAGAAACAAAACACGGTATAACTTTTCTGACCTTATTCTTTGTTTATTTGTAAAACCCATAGTTAATATTCAAAGAAAAATGTGTATTGACAAATAATAAAACCAAACACGTCACTTTTTAAATTCAATTAAGAAGTCTGCATTTAAGAGAATGAAAAGGGCCCATTTGATTTATCAGAGGCCCCTGCTCTGATTAATAAATGATTACTTTCCTACTTTATTACATGCACAGAAAAATGTATGTAACTGTATTCTAAAATGAATAATAATCAGATGATTGGTAGGCCTTGTATTGTGTGATCGTATAAATGTTGTGATCTGTAAATATCTGTTAATGAAAATAAAGATATTAACAAATAATGTATTTGGTTTTTTATATGTATAAATTAATATTTACACTATTAGTACTTTTTAAAGTAAAACAAGGTAATTTTGGAATTTATCACTTATATTCTAAAATCAGGACATTCATTACATACAAATCAGCAATAGGAATGAGTTTTCATTAAAAATGCTGAACTTCAGAGTGCCCTTGTACACAGTACCAGAACATTATAACCTAGTTGTACTCAAATTAACAAAATTTTACTCCTTCATTTCACCTTCTTCATCTTCTTCTTCTGCACCTCTGACATAGAGAACATTGTTACACCTAATCAACACTTCTCCAAGGTTGCCTGCAAAGAAAATAATTATGCAAATCACAAAATATTAAGATAGTTATCAGGTAAGCTTTTCCTATAACCGGACCCCTGAAAAGGAATCTAAACTAGTGTTTAGCCTGGTGGCTAACATTAAATATAAAAAAACAAGTAGATAATTATGAAGTGTTTCAATAAAATGTGCAGTATGTGCATTACTTTTGAAAGTAAACTCAACTATTAGAGCATTTAATTGTAACAACAAAATTTCTTTAGATCTACGAAGAGATTATTCTGGAAGAGATAAGATATTACATTTATGACTATTATACTAGCAAGCCGCCTAAATAAAGCCTAATTGGGAGAATTCACAGCAGCATAGGATATTTTTGTGCAGATAACATGAGTTATTTATAAAATTATTTACCATTAACCCTTCGTGGAGGAGGTCGATGGTGCAGTTAACTCATTGGATGGGTGACCAAAATTTTATTATCTCGAGCTCCTCTTTGCTTCGGAAGCACGTTAAGCCGTTGGTCCCGGCTGCATTAGCAGGCAACAAATAACAACCACCAATCCACACTGGGCCCATGTGGTGGTTTATGGCACGTTCTCCCTATCCATCCTTAGGGAAAGCTTGTGCCCCAGCAGTGGGGACATAAATGAGCTCATAATGATGATGAACCCTTCGTGACCCGCGCGCTTACATGTAAGCGCCAAGCAATTAAATTCTATTGTCTCTTAATTACGGAAAACAAACTGTGCCTAATGTACAGTACTGTTATTGTTATGGTATTATATTTATTGCTAATCACTAATGTTTTATACATTTGTTGTACATAAAATGAATGTTATTCACTTTTAGTTATTTACCTGTGCATGAGCCATCAACTATTTCTTCGGTGTTAGCAAGCTGCAGATTCATGTAGCCGTCGGCAGACACAAGTAAGCCTTTGTACTCATGTCCCCATTTTAATTTTACCAAAACCGATTTACCGGTCAAGCTGTTGAGGAATGGTTTGGGGTTGATTGGCATAGCCGCCGCCATCGTCACGGTTTTCTATAATCAAAATAAATAATTATTATGCTGTAAAACACTCGTGATTGTTAAATAGTTATAAATATAGCAAACCTTTATCTGAATTATTAAAAATTATATGAATCGGCTTCTGCCAAAATATAACCTAAAACACAACACAGGAAAGTTCATAGACGCAGCCAAGAAAATGAAATTAATGATGTTGATGCCAGCCCTGAGTGTTGCCAACTCTACATAGATATAAGTCAAAAAGTCGTTAACGTACGCTTGAAAAGACGCTAGATGTCGCTAGCTATGGGCAAAAATCAAAAGTCTCTAAAAGTCGCTAGAAGTCACTAAATGATCCAAGTAGACCGAGCGCTAGGGATGAGAACTGAGCGCAATTCTTTCACGTACCTCTAATTCTATATTGTTTTACGCACAGTTTTTTTGGTCTGTTGGAATAAAAGAAAACAATTTGATTTACTTACACAGAATAATATTTGTAATCGGTATAAAACAATTGAAAATTATAAAAAACAATTATTTTTAACAAACGAAAAGTCAAGAAATTAATACTAAAAATAAAATATAACATAAAATATTATTTATTGCCACCAGATGACAAAATAATTATTTCACAAATAAAAAGTCATAAAAAGTCGAAATGTCGCTAGATCTAGCGACAAAGTCGCTGAATTGGCAATTGGAAGCGGCTTCTTAAAATTTTTTTAAAAAATAAATCCCGGGATTCCTAAAATTTAGGAATGCAAAACATGGTAACATAGTGTGAAAAGACGTCTTTAGCATGTGTATTTATTTTAACCTTTCAAACACCTAATAAAAAGCACCTGTGCCGATGACGTAATTCGCAAGACGGCGATTTGGAGAAAAAAAATAATTTTACATTTACTTGAAGTTTATTTTTAACTCGCCATACAATTTATGAGTACGTAGAGTGTAAGAGGAAGAGTAGTGAGTGTTCGTTAAAAAATACAATACAATAATACTCTATTGCACATAAATACAGGATACAAAACATAAATTTATTTTTAATAAATTTAGTATTTAAATATCCTTTATTGAAGTGTACAAAGCTGATCTTATCCAGCCTACTGATATCCTGATTGGGCGTAAATATTACCTCGGTTACTACAAAGTTTTTCTTTATTATTTTCGTATTTTAATTAAACTTGTTAAATTACCTGTTATAACTTTTAACGTCCACTACTATACAATATTGAAGTTGCTTCTAACTTCACTCCACTACTGGAAGTTGCTAGTCAACAACTTTGATTACGTAAAGGCACTAAATGTCGCTAATTTTTTAAGTCGCTTGATGAAAAAAAAATCGCAAAAACATTCAAAATCCGCTAGATCTAGCGAATAAGTCGCTAAAATGGCAACACTGATCCCCATCCATCCAACGATTATTATACTTTATGATCCAACGTACCACTGATTGGTCTTGCCAAGTTGCCATTGCCAGTTAGGTGTAGCGTGGTCCAACCAAGCATTGGGTCTTTTTTTAAAGTCTAATGGTTTCTAATCTAATAAATCAATAAAAAATAACTACAATCAAAAACAAATATATGCTTTAAAATGAACATAAAACTAGGCCAGGCCTATAATCAAATAATAATAGGAAAACTTAAGACAAGACTTTATAAACTAAATGTCTTTGTCTTTCTCAAAAGTTATGTAAAAAACTACAAAAACATGTCAATCTGACAGACGAATAGCGATGTATTTGACGTTTGGTTGGACACGTCAGTTCACGTTAAATTTTACAATGTGGAGTTGTGGATACGTCCGGCAATTATTTTATTGAAAATTGTATTTCAATAAAATACACTAAAAAAATAGTAAACTTATATTATTGAAAAGCCGCAATGTCGTTTACAGGTTTTAGTGAGGAAGATTTACGACGAATTAAATCTAGTGAAACCAGTCCAAACAATGGTTAGTAGGCACTCGGTGAAGTCAGATGTTTGAAGAGAAAAGTGTGTGCGTTTCCATTTGTGCTACGTGGGAAAAAATAGTTACCGTTGTGTTAGAATAATAGTTGCATTAGCTGTCGACCCAAAGTCTCAAACCCACTGAAGGTCTTCGTAATACAATTATTTATACTCATTCGATAATGTTTTTATCATTGCTAATGTCATGATAAAATAATAAGATTAACGCCGGTTTCTTTGTTTCTTTAATTAACAAAATTTGTTTGTTACATAACCTATTCATAATGCTTTATTTAGCCTTTTGTTTGAAGTAGTTAATTATGTCAATAGTTCAATGAACTGTTGTTGAAGAGAAGTCACACTGTACAATCTTGTTGTAGACGTTATTGTGTGTTGATGGTTAGCTGCAACAATGTAGTTAATATAAACATTATTGAAATGTTTTATCAACATGTGCTTTTTATTCAACAATAACATTCAACAACTGTCTGAATAATTCACTACAATATGCATTATTTTTTAATTTATTTATTATTAACATTTCACTGCTGGGTTTAAGCCATCTTACATTGACTATGTGCAATGTAATTACACATTATAATAAGCACATAGGAGACAAGGCCTTACCTCACAACACAAGGTCATTGTTGTTTATTGTGATAACAAAATGTTATAATTTTAATTAAAGGGTTTTGTAACATTAACTTAATTGTAACTTGACATAATTTATTCATTAAAGTTCTAATAATATTAAACAATATAAGATATATAAAATGTAACAAACAGTTTGGAGTCTAATAATATCACTCATGTAATAAACTTGACTTTAAACATTACATGCAGATTATTATTATGTTAGTTTTAGTTCCCAATGTCAATTGATAAAACCTTTATGAAGTTATTATTATAAAGGAAGTCTATTGAATTGTTTAAAAATAAAACTTATGTATGGTTTTGAATTGAATTCTATGGAATGTTCCATCATGATTATGTAAGTACATTTTATTTTTATTAAATAAATATTACAGGACCGCCAGTGTACTCGCCCACCATAAAGAAAATAGACAAAATTGGTGCCAGAACAAAAAGACCTGGGAATCAGTACAAACTGCCTGTTCTTCAGAAACAATCATCCGACGAAGCAATAGACAGTATAGATTTCCAGAAATGTAAACTTAGTTTGCGAACTCCTTCATTATCAGCACAAAACCCAGAAAACAATGAGTTGGAGAAAGAGGATGATAACAAAAATGAGGATTTATTGGATTTAAATGAGAATGAGAATAATGATTTCAATATAGACAATGATATTATAGATATGCAAAGTAATGCCACGGAGAGTAATTCTATGAATGATTCTAGAAAATGTAGTACTGATAGTACTCCAGATATAGTTAGAGGGGTAACGGATTACACAGAAGATGAATTTGCAGCTCATAGAATGAAATTAGAAGAGCTGCAGTTAAAACAGAAGATTATGGAAGAACAAAATAAGAAGAGAAAAGAAATGCTGTCCAAAGCTTTAGCTGATAGGTGATAGATAATCTCTTTTTATTTATTGACAATTATTATTAATCATTTATAATTAATGGTGATTTTAATAAGATTGAAGCTAATTTAATAATTTTATTTAGTTTTTCAAGCGTTTTTCATTTGACACAACTTTTTGTTATACTGTACTTACTTTTGAGACATACTTAATAGACAGAAGTTACTTACATACTTAAAATTGTGTTTAAGTAACACAGCATTACTGATACATGGTCAAATTAGTCCACAATAAAATGAAATGAATACAATGTTTTTCTAGTCTTTTTGTATACTGTCACCGTATAAAGATATTGCCATAAGCAATTGTCAAAACTCTTATCAGATTTTTTATTATCTTTTCAAGAGTGTGCTCATTTTAAAGGTTTGTCAATAATATTAGTGTTATAGTTTATATTGTTAGGTTATAGATATTTCAATATTACATAAACCACAGTCATTATAGTCATTAGGCATGGTTGATTTTTTTAACTATAGCAAATTTTTATCATTAATCAAAAGGCCAATATGGTATGATAAGCAAATGTTTAGTTAGTATTTTTTTATATTTTGCATCAGTTTATAGTTATGTGTAATTGCAGGACCAAACAAACTGAAGAAGAAGTAATGAGATTGGAGAAAATAAAGAAAGAGCTTCAAGTTCTAGACGGGCAGTTCTCACAAGATGTTTCTGTGTTAAGGAAGAAAATTGATCAAGCTTGCCTAAGCTTTGCAGAGGCTGAGTAAGTTTGAAATTTTTTTATATGTATATCTAGCAGTGAGTAAGTGACAATAAGCCCCAGAGTTAAAGCAATTAGTGCAATATGCAACTAGAACCACAAATAAACTTATATTTAACTGTTTAAACACAAATTAATTAGATTATTGTAATGGCGGCGACTAGGAGGACTTAAATCAAGTCCTGCCATTAACCAAACTGACTACAATACAGGGTGTGTTGTCAAATATGTATATGTCTAATAGTTTACCTCTAGTAAACTGAGGCCAGTGATGGGCAAAAAGTAATCAGATTAATGATTAAGGATTACGACTACAATTTGTAATCTTCAATCACGATTACAGATTACAGAAATTAATCAAAAATGTAATCATATCGGTGATTAATGATTATAAATCTGTAATCGTAATCTTGATTACTTTTATGATTGATTTGATTGATTAATAAAACCAACAATCGGAACGTAAAAAAATAAAAGAACTTTATTTTTTTATCAGTCTCATACACTGTGCTTTAAGGATAATTATTTTACGCAAAAAATCTGCTGAATGGTAATTTTTCTGGTACTCTCACTTTCAAACTTAAAAAAATACTCGATCACGTACGATAAAAGAATTACGTCGTCTCGTATCGTCTCCTTGAGCTCGATTCGTTTGACTGATGCGCACTGAACAAAATGGCGCGTGTGCACTTGTCGACTATCGACAATGCGGACGCGGCGATTGGCTAGCCGGTGATCGTACAATACCCTGTCCTCCGCACCCTTACCGCGCGTCTTACGTAGTAGGTATAATTTATAGTACAATAAAGCCAACCACTCAACTTCTAGATGCATACCTACAAATTGTGATAATTAATGGCAAATTTCTAAACCATAATTCATATAAACTTAGTTAAGAATAATCATGTAATTTAGATTACTGAGTGATTACTGTAATCAAGATTAAAGATTATATGTTTAATCTTGATTAGAAAAGTAATCACGACTACTTTAATCTGATTAAAAGTAATCATGATTACTTTCAATCAGATTATTAATCTGATTAAAAAAGTAGTTGATTACGCCCAACTCTGACTGAGGCAATAATTTTTTAAAGTGTAATCTTATTGAATAACTGATTTTACAATATATCCTAAACATACTATATAATGTCAAAAATACACAAGTGCCTGAACTAGGATTAACCTGTTTTCCAGGCAAAATGGAAGGACTTAATGTAATGTAACTGCCTGCAATAACAGCTTTTTTTCTCAATATTGCTTTTAAATGTTTATATCTTTATATATAAAAATCTTCTGTGTGTGTGTATGTTATTGAACTCCTTCTAAACGGCTGGACCAATTTGGATGAAATTGTCTGTGTGGAGAATGGTTTAGATTTACAATTAGACCCAGTAGGTGGCGTTGCTATAGGGGTCCATCATGGGATACGGGTGTTCTTAAGCAGACAAATGATTTGCTTGTTTTGTTGTTATGGAAACTTTAACTGTCAAAGCGGTACTAAGTCCGCCGGTCAGCTAGTGAATACATAAAAAATACTTTTGTTGAATAACTTCTTATGATTGTTACTTTGTATTGTTTACAGAAAAAACTATCTCAAAGTGGAAAAAGAGTTTCTGCAAGCAAAAATAAGTTTGCAAAAGGAGAAAGAGAGAAAGGAGTTGCTCACAGAACATCTATGTGCTCTCATAACACATAATGAGACCAGAAAAGCACAAAAATTGGAGACACTCATGCTGGAGCTAGCCAGTGATAGGAAGGCAGAAATAAACCCAGTTCCTAAGTCAATTGAGAATGAAGAAACTGTAATTATTGATGGTGTAGACCAGAGAACAGGTAAGATGGTTGAAATGACTGCAGGGAGTTAAAAGAAATTAACCTTTTAGTATTACCACTTGTATCTGTAGTAAAAAAGCAATTGTAGAACAATAATAAAGTTTTATGATTTAACATTTAAATATGATTAATGTTACAGGTTGTATGTTTTAATTGTGGATTATACAGCCCTGGCAGGCTACTCTTGACTCAAACTCAATCTCAATACAATTTCAATGTGATTAATATGAATTGATATTAGGATAAGTTTCGCAATTTCGGAACGCCCCATCTCGATAATGATTTGTTCACTCAATTTCCACGCAATTTGATTCCAATGTAGCGCTATTGTCGCTTTTAAGAGTGCCATTTGAATTTTTTAGATTTGGGATTTGAAATTGATTATTGCAATTGTGTTTCAAGAGTAACCCACCTATTGGGCAATTGAGGCAAATATAGTCATTTTATGTTTTCTATGTAATTGGTTTGTGTGGATGATGAAGAATTAGGGACAGTATCACAATTCGGGCAAATGACGCACAAATCTCTTATTGATCATTATCATTCATGTACACGCGCCTGCACGTCCGTTAGGCTACCACAAAATGTCAAATTTTCTCAATAGACTGAACTCTATGTCTAGGGCATATGGTTGAACGTTTATTAAAGAAATTTGGCAGTTTTGGATTTTCTGATCTGCAGGCGTGTGTACATGTTGTCCCAATAAGGAATTTGTTATTTTCAGCAGTTTTTTTGTTCAAAAGTTTACCAATACCATATTGAACATAGGCATAGGCTGAACAAGAAAGCTGAAGTTTATAGACAAAGACATTTAACTACTTACTATAGACAGGATATAGAGATCGACACTGTAATCCACAACTTATTACCAAGTGGTAACAGGTCGCTCAGTTTGATGTGAAACGACCTCTAATGCAGTCTTGTTTGTGCGCAAATAGATTTGACAAAATCTACAGAAAATATGCCAAATTGCGTATTGCGATATTGCAAATTCCGATATGGTAAAACGGCTGAACGTGATTACAATTTATTTTCGTAAGTATTTTATATATTTACCCAATAATCAGCCTATATAATAACATTTGCCTATGCTCTATACCGCCCTCTAGTGGTAAAAAGCAAAAGCACTACTTTTAGGGAAGTTGTCGACTTTGTAGATGATTTAGTGATGTTCAAGTGATGTCGTTTTATTTGTCGATTATATAGATAATATTTTTATATCGTAAGTTAAATATAAGTAGTAATATTCTGATACAATGATCATTGTATTGGAGGACTGTTATGCACTGGAACAGTAAAACTAAGTGATAACTCAGTGGTCCCCCGACGCGATTATCATTGAATCAGAATATTACTACTTATATTAAACTTAATGTCTGACGCCCCGCAGGTTCACATGTGAACCTATAACAATTGGTTTTCAAATGTGTCTGGTTATTGGTTGTTCTGTGTATTTTTTATACCGATTTTGGTTAACCTTTATAAAAATTATCGATACGTCGAAATCATAACGGAACATCCCTACATGTCCCTACTGCAGAGCGACACCTACCGTGTGGTAGCTGAAACTTATTCTAATTGATTTTAAAACGCTGTTTTGCTCAACGTTAGATGGCGTTACTAGCGCCCCAGCTCAAAGTCTTTGTATGAAATAGTCTCTAATAGCCGCTCTATTACCTATTAAATCTCTTTGTTTATAGATTAAATAGCCTCTAACCTTAGATTTTATTATTTACAACCATTTCCCAAATTTACATAATTAATGTGTAATTAGTATTCAGTATATTATGTAATAAGAATTCCTTGGAAGTTTCTGTGCTGTAGATTGAAATTCAAAGAGGGTAATTTACAGGATTTCACATGTTGACTCTGTATAATAATTGTAGTTTGTATAAAAAAATATATTTTGTCTTAACGAATTCCAAATAAATGTATTGTGCAATGCAAAGCAACTATCTTAATAAGGTCAGTATTTATTTTAATAATTTGTATGTGCCTTAACATTATTTCTTGTTAATATATTTTAATAATAGCTGTTAAGTCCATGACTATAATTATTGTAAGTGGTAACATAAGCATTTAAAGTGATGATAAGAATTGTCTTTAAGTACTAAGCACAATAATACGTTTTTACATTTAACTAAAATATTTTTATAAGAGTTAAAAAAAAGTAAAGAAATATTTTATTTATATGATTTATTTTATTTCATCCTTTTACATTTTAAAAATATAGTATCACTTTTTTCAATTGAAAATTATACAACTTAAATGAATGACTTATAGAATGTATTGTAATGCAATGTTTGTATAAGGCATTTACAAAATGGAAGTATATTTTGAAATACTCTTTGAATGCCAGCAGGCCCTAGAACAGTCCCGCATGATGGTCTTGGCTACACATTGATATTGATGACAGCACAATACTTATAGGATTACGTTAGTAATTGCTTTAATTAGTTACCATGTGTATACAATTAGCTGTTGCTTGACCGTTTAAAAAGATTTATTACATAGAGCGTCGTTGTTAGCCGAACAGGAATGTTGAATGCTAGAAATCGTGGTTCGATCCCCATAGCTTTGTCTGACGTAAGCCCATGTCTTATACCTAACACAAGCAATATTAGTCTTTCTAGGTAAGTTAACAGGACTGTTAATCATTTGTTAATAGAGCGTTAATAATCTATTTAAAACAATTTGTAGGGGATCGTAGCGCCATCTTGTTGGTTTTACAAATTCGCCGCTAGATGACGCTGTTTCGATCCCGTACTTATTTCTAGTAAGAAAACTCGAAGACAGCACTTTGAATCTAAGAAATGCTTAGAATGTAACTGTTACAATATCAAATCACTACATAGTATGAAACAAAGTCGCTTCTCGCTGTCTGTCTGTCCCTGTATATGTATGTATGTTTAGATCTTTAAAACTACGCAACGGATTTTGATGCGGTTTTTTTTAATAGAAAGAGTGATTCCAGAGGAAGGTTTATAAGTACCTATGTATAATACATGCATAGAATTGACGAAGTCGCGAGCGGGCCGCTAGTAATTTAATAAAATAATTAATGAAGATTATTAAAAATGCGCTATTTGCACATTCATATTCTAACGGTGCTATGGGGATTGAACCACGATTTCCCCATCAACCCCAGCATGAATCCGTTTGGTTATCGACGAAGTGACTATGGGTTTGGGAAATATTATCATGGGAAAAGTTTTATCTCTAGGTTACTGCCGCACTCATAGACGTCGGTTATCATTAATGATTACTTAGCACTTACAATTGTTCGGTCGAAAATATGCTTATAATGTCAATGTTAGAGACAATTTTAGGTTCTAAGTAATTATTAATGTTAATTGACGTCTCTAAGTACGGCAGTTAGTCTTTATAATTTAAAAAGAAACAACATATAATATAGCGGTCAAGCTGTAGTGATCACACGTCACGAGCTAAAGTTTCCAAAAGTACAGACGCCTACTCATCAACCTATTCAAAACTTTCATATTTCTTCAATAAATGTTCAACTTTACGCCATCTACATAAAGTTCGAAGTCAATTGAGAAAAAGAAAAAAACATGTTGAAAAATGTTTTTCCACATTTGTGTTTTTGTAATTTGTTAGCAACAAAATTTGCTTTAAAAAATATTTGAACATCAATTGAGAAAATTTGACAGTTTGTCTTGATGTGGAGGCGTGTGTGTACAAAAATGGTAGTTGGAGCCTTTGTAGTGGTAGTTCTTTTATTTTACACGTAAACCGTAGATTATGATTACCATCGTATTATGAAGTGACACAGTTTCTGAATTGGTAATTAATGATATTATTATAATAAGTGATTGCGAATTCTATTTTTTAAAGTGTGGGTAGCTTGTGTCAAAAAAAATATTCTTAGTAAGTATAACTACCTACATTTTTAAAAATATATATTTTATAATAATTATTAAAAACTTAACACTTCAAATTAAATACTATTTAGGTATTAGGCTAATAGCACCAGTGTTCGACACTTTAAACCCAGTCTTCGTCACAATTTACCTCGTCAAAAAATTACGTAGATTATCATCGAAATTTTACGGGGTGACAGCCGGGAAGCAGGTGACTAAAACCAGTTGCTGACTCCTATTTTTAATGGTTAAAAAAATGCTGTCTAATTCTGATACAGAAAAGTGATTTTTTTCTACAAATAGGACTCGAATTTGCTCCTTTTTTCAATGCGTGTCAGTTTACCATTAGGATATGGCAGTTGTATCCGACCCACGACAATATTGTGACTGGTCTGGGTGGTTGTGGTACCGTCGTTGATTCTGATTTCCATCATACGAGTGCAAAAGAAATAAATGTCACTCACTGGTTCCTGTCGAACGCTGGTGCCACTACTCTGCTTACGGTACTTATTATTTCAAAAACTGAACACTTTAGTCCTTAAAAAAAAGGGGTCGTTTTATTTTGATACAGTTTGCCGATTGCCTCAGACGGCATCTTCAGCTTCACCTGACTTTTTGGGGGCGGCGAGAAACTTTAACAGTTCCTCAAGCCGTGTGAAATGAAGCACCTTCGAAGGTTTTCAAGAGGGAACCCGTGCCCTACTAGATTCTCCGAGGGGTTCAGATCGGATTGTGGGTCGTTTTTATAAAGTGCATCGCAGTACTAACTTAATTGTACCTTACTACAAATAACAATAATCTTTAACAAAACAACATCGATTTCAATCTATAGTAGTGGCAACAGTATTCAAAACATTTTTACCGCCAAAAATAGCATACATTTTCATTGAAATAAGATGACTAAATGTTGCTAATGACTAAAATCAGTTTCTGACTCCTACTGCCGTACTCAGAGACGTCAATTAACATTAATGATTACTTAGCACTAAAATTGTCTATTGTAATAATGTGGTCTATAACAGTGCCATTATACACATTTTCGACTGAATAATTGTACGTGCTAAGTAATCATTAATGATAATTGCCGTCTATGTGTGCGGCAGTATTGTTAATGATTAAAAGAATTTTGCAAATCGGTTTATAAATGACGGAGTTATGAGGTAACAAACATTTAAAAAAATACAACCGAATTGAGAACCTCCTTTTTTTGAAGTCGGTTAAAAAGAAATAAATCGATCAACAGTTCTTGTTGAAAACGGGTGCCCACTCACTACCCTACTGCTACTATAATTAAATACTGATAACTGTGTTGGCTTCGTGTGAGTTTTGTGACGATAAACGAGACTTTTGCTTATAAGAAGTAGTAGAACGCAATACACAGAACGACACTGATAGCATAGTTTTAAAAGCATTACTGTGCTGATAGCAACGCTTATCCTTACAAGTCTCGCACTAGGCACAATATATTGGCGTTTATAGAAGGATGTTCACCGGCACTTCGTGAAGAACATCCTTCTACCTGTATGCTATCCCCAATTCCAATACGAATACTTCTTCTCGTGGTCTTTCAGTATGATTCTGACGTTGGCGTCGGCCTTTTGGAGTTCCTTTCTCTTGTCCCGTTCCATTCTGATGAGCTCGAGGCCCCGTTTTGCAGCGCAGTGGTAGCGTTGGCTAAGTGACGCTTCTGATCCCTTGATACGAGGTATGTGGCCGGTGTAGCCAGCTATTGGAGGGAATTCCGGTGATATTGAGTTTTCTGAAAGGTGGAAGAAGTTTTGATATAGTTAAATCGTCCAAATCCAAATATTTGCAATGATTTTCGCCATTGTTAATAAATAGATATGGACATAATTGGACATATGGACTAGGGAGTAAGGAGATAACAAGTTATTTGTTTTGATACGGCTCTATTATATTTGAGGAGAGAAGTTTTGAAGTTATTGGGAATTTCGTATCTGATCTAACTTAAGGTGAATTACAAATTGTCAAAGTGTTGAAATAAATTCTACTAGCGGGATTCGAACCCGCACCCAATACAATACCATAATTAGGTAAATCAGTCTTATTATTATTTGGTATTCGAAAGCTATGTGCACGATCTCCATCTTAGGCGAGACGCAGCTCTTTATCCATCGTTGCAGTTTTATAAGTGCTCACCTTTGTACTTGTTGATCTCCCTGAACCGGCTAAGGTCGCGTCGTATCTCGTCGCGCGAGTGCACCGTCTCCATCTTGGGTGCACTTCTCGACCGTATGAAGCTTCTGTTGAAGTCTGCTTTGCGGCGCAGCTCTCTTTGGTTGTCGCTGAAGTCAGCCATGCAGTCGTCCGCTGCTCGCCCGTAGGACTTGCCGTATCTGGAAAAAGAGAAAATTCAAAATTCAAAATTCAAAATCATCAAGTAGTAACACGCAATGGTCACGCAATGTGCACGCAATGGTTGTTCACTTGAAGTTAATGCCCGGCACATATCCCGTGCAGCCGTGTAGCTGTCGCTGCAGCAGACCGTCATAGACGTCGCACTGCGAGATATCGCGCTACGAGAGCCCTACGGCCGGGCGACAACTCGTAATAGCATTGACGGTCGCTCACCTGAAGTTCATGCCCGCCACGTATCCCGTGTAGCCAGTCATGAAGGCGGGCTGCCGCTGCTGCAGCCCGTGTCGTCGTAGACGTCGCGCTTCGGCATGTCGCGCTACGATGGAATGTGCTACGACGGTATGCCGCGCGAGTCGCGCGACGGTGGCATGTTGCGCTACGACGGCATGTAGCGCTACGGTGGACGGCATGTCGCGATACGATACAGCATATTGTATTGCACGGGTAGTACTCAAGGGGTTTGCTAAACAAATGCCGCTCGTAACATTGAAGATCACTCACCTGGCACGTATCCCGTAGCCGGTTATGTAGGGCGGTCTGTCGCTGCTGCAGCCCGTCGTGGACGTCGCGCTTCAGAATATCGCGCTGCAGAATGTCACGCTATGAGATATCCCCTTACGGCCGGGTGACAACTCGTAGTAGCAATGACGGTCGCTCGCCTGTATAGGCGAAGTGTCGCTGCTGCAGCTCGTCGTCGTAGACGTAGCGCTACGGCATGTCGCGCTACGACGGTATGTCGTCCTACGACGATGGCATGTCGCGCTACGATGACGGCATGTCGCGCTACTACGACGGCATGTCGCGCTACGACGACGGCATGTCGCGCTACAGCCATTTTTGTTGACGGCTGGTACTGAAGGGGTTTGCTAAACAAATGCTGGCTACAGAGCCAGCATTTGTTTAGCAAACCCCTGTATGTATGCTACAGAGTATGTAGCAAACCTCTGTATGTATGCTACAGAGTATGTAGCAAACCCCTGTATGTATGCTACAGAGTATGTAGCAAACCCCTGTATGTATGCTACAGAGCATTGACGGTCGCTCACCTGAAGTTCATGCTCGCCCTTATCCCGTGTAGCCCGTCGTATAAGACGTCGCACTGCGTAAAATGTTGCGCTACGACGGCATGTCTCGCTACAGCACATTGTGCTACACGGCTGGTACTCAAGGGATTTGCTTAAAAAATGCTGCCTCAGTATTGAAATTTACGGTCGCTCACCTGAAGTTCATGCCCGGCACGTATCCTGTGTAGCCGGTCATGTAGGCGGGCTGTCGCTGCTGCAGCCCGTCGTAGACGTCGCGCTTCGGGATGTCGCGCCGCGGCATGTTCTGTAACTCGTAGTTGTCGCCTGGCCGGTACTCGAGAGGTTTGCTAAATGGAAACGGAACTGATTATTTGTTTTTATTTTATTTTTAAAACAAAGGATTAGCGCTTAGCCTTTATCTCACCTGATGGTAAGTAAGGCCGAACAGAAGCGCATTTCACCTAGAACTGGCTGTCTTCAACTTGTCAAAACAACAACAACAACATTGCGCTTTAATGAAGAAATCGATATGTTCAGGCGATGATACCGCCAAATTGTAACTGTTTTTAAAGTCAAGTCAAACAAATTAACCACATATTTATAGTTTTCTTAGAGGTGTTATTATTATTATTATTATATCGCTTAAAGCGATAAGACCGCCTTTGCCCATGCTAGCTTTAAGATTGTGTGTACTTGTTTCTTGTTTTTATTTGTGTGAGCAATAACGTATTTATCTATCTATCTATCTATCTATTATTATAAATTATCAGGCAGGCAGTGGAAACATGGAAACCATTGATACAATAGTTATATATTTTTTTATTTCTTCATGTGCCACCTCCTGTCGGAGGTCGGCTATCACTATGCCCACGTTTTATTTAGAAAATATTATTCATTTATTTCTTTAACCCAGATGATCCTGAAACATATTAGCGTGTCCGAAGTTTATGACTTTTTTACATGAGGCTTAGAAACCCACAAATAGTGTAGGAAAAATATGAAAAAAAATAAAAACCTCGTGGAAATTCGGAAAAACGGTGTCGTTTATAAACAACGCTAGTAAAATATACTACTATATAGGATGTTTTGTAAAAATAAATAAACCCCTTTTATTCTTTAATTTATTGGGTATTTATAACAAATATAAGTAAAAAAAGGGCAAAAGGAAATAATTACAGGGGAATAGTATGATACAGCTCGAAACAGTTTTTTGGGTGCAGTGTAACAATGCAATTTTTACAAAAAAAGTTGGCATGCTTATGACAAAACGAGCAGCGTAACTGTCCATCTCTATATTTGACGATGTGCCCGATACCATCATACCATGAAGACTAGTGAAGGGCTCCAGAAATACGACTAGTCTTCCTCTCATCCTTCCTAAAAGTTAATAATATTCCAGTGGCTACACTCCTACGAAACTTCAAATGACCATATTCACCTTTGTTGGCTTTGTATAGCTGCCATGCTTTATGCAGTCATATCCAGGCAATGCATAATTAGCGAAAAATACAATTTCTTGCCCCTAATTGATGTTCTATACAAGGCAATATTCTGGTCGGACCTGTCAACGCCCACTTTGATCTCGTTGTAGATTTTTATAACGGCTGGTTGACCAACCAGCATCAACATCCAAGTCGACCGACTTGGATGTTTCTTTTCTTTTTGCGAAAACCTTTTTGTCTTGTTTGTTGGCAACACTCCTACGGCATTTGATGCCACTGTGACCACACTGTTGTCGTGCCATTTACATACAATTATTTCTTCAGCTCTCGATGATTTATATTGAAATGAACCTCGTTCTGTTTTTCCCATTTCTTTATTGTTTCGTAAAGGACACTTAGTCACACGATTTTCTTTTATGGTTTAGTCTTTTTCTTTTATAGCTTTAAAATTTCTTCGACCTAGTCATCAATAAGTGGAATTGATGAGAAAAAGTTGTCAAAAAACAAGTGTGCCTGAGTGTCAATTTTGCGCAACACGTCAGCATATTGCAGAATTACACTTGCTCCCAATCCAAGTTTTCTGTACTGGCTCAAGTCTTCTCCAGAATGTCCTTGATAAGGTTCAAACCAGATGACATAGCCCAAACGAGTTGCGCCCACCCAAAATTTATAGCCCCATCGGATTGGTTTTCCACGTATGAATTGTTTACATGGGTAACCACCATAGTAAGGCAGTACATTTTACTAGTGGCGTTTATAAACAACACGAGTTTTTTTTTGCAATGATTCCTCACAAAACGCAATAAACATAAGTGATTTGATATTTTTATAAAGTTTATGATACTAACATTACGATTTCTATAAATTATCCTAATACATTATGGAACTTATAGTAAATACTTACCTAGGAAATTCATCGTTGAAAACAGTTAAATAAACTTGTAATTAACACTAAGAACTTAATTAATCAAACAGATACACCATACAGATTACGATTGACAAACACTCACCTATCAAGTAACATAAATAAAAAAAAACAAAAGTACCCACGTTTTCATAAATGTTTTTATTTCTTTTGCGTTGTTTTAAAACGACAGTAGCATCATCTGGGTTAATTACTTTAATTATGAGTGGTACTCACTTGAATAATCCTTTAGATCTGATCTCCTTCAATATCTGCCTCGTGTTGTCGCCGTAACATTTTCCATAGCGAAATTTGAGTAACGGACAATGGCCAGTGTACCTGTAACAAGAAGAAACATTGTCATTGCCCATCATTTTGCAAAACTTTTAATATGGAACCATCTCTGAAAACGGGAAAAACAAATCAGCTGTTTCATACATTTTAATCGAATTAGGTATTACATAATGTATGGATTACTTAGCTGATAATTTCTTACGATTTCAGAGTTTGTCTCGTAGTTAAAGTTTTTCAACATGATGAGCAGTCTCAACCTTTAAAGATTTTTATGTAGTAAACAATAAGAGTGTATAACAAAGTTAGTAAGCGGTCTTTGTTGATAAGATTGCTGAATAAGGGGGTCAACCATAGCTTAAGTTGCGATTGCGAGGGCGTTCTTTTGTCCTTGAGCGACCATCCCTCACATTATGTCCGCTATAGATAGGTATCTAGCTATAGGAATAAGGAAGGAAATAGGGAGGTAGGTATATTACTTACAACGATTCCAGCTATTACATAAACAATATACCTATACATAAATTATTATATAAACAATGGAAAGATGTGAATATCACAAGAATCGGCCATATCCATAGCCCTGGTCCAATGCAGATTGGTTTTCAGGTTTTTTGTTAAGTTTTGTTTTTTTTAAAACGTCCACAATTGTGTCTCCGTTGCCTAATTGTAATATTTTGCTCATTTTCATTTTCAAAGATCAAAATAAGGCTACCGACCCGGCCTTCCTACCGACACACTACGCTATTACATTTACAGTTATTGAATTAGCAGATTCGCTCATTAGATACACTTTTGACTCGTTTTGACTCTTAATTCGTTGTATTAAGAGTTACATTGTATACATATTGTTAATGTTCGTGACTGTACATTGAGCAAACAATGATTTTCATTTTAAACAGAATTTCCTAAAATGTTTGAACGATGCTCCTTAATTTTATCACGCTCGAGTGAATTAAATTATTCTGATTTCTGATTAATATTCCCTGTGTGGTGCCGGGGACAAAGAATTGCACCACCCCATCTCGTCCCGTGGGTGTCGTAAAAGCCGACTAAGGGACCATTCCAGAGGATGGGCAGCAGCATCTCTCTGAGGTTAACTCTCAACTTACTGCGATCGCCAACTCGCCTGCCAAGCGTGGCGATTATGGCAAATCCCCTCATGTATCCTTGGGGGAGGCCCTTGTCCAGCAGTGGATGTCTTTTGGCTGAGACGATGATGATGATGTAGGTAGGTATATTATGTGTTACATCTCATTGTATAAACATTGAGGAGCTCGATGGCGCAGTGGTTAACGCGCCCGGTCTGCGAGTGCTGAGGTTAAGCAACTTTCGCAAAGGCCGGTCATCGGATGGGTGACCAAAAATGTATCATCTCGAGCTCCTCCGTGCTTCGGAAGGCACGTAAAGCCGTTGGTCCCGGCTGCATTAGCAGTCGTTAACAACCACCAATCCACACTGGGCCCGCGTGGTGGTTTACGGCCCGTTCTCCCTATCCATCCACAAGGAAGACTCGTACCCCACTGCTGGCAGTGGGGACATAAAATGAGCTGATGATGATGATGATGATGATGTATAAACATTGTATTTTGAGAATTACGGTTGAATTTCGACTACTAGATGACTGAGATGAGAGCTAGTAATAATGAATACATCACCTATTGACTACATTAAACTGCTATTTCCCTATAAAAATCTCAACCGTATTCCGCTATCGCGTGTTGGCAGGTAGGTAATATGTTTTCCGATAACGAGCAATATTGGGAATATCGTTAGTATAACCGAACGGTAATAGATTGCATTTCTACTTGAAGAAACACGAGGCTTACCATAAGCTCTTATAGCAGTACCTACCTATTGTCAGTATTGGTGAAGTGTTGATGCGGTTGTGAAAACAAGACGCGCCTTGTTTTCACAACTGTAATAACGTTGCAGTATTATAATACTGCTTTAAGAGCACAGTGATGGTGTTGTATAATATATGAGTGCCGTGGTTCCGTTCTGGGTGCCATTTAGCCATACAATAACATCGTTTTCGGTAGCGTGCTGACTGAATGGCAAATAAAACTCGCTCTAGGCACCCTTGATTTCAATTAACACCAAATTCAAAGTTGGTTATTGTGTTCATGTGCGAGTTACTTACATAGGTAATGTTAATAATAAAACAAATTATAATAACTTATGCATTTATTAGAAACAAATATGATTACAACTAATAATAAATAGTAAACTTATTAAAAGTGAAGTGTTGCTAGGTACAGTGGCATCGACAGTCGCCGGTGCGTAGTTTTCAGTCTGAAAAATATCACTTAGGGAGTGCGCAGACGATGAACTTCAGTACCTACGCTTGCTTTCAGTCCCTCGTATGTGTTAGTTGAATTGATGTTGTTGAAGTTGTAAGTAATCTATTTTGACGGACAAGTTAGTCCTCTAACAAAAGAACGGCGTCTGCGCAATCCCTTAAGACTTAAGAGGTAGTACGTGTGCGTTACGCGACGCGATGCAGCTCTAATGTCCGTTTTCACCAACAAGCCCCTAACACAGTCCTAACTAAGTAACTCTTAAGTTAAGGCGAAGGGTATGGCACACTAGCGCCACCAATTGATAATTTGACAATTACTAACGGACCGGATCTTTTTTTAAACATTGCGTACCGTCCGATAATAGAAAAGCATCCGTAGTATTTATTTAATAATTGTGCACTACTTTTTGTTGCGTGGTTTATTAACAAAACGGGCTATCGCATTTATTCACAAACAATGACCACTTTTGGTGTTAGTGAATGAATACAAAAACAAACCTAAAAGTAGTGCACAATTATTAAATAATAGATGTTTGCCTAGTGTCGGAAGGTGCGCAATGTTTGAAAAAAAATCCAGTAGCAGTTATCAAATTAAATCCATTAGCTGCGCTAGTGTGCCTTACTCTTCGCCTTAAAGAGTCCCCCTAAGTCTGGCTCTTATCTAAATTCGTTTTCAAGTGATCTTTTTTGGCGGACAAAAAGTACACTGATGTCGTCTGCGTTATGACCTATATGGAAGACGTCAGCGCGCCTGTAAATCAGACTATCCAAAACTGTCAAATACATTCATCAAATTTTCAACCATATGCCATAGACATAAAGTTCAAAGCCTATCTAAGCATTTTAACAGTTTGTGGTGGTACAGGAGGCTTACCACAAGCTCTTATAGCAGTATTAATGCAGTTGTGAAAGCGAGAGCGGCGAATATACTCGCGACTCTTTTCCACAACTGCAATAATACTGCTATAAGAACTCATAATAGGGGCACAGTACGTATGAAGTGCGGCCGTCTCTGCTTAGATCAATTTGCGTTAGTGGTTAACACACACGCGGGTGGCGATGAGGGCGATATGCCATGTCGTTAAGGGCAATCCTCATATAAAAAGCAGTAGCCTGACGCCGGGTGTAGGACGAAGGGGAAGTCGCAGTCGCATCGCGACCAGTCGCAAATAATTCCCATGGAGATCGCGACCGGTTCGTCGCAGGTCCGCTGCGACGGCGTCGGTCGACATTCGCTGTTGAGACGGTGCATGTTCTCGGGACATTCCTTTACACCTGGAAGTTAACGAAATTAGGGATACAAATCCGCCAGTAGGTATATACCGTATGCTTATTGTGTTAAAGTGCAATTTTGAATGCATGAAAGTCTCAGCTTTTATATCCCAGTATGACTCGACTTATGAATAAATATCGCAATGCAGCGTTATTCTACCTAATGCATGCAAATAGGTCACTTAGCCACTAGCCTAAGTTTATCGTCAGACACCAACTAGTTTGACCTTTTCTAATTTTATGTGTTACCTACATTACATCTAGAAAAGTGAAATGTTCATTGTTGTCTTATTTATAATCAACATGACCTAAACCTATTTGCCTATTCCTCAAATGTACTATGTTTTTTTACTTTCATCTAACTCTTGCCTTGGACAGATACATAAAAGAACATCTGTATCCAGCGAAGTTGTGTATCTGTATGCCTCAACTTATTTTTCCACTGTCCGATCGAGTTAAAGTTAGCTACAATTTGTATGGGACCGAAGCAGACCTATTGGCAAACATGTGATGTGATACCAACTTATCGTATTCCTCGTAACTCGTAGTTCGTACAGCGGCACGTACCGTAGGTATTACATTAAAAAGAAACATTTTGTTAGCTTCCAATACCCCTAAGTGATAAGGGTGGTCCGCCCCAAACATTTTTTGTTACAATTTAATTTTCCAATACAAAATATTCCACGATTTGTTTGTTTTGTTGTCATAGAAACTGTCAAAGTGGTACGAAGTCCGCCGGGTCAGCTAGTTTATTATAAAGTTTACTCACAAGTGCTGTTAAACATGAGGCACCCTCGCTCACCAACTTTTCCATAATACATGGCGTCCACAACTTTCGCCAAACAAATGAATAGAATGATAAATTTCATCGTGTTGTCGTCGTCACTGCAAGCTTGCTTCTTTCGAAGTGGTCGCATCATGTTGGCAACGGGTAAAGCATGTTTATGTGGTGTTTCCTGCCTTTTGTTACTCCAATCAATAGGCCTTACAAGGCAAACTCTTTTGTACAAGAAGTTTGTTTTTTTCAAAGGATAAAGTAGGTACCTACCCATCTAATGAAATACAGAATTATCTGTGCAGGTTTACTTAACAGGATCAGGATCTACTTGAACAGATTAGCGAATGAAATAGTAAGAAGGTGGACATACAAGAGTGCCTAATGTGAGTTTTGAGAAAATTTTGTATAGCATTGAAGCAGTGCCTCCTGGTGGAATACGAGGGGAGATAAAATTTTGCCATACTAATTCTAGTTTTCGTTAACGTAATCGAATGAATACGAATAGTAAACAAAATCACACAAGGCACATAGGCAACCGATGTAAGTCTCATCTAGGTAAACGAAGTGATAAGAGTTACATACATCATACTTTAAAACAGAGTCTAGTGGGAGTTCTATTCGCCATTCGATCATGTAGGAAAATTATAATAAAATTTTACTAGAAAAATCGTATTAGGGTTATTAAAGCGGTGTGAATGCAAACATGTAAATAATAAAAATAAAAATGTTTAGTTCTCCTCGTTTGTTACTAAGAGGCGCTGTTGCTGCAATCAATGCAATGCCCTACAAATTCTCGTTGTCGTTTTAACGTGATCGATTGCGATTTTATTCCCCAATGCTGGGGCCTTTCCTAAGATGGGAACAGCACAGGGAGAACATGCCATAAACAACAACACGGGCCCAGTGCGGTGCGGTAGTCGTCAACAACTACTTATGTAGCTGGGACCAACGGCATTAACCGCAAGCCACGCAATTTAGGACACACGGTATGTCGTTGTTATAACGCGCCATTTCGGCGCCCGCGATGCGCTTTATTTCCATGCACTTAGTATGAAATTTGAAAGG
The DNA here is from genome assembly GCA_963082485.1 of Eudonia mercurella. Classification (NCBI taxonomy): domain Eukaryota; kingdom Metazoa; phylum Arthropoda; class Insecta; order Lepidoptera; family Crambidae; genus Eudonia; species Eudonia mercurella. The sequence goes on along the minus strand of OY720035.1, from coordinate 14,597,579 downwards.
AAGAGGCGAAGCCGTCCGCACCATGTCCGCGCCCGACGCCCGATATGTGTGGCTTGCGCTTAATGCCTTACGTGTCTTTGAAGCACGGAGAACCACCCATCCGATGACCGGCATTTACGAAAATGGCTTAATTTTAACAATCACCTTCAACCTTAATATTTGTTTTTGTTTTCTTAGACGAATCGTAGTACACGGAAAAACGTAAAAGTTTGTGTTGTACTATTTATACATTGTATTAATTAAATTTTTATCAAATAATAAAATAAAAAAAAAACCACTGCACCATCGAGCTCCTCAACTCTCAGATATGTCATAAACATAATAAATGCAAACACGTAGTAAAACCAATCGGTATAACAAAACAGACATTTATATTATATCACTCATTTCGTCTGGATCCTGGATTTTGATCTTCTGGGACCTTCGCTTCTGTCCGAGGCGTCGTGCCCTGCGTGGGGGTTTCAAAGCTACGTTCTGCTTACAGTACGCCAGGTCGACGCAGGTCCTCGTGAGTTCATCCATAAACAAGTTTCCATTGCAATCGCACCGAGACCAGCCACATGTGAAACCTGGAAGAAATACCAGTCCCTATATTCGGTACCTTTGGTGCTTACAAGCTCATCATCATCATCAGCTTATTTTTATGTCTTCATTGCTAGTGCACGAACCTTTCCTATGGTTGGAAAGAACGGGTCATAAACCACCACCCGAGCCCAGTACCCAAGCGCGGATCCACCGTTGTGGGCACCGTGGGCATGCCCACAACCTTAACTGAGATCAAAGATATTTTTTTGTGTTATTTGTATTTTAAAACTGGACGAGTTTCAATGTACCTATATGTATGTATTATGTATCCGTTTTGTATGTTTATTGTTATGTGTTGTGCAGGTCAATAAATGTTTCTTTATCTTGTATCTGCGGTTATATTCAATCCTTAAAAAACTAGCAATGAACCGTGCGCGTGTCTGATTATGAACGTAGAGCAGCACTTTACAGCTAGAACCTTACCAAATCCAGAAAAACAACAAAAAAAAAAACAAAAACAAAACAAAAAAAACATTTTAATTACGACTCACACTTGGTCGATTTTTGGGTCGCCGCACCCACAGCCATTTTTGTGGGCTGGATCCGCGCTTGCCGGTACCATAGTCCAGTACGGGTTGGTGGTTGTTAACGACTGCTAATGCAGCCGGGACCAACGGCTTTACGTGCCTTTCTAAGCACAGAGGAGCTCGAGATGATACAGTTTGTGAAAGTTTCTTAACCTTAGCAATCCTAGACCGGGCGAGTTAACCACTGCACTATATTTTGCGGTCTATTTGTACCGGTGGTCACGAGACTATAGTCACAGAATAAATAATAGTACAAGTTATAGTTTAGTCATCCAGGCAGCAAGTGTTCACGGCCGGTGTAACTCGGTCGAAACGTCGAGTACAAAAAAGTATACCTAGGATACATACACTAAGTAAGTACCTAGTTAGAGTTAAGCCCCGTTAAAACTTTGTTAAGTTATAGCTCAATCTCTGTGCTTAGACCAATTGTGAAAAGTTTGTGTACTAATAATGACGCAGTTATTTGGTATCTCCTGGGTGCTTAGTGCGAGTTTCATTCGCCATTCGATCACGTTAACGAAAACGAGAATTTGTATGGCAAACTGCTTCAATCCTATACTAGTTTTCGTTTTCGTAAACGTAATCGAATAGTACTTAAACAAAACTCACCCTAGGCACCCAGAAATGTTCAAACTCAAATGACTCTGTGTCCGTTTAATAAAACGGACATACATATGTTATAGGAGTCTCATAACTATATGATACTAGTCTTTGATTATATACCTCAAAAGATACTAGCCTTCCAGAGTATGTTTGGTGACGTTGCCATGACGCCCTGCTTTGACCTACATTTGAAGGTTTGAAGAGAAATGCCAAAATGCAGACAATAGAAAATTAACGAACAACTTCTTGGTAGCAGACACTGATTTTAATTAACTTTTACAAAGAAAATGTTAGATTTATTAATTTGAGTTATAGTTTCTGTTTAAATTTAAATTTAAATTTTCATTTCGATTACTTACTCCGATAGCTGAGGTAGATAAGCTAGATAAGTGAGTGAAATTCCGCGCGGCACCCCCTTATCTATATACCCGACGTTTCGACCAAAAAGTCGAGTATAAAAATGTGCCTATGATACCTATGCTATTTGTTTAACCCCGTTAAAATTTTTGTATTTATATTGTTTTTGAATAAACTGTTCTTTTAACCAGTGTTCTTATATTTTGCCCATTTTTATTGTTTTTTTATATTTTTCATTGTCTGAGGTTGTTTATTGTCAAAGCGGCCGTTTCATTGACTGGCACGCTGGACGCTAGGTCGCAGTAACAACCCCTTAAATAACGTCACCATCAATAGCCAGTCCTATTTGTAATCTGCGCAATATCTTTTTCTTCCATTGTCCTCTATCATATATTGTCATATCAACATTTACTAATGTTTTTGCCATATCATCTTTTACATCGTCTACTTGTCCATCTTTTCTTTGGTCTTTCTTTTTCCACATAGCTTTCATGTTCATCACCTTTCTCGTCACATGCTGTCATTCAGTAATGAGGAGAGATGATCAGCATACATTGGACAGTTCCAGATACTATGACAGTTGGTTTACTATAAGTTTCCTGTCACTGCTGGTGCTATATTAAGATATGTAAGTAGAGCTTTAATAAAATGTAAGTTAAACGATTGTTTTGTTCTTGTAATCTATGAAGACTATACACAGTATTCAGGCACGTGCCTGTGTACATGTACTCTGATGAAATGGAGTTTACTCACCCAAACTGTATATCAAGGGTTCATCGCATGTCCGCCGTGACACTGCCACTCCGTCACATCGCGTGTGATAGGGGTGCATGTTGCGTGGGCAGTGGGTCACGCCTGAAATTCAGCAATTCATAACATTTATGTTTCAATTTGCGAAGCTCCTATTTATGTTTTAAGTAAGTCCTTTATACCCTAATTATATCTCATTATGAAGTAAGAGTAAGAGAAGTAAGAGGAGCTCGATGGCGCAGTGGTTAACGCACCCGGTCTGCGTGTGCTGAGGTTCAGCATCTTTCGCAAAGGCCAGTCATCGGATGGGTGACCAAAAATTTATCATCTCGAGCTCCTCCATGCTTCGGAAGGCACGTTAAGCCGTTGGTCCCGGCTGTATTAGCAGTCGTTAACAACCACCAATCCGCACTGGGCCCGCGTGGTGGTGTATGCCCGTTCTCCTTATCCATCCATAGGGAAGGCTCGTGCCCCAGCAGTGGGGACATAAAATGAGCTGATGATGAAGTAATAAGAGACCGTTGAAATCTCCTTTAGGAGTACCTAATTCATGCAAAGGTGGCTAGTTTTACCAGTCATTCTAGATGCACTTTGGCGCTTTAATCTTGTTTTGCGTTAGAATATGAATTTATTTATTTATTTGCTTGTTGGAAGATTTACAGTCAAATATTAACTATTACTAGACAATGTGAATTTTTACCTTTTATTTTTAAGTGTTAATTGCTACAATTAAGCTGAATTAAATATTTTTATATAAAAATACAGTGAAAAAATTAAACGTCCACCTGACCCAGCCAGGAATCGAACCTGGGTCTTCCGCAATCCGGGCGGCTGCACTGACCATGCTACCGGGAAGGCTGACGTAAGCGCTGAATTTTGTCACTGCTTTTTTATATAAAAATATTTAGACAATGTGAGTTAACCAATGTCATTTACAAATCTCCACATATAGGAATATTAATACTTACGATTGAAGAAAATTTAAACTATGTTACACAGGTATATATTCCCTTTTATATCCTTTAAATTTTATTTTTTAAGCAAATAAGTCTGCTTTACCTGATGTTAAGAAGAAACAGAATTTTGGATTGTGTGTATTATTAATATTTTTTAATATATAAATATTTATATTTATATAACATAATATATAAATATTTATAATATAAATATTTAATATATAATATAAAACGGCGAATCAAACACAATAAGGTAATACAATTAGGGCGCTGCAGAGTCAAGAGAAACAGCTGCTTGATTACTCTGTAAATTTTAACATTCATATCTTATATACTTACATGATAATAATTATATAGGTCACATAGTTAACAACTAGATCTATATACGACACGCTTAGTACTTACATCGATTCACTAGCAGCAAGCAAGTTCTCACAACACCAAATCGAGACGTAATAAAAATAGAAAGCAGGAGGAAACAGCTCCTCGTCGCCATTGTGTTCTGGTGGCTCGCGAATAAATGCAATCGAATATTGTGATCAGACGACATTTTCTCACGCTGCCGTATTTGAGCGGCGCATGTAAACAAGGGCGACATGTTTTCAAAATAAAGTAACGTGCACTTATACTAGAGGAGTTGCGAAAGTTCTTCACTATTCGATCGAGTTAAAGTTAACTACATATTATGGTACGTACGTGTTGTCACTATTTTCATTTAATCATAAAAATAAGGGCAGCAACAGATTTTTTACTTTAAAAACAATTACAGACCACCTGCTTCTATTGCTGGGTAGAGATGTGAAGCCGGTTGTTATCGTAGTTAGCTAGCCGGTAACTAGCCGCTTTTTTCGCTGACTACGGTGATCACTGATCACCCATAAACAGCGGCTGTCTACGGTTGAAAAAATGTCATTATGTTTGCCGTTTTCGAACATTAAAAACAATTTTTGCGTGGCGCGGTGCTGTGTATTTCGGTATACCTACCCTATCTAGGGCCCGAGTGGAGGCGGTCTACTATGACGCAGGTGCGGGGTCAGCCGGGCGGCGCCGGCGGCGCACGGTGGTATTTTTTTAGATTTTAGCGGTAGGAAATTCATCATCATCATCAGCTCATTTTATGTCCCCACTGCTGGGGCACGAGCCTTCCCTATGGATGGATAGGGAGAACGGGCCATAAACCACCACGCGGGCCCAGTGCGGATGGGTGGTTGTTAACGACTGCTAATGCAGCCGGGACCAACGGCTTTACGTGCCTTCCGCACACACGGAGGAGCTCGAGATGACAAATTTTTGATAACCCATCCGATGACCGGCCTTTGCGAAAGTTGCTTAACCTCAGCACTCGCAGACCGGGCGCGTTAACCAGTGCGCCATCGAGCTCCTCAATTCAACTTTATCTATTTTATATGAAGGTAATTCGAAAAAAGTACGATATAAATAAGTAGGTAGGTAGGTATATTTGTTTATTGTCTGTCGTGTTGAAGGACATTGCAAAGTAATTCATAATATTAAACATTTTTTGTTTTACACCACAAACCTCGTGCTCGTATATTATAACAATTTCGACTCAGGAACTGTAAAAATTATAAAACCTTTTGCTTAGATTAGACCTTTTGGTATTGAGTCGGATAAGCAGCCGGTTGTCAGCCGTTGTTTATACATTATTATCGGCTGCTTTGGATAACTACCCGATAACAACCGCTGTTTTACAACTATAGCTGGGATCCAGTAAAATTTAAATATGATACATCTGGTGTCAAAAACTGGGCTTTCAGCACAGAATAACTAATAGTACTACACTTACAGTGTCAAACACTGGTGTAGCTATGATACTCACTATCTTTTATATACAGTACTAAATAGAGCGGAGTCTCAACGATAAAAAAAATACATTAATAATACCACTACTGCGCCCGGGTGCTCCCTACGTACGACCCCAAAATTCAAAAAATTCAAAATTCAAAATTCAAAAACATTTATTCAGTTTAGGCTACAAATAGCTCTTATGAACGTCATTATGCCATCGGTTCGTAAGTCTACTCTGGGCGGGAGATCTTGTACTGAGAAGAACCCCTTCCTTTCCTACTAGGCGGCGCAGGCCGCTTCAATCCCCATAAAAATTGTCAGAGTAACCACGCAAGTAGTAGTAAGTAGGCTCTACTCTATTGCTTTCTGCGAATCCGAGCCACCGAAAGCGAAAAGATCAGCGTGCCTAGTGCGAGTTTCACTTACCATCCAATCCCCCGCCCGATCCTCTAAATGTCACTACACATTTACAGAATACACTAAACATGCACTAGTGTGCATGCACTAGCTTAGGTCCAAGACACCGTACTCGTAGAACAAGGGTACGAAGAATCGGTTCACACGCGCTCTATACCAGGTACAGACATGTACCTGGGCGCTTCTCTCCTCCTCCACGGCCCGGTCTACCCGAGCCGAGGTCCGAGCCTTTAGAGGCGCCCTCGGGTGGTTCAGGTCCCCGATCCGATCCGAACCCTTCGGAGAATCTAGTAGGGCACGGGAACGCGCACTAGTGTGCGATGCCGTTCCCTTTAGAAAACCTCCGAAGGTGATTCGTTTCACACGGCTTAAGGGACCCTTTACGTTCCTCGCCGCCCCCAAAAAAGCCCGGTGAGGCTGACAATGCCGTCTGAGGCAATCAGCAATCTCTCTCAAAAAAAAAACCATTCAATAACTGAATTAATGAATGAAAAGGCAAAATGTATACTTTCCTCGTTTTATTTGGCAGCATTGTTATACTTTTTTATTCGTTTTGACGTGTTTCTATTGTTCATTTAAGTATTTGATTGTATACTTAATACTTTACACTTTTGCACAGAAATGTTGTCTCCAATTTTACCTAAAACAAAAAAGTGATTCAGCTATGCAATAGTATCGTTAGCAAAACTTACAAAGAGCTTATAAAAAGCTACAATAAAATACTTACAATAGATTCTGAATACAAATATCGCTTAAACACCATAAAAAAACTGAACGATTCCATTGCCAACCGCTTTAAATACAGTGTGCAAAAATCGTAGAACGACGACAGCTGTAAACGAATGCAAATGAATGGGCTTTAATCACGAACTCAAAGCTCGCGGCGGCCTATTTAGCCGATGAGATATAGGTGAATAGGTGGTAGTTACCTAATTATGTAGTGGTAGGTAGTAGCCAAGGCGGGCTGTGTTGAGATAGCGCGGGAAACGTGCCTGGCACAGGGGCGCGCGGCGTGCGACCTTACACCGCCGAACGCGGAGATAACGAGAAATTAATGGATACCTTAGATAGATAGTGAATGCATAGGTGTGCTACTGATTATGATGTAGCTTTGGTGCTGATATGCTCGCTACACAGAAGGCGCATATATAGCTTTTACAGTGTAACCAGAATTTATGGGTGGCGAACTCAAAGCTCGAGGAGGAGGAGAGGAGCTCGATGACGCAGTGGTTAACGCGCCCGGTCTGCGAGTGCTAAAGTTAAGGAACTTACGCAAAGGCCGGTCATCGGATGGGTGACCAAAAATTTATTATCTCGAGCTCCTCCGTGCTTCGAAAGGCACATTAAGCCGTGGGTCCCGGTTGCATTAGAAGTCGTTAACAACCACCAACCCGCACTGGGCCCGCGTGGTGGTTTATGGCCCGTTCTCCCTATCCATCTATAGGGAAGGCTCGTGCCCCAGCAGTGGGGACAAAAATGAGCTGATAATGATGATGATGAACTCAAAGCCGCTGTATGCGAGCAGCACAAAACTGGTCGTTATGGAGATTCTTGGGGGAGGCCTTTGTTCAGTAGTGGACGTCTTTTGGCTGGGATGATAACGATGAACTCAAGATGTAGTGATCTGTTCAGTCACTCTATAGCTTGTAAGGTAGAAGCTTAAGAGGAAGCTTAGAAGGTTTCCTAGACGGGATTGGCTTCACGCAAGCGTGGGGCACGCTCCCGTCCGTCGTCGGTTGACGAGAGCGAAGAATCCGATGTTGATTATTTGATATCATCATCAATAAAAAAAAAACCAGATTAATTGAAGATTACTGACTATGACATTAATAAATAAAAACCTAATTAACTAACACTTCAAAATAAATATTTCCATATTCGATCCTGCTCGGCACGCAGGTAATCGCTCAATAGCACCACTGGTCACTGCACCGATATAGAAATAGGCTGCTTAAGCTTAACTTAAGCTTAAGCAGCCAATTCATGTATGCTTTTATCACAGGTATATGTACAGGCACAGGTTTAGAAAAATAATTTCAGGCACCAGTCCCTCACAAAATTAAGTCTTTAGGGTTCCGTAGCCAAATGGCAAAAAACGGAACCCTTATGGATTCGTCAGTTCTGTCTGTCTGTCTGTCCGTCCGTATGTCACAGCCACTTTTTTCCGAAACTATAAGAATTATACTGTTGAAACTTGGTAAGTAGATGTATTCTGTGAACCGCATTAAGATTTTCACACAAAAATAGAAAAAAAAACAATAAATTTTGGGGGTTCCACATACTTAGAACTGAAACTCAAAATTTTTTTTTCATCTAACCCATACATGTGGGGTATCTATGGATAGGTCTTCAAAAATGATATTAAGGTTTCAAATATTATTTTTTTCTAAACTGAATAGTTTACGCGAGAGACACTTTCAAAGTGGTAAAATGTGTGTCCCCCCCCTTGTAACTTCTAAAATAAGAGAATGATAAAACTAAAAAAAATATATGATGTACATTACCATGCAAACTTCCACCGAAAATTGATTTGAACGAGATCTAGTAAGTAGTTTTTTTTTAATACGTCATAAAGTACGGAACCCTTCGTGCGCAAGTCCGCGACTCGCACTTGGTCGGTTTTTTATTTTTAAGTGTAAGTCTTACCTAGCTAACTTGTACCGTCATACAAATTATTGCCTTCTGAATTCAGTAATATAATATTTGACCTCATTAACATAATAATTGTCACATCGTACATGCCCTTGCTTTGGTTGATGAAAAAGTAATTGACTTGGTATCGGTAGCGTTCGACAAAGCTAGACTTATAATCATCTTGGCTTGTGTTATTGGGACAGAATTTGTAGAAATAAACAAGGCCTAGCCAAGCCTCGCCCTAGGCAATGACGGCAAAAAAAGTCTCTCAGAAAGAATATTTAGAGACGAACAGCTAATAGTTTTTGAATACAGTATAAAGGATTGACATAACGCTACAGCAATTTAAATACTTAATTAAGAGTTTTAGAAGCTATTTTACGGTAATAGGTATGTCGGTATACATTTAAAGTACCTACAAACAGCACGCTCAATTAGTTATTCTGGATGTAAGTCCCTTAGCCGGTCGGTGGTACTTACAGCCACGGGACTTGAATGTTGGCTTTGTGCCACAAGTTGTCTAGAACTTTTGTAACAGTTATCAGAGAGAGAAGTTACAGAAGTGTTACTCTCATTGTTTTGTTATTTGTTAAAGCAATGTACAGCGTTGTCCAGTACACTACGAGTACACGATAACAGTTGGTGAAACTCTACACTCATTGAGTATTATCCATTCCAAGTACATATTTGGAATAACATACAGATTACGTAATCTGTATGTTTCCGTCCTGGGCTTAATTCACATGTCAGAAAAATTCACAGATTTCGCAGTCCCCGCAAGATTGGAGCATTGAAAATGAATACAACAATTTATGAAAAAGAAACCATTTTATTTTAAATAACACAATTCCAACTTGAATGCACTTCTCGCCTGCATCCGCATCTTTTAACACCATTACCATGACGTTCGGTCAATAATCAAAGAAGCTACACCCGATTTTCTACAATACCAAATCTAAAGGGACCACCTACAGGTCACAATTATTAACCGATTTTCAAAATTTTTTTGCCATTTTGTAGCTAAACTAATAATACCCTAGGACCCTTTTTTCATTTTTTCTTAAGTCGGTTTTCTATTTGAAATATTTACAATTTAGTATACATACACCCCCCAAAAAATCCGATTTTTTTTTACTATTTAAAAAAAAAAAAAATCTAGCCGATTTTCAAAATTCAAACTCTCACACGTGTCTCGATAAATTCCTCAACTCTTGGTATTATTTCCATTTCGATTCTCCCAAAATCATCGGAGCTATGGCCAAAAATACGTCTCAGGCGATTTGCATCTGATAACCATTTTCAATGGTAAAACTGTGTAACGGGTTTTTCGATGTATAACCCGGGTTTAAAACATGACATGACATAACATCATTATGACAAATGAAAGAAAACCTTATAAAATATTTATTAGGTACGAGCTGACCCGGCGGACTTCGTACCGCTTTGACAGTTTCCATTATTGAGTTAAATATATTATCAATGGTCTCCAGTAAAACAAAACAAACAAATCATTTTGTATTGGAAAATTAAATTGTCGTTTTTAGTATTTTATTTCATATATATTTTTTAATATAGCCCATGTTACTCAGCGCTAATGTAGCATTCTAATGGTGAAAGATTTTTTTTAAATCGGTCCAGTAGTTTTTGAGTTTATTCGTTGCAAACATACCTACATACATACATATTATTAATCTAAGCATACATAATTTATCATTGCATATGTACATACATACAAAAATACAAAGGTTTCCTCTTTATAATATTTGTATAGATAGTATAGAATTAGATAATGCAAATCTGGCAATCTCAAAGGACCATTTCGAGCTTGTACAATTATACTGATTGGTTTAGCTTAATGCCTAATCTTTAAAGTTACCATCGTTTAAATACATTATTTATTGTAGTCTAATAGGCTATGGGTAATAGGGAGCCATTTCTAGTTTAGTATTATAAGTTCTTTAATCGTGCAAGGAGTAGACATTTTTGTAGATGGTAAAATTTAACTTCGTTTGGTCTGTCACGCGATTATAAACTGATCCGGGACCTACCGAGACGATTTCATTGAGTTTATTACTTATTACACTTCCGTAAACACAATTTCATTGCTTGGATAGTGATTTTGCAATTTTTGTATGACGATGCAATGTAAAGTACGGTTGTTGTAATACCAAGGAAATTTTAAATAATTTGTGAGACCGAATCGAGGCTAGGTGTCATTGTGCCATAAAACTTAATGCTAATAACTTTAAACACGGACAGACTACATACAAAGTGACGACCTCCTTGGTCGAGTGGCTTGCACACCGGTTTTCATGGTGTCGCCATCTCTGAGGTCCCGGGTTCGAACCCCGGTCGAATCAATTTAGAAATAACTGTTTTTCTAAATTCTTTCGGGTCTGGGTGTTTCCTGTGTATAACAAGTATGTATTTAAGTATTATAAGTATGTTTATCCGTTGCCTGAAAAAATGAAAATGAAAATGAAAAAATGTTTATTATTAACTGCAAAGTGACAGAATTACTTAAAACTAGATTTAAAACTATGGAATAACACCTTTGCATATAACGCTGATTAATACTAGTCCATATTGTAGCGGTTCCTCACTGGGCAAGCCTGCATCGAGGTAACCTAGGCACAAAGATACGTAAAAATTTGATAAGTGGCTAAATCGAGTCCGCAACATTTTTAACCCAGCAAAATAGTTTATTTTTAAAATTAAATCTGATAAACATTTAGAATATTTCCTTCTTAATCGTACCATATATGTTTAACATAAAAAAAATAAAAATTCGATACCCAAATTTCAAGGCAGAATATGACACGTCATATTTCCTGCCAGGCGAAAATGCCATTTTTGTACCTTAAGTTCACTATAATTTAAAATATTGTAATACTCTGACCTAAATTCTGGGTTTAAAATAATACTATAATGTCGTAGAAAATAATATAAAGACTAAAATTTAAGTTAATTTGTAAATTGGTACTATTTCTAAGGTATTTGTGGCGGCGAATGTAAAGGTAATCATTTTCCTGTCCGAAATAAAAATCGAAATTGCCGCCAATTTAAAAAAGTTACGTATTATGTTCTGTAGATGGCACTTAGATACACACTGAAGCTAGCTGCTAAAAGAACACGTGAAACCCGCCATCTTGTTAGTGACGCAACAAGCTTCGTCTAGTGCCGCAGGTTCTTACGGGTTTTATTATATTGTCATTTGACTGCTTTGTGATTTTAACGCGAAATTACATAAGTTTGACCAGAAACTTCAAAGCTGATGGTATTAAGAAAGGTATGTAATATATGACTAAGTAAACTAACCTTTAATCGTCAATTGCAGTGTTTAGTCGAGGTTATGTAAAAAATCGTCATTTTCCTGTCGTCATTTTCCTGGCTGGACAATAGCAGGATAATGACTGAACTGCAGAAAAATGACTACCTAAACATTTTTTGTTGTTGTAACATATATTTTGTTGTTTATTTGGAAGGAAAACCAACGTAACCCTCAAAAGCGTACTTATAGGGATCTGATAAACGAACAATTGTAATGAACCGAAGAGGATGCCTGAACATTAGTATGAATGTAAAAGAGCGAGAAAGGAGTTTCAGAAGAAATAACCCTCTGCCCTCGTCCCCGGGACACATGCGCGTTATTATGTACATTTATATGTATAAACTTAGTACCTAAATAAATAGTTTATTATTTTTTAGGTTACAAATGGCCCCTAAGAAAAAAAAGGATCGTGAAGAAATGCTGGCTAAGAAAAGACAATTGGAAAAGGAGAGGTATCAACGTTTGAAACAAGATAGAGCAAAGCTATTGGAACTAAAGGAAAAAAAGAAACAGTACTACAATACGAAAAAAGAAGAAGGTAAAATAAAGAGTATTAATAGTTTACCCCCAAGAGAACAGAGATCTAAAAGAAAGCAATGGAAAAAGAATAGTAGGACGTACAGAAACAAAAAAAAGGAATTAGCTGAGCAAGTAAAGGCACACATGATAAGTACAACACCACCTGATTCAGAAGAAGAGACAAATCCAGTTGCACTACAGGAAAGAAGGGAGTCTTTAGTTACAGTATCTAATCAAATACACACCAGTTCACCAGGCTCTGACAGGAGAGCTACTGTTGGTCGTCAAAGAGCAATAAAAAATAGGAAAATGAAAAATAAATTGTTGAAAAAAAAAGATGACATAATATCTAACCTCAAATCAAAACTTCTGTTTTATCAGAAAAAGCTTTCAAAGTTCATTGTGAAGAAAAATTGTCAAAGTAACAGTCCAATGTCTAAAGTACAAAGAACGATAAAAAACAACAAAGCCTCAGATATCAAGAAAAAATTATTATTCGCTAAAGTAATGAAAGAGCAGTTATCTGAAAATGTGCAAAAAATGAAATCACAAAAAGAGAAACAAATATTTGCAAGTGCTATAGTCGGAGATGTAGTCAAAAAGTACAATGTCTTGGCTAAAGAAAAAATTTTGACGCATAAAAGAGTAGCGTCAGTGAACACAAATGACAAAATATTTCATACTAAACGTAAACCAAGAAAGAATAAAATATCAGAAGATACTAAAGTAAAAATCATCCGTTTTCTTGAACAAGACAACCACAGTCGTATATGTTCTGGCAAAAAAGAAACTTTAACCAAAGATAAACAAAAAAAACAAAAGAGATATTTACTACATTCGTTAAAGCAACTGCATACAAAATATAATCGAGAAAATCCTCCTGTTTCTCTCACAACATTCTATAAATGTCGACCATTTTGGATAGTTAAACCATCCGTGCACAATCGAGACACATGCCTATGCATGATGCATGCTAATTTTGATCTACTCCTTGAAGCACTTCATAAACGTGAAATTGTGAATGTAGAAACATTCAGTGATTTCCTTCAAACTGTATGCTGTGACAAATATAATGAAGCATGTTTGGCGCGACATTGTCTTGATTGTAAAGCAAGAAAAATAAATTATGCAGAATTTGATAATAGTATTAAAATAAGCTTTACACAATGGGAAAATATAGTGGAAGAAATTTATTTGAAGAAAACGAAAACATGTAAGCCAGTAAAAAAAGTAGCAAAAGTGCAACATAGTGACAATCCATACAATGTTGTGATGAAATTGGAAGACTACATCCCAAAATTCATGCAGCATCAGACGAATATCACTTATCAATATGGTGCAATCAAATCTTTAAAAGACAACCTAACCGAAGAGGAAGTGCTCATACACGCAGATTTCAGCGAAAATTACTCTACCAAATATAGTTCTGAAATACAAGCATTCCACTTTGGTGGTTCGAGAAAACAGATTTGTTTGCACACTGTCGTTGTATATTATAAAGACAGGGATGGCAATATAACATCGCAATGTTTTTGCACTTTGTCAGAAATTTTAGACCATGATGCTTCTGCAATATGGCCACATCTAAAGCCCGTTCTGGATTGGATTTCTTCATCATTAGAATTAGTTACTACTTTACATTTTTTAAGTGACGGGCCGGTCACTCAATACCGAAATCGGTATATGTTTTATATTTTGGCCAACAAAGTCAAATTCTTTTTCCCCAAACTGCACATGTTGTCATGGAACTACAGTGAAGCCGGACACGGCAAAGGGGCACCTGATGGTGTTGGCGCTACATGTAAACGAACGGCTGACATATTAGTAGCCCAAGGAGAAGACATTGTTGATATTGCTACGTTTTCAAAAGCATTGCAAGACCACTGTAAGAATATCAAGATTTATACAATAACTGAAGACGATTTCGAGCGCGTTCAACTGTCAGCTATTGGAAAACCACCTCGTTCTTTTTCAGGAACCCTAAAAGTCCACCAAGTAGTGGGTAAAAGAGATTCATTTCAATTAAACATGAAATCTCTAAGTTGCTTTTGCAAAAACATGTTTGAATGTAACCATTACATGCTTGGCTGCCTCGATTTTGTCAAGGATTATGCACAAAAGAAAGAGAAAACTATTTATTCTAGTTCTGATGATGAGATGACTAGGGCAGATGATGATGGAGCTGAAGTCAATAAAGAAAATACTTACTCTGTTTATGCACAAGCAAGAGAGGATCAAACCATTAATTATAGTTCTGATTCTGAGATGACTGTGGCAGAGTATGCTAGAGCTGGAAAAAACAAGGAGAATACCTATCCAGATGTTGCCAATGAGTGTATTACACCAGTAAAACCAGCTTATGCTGTAGCCTCAACATCAGGAATACGTGACATGACAAACTTATCAGGCAGATCTGAAAGAGTATGTTACCGTAACGGAGACTATGTTCTTGTCAACTTTAAAACTAAAAGCACTTATTATAGATATGTAGGATTGTGCGTGGGTGAAATGGATGAAGAAGACGGGGAAATAAAGATTACTTTCTTGAAAATAGCCAGTAGTGACGGAAAGCTATTTAAAATTGATGGAAACACAATGTACGATGTACCCTTGGAAGACATCATAGAACGCCTACCGCAACCAGTGCTACATCTCAAAGGAGAACGAATATACTATAGATTTAAAAAACCTGTCTCTGTTTTTGAGCAGTAATCTCGCAATTTGTTCTAGATAGTTGAAAGATCTCATTAATTGTTGAACTATTTCCATTTTTTTTAATTATGATAAAAATATATCGATGATATAAGAGGCTGTGTTAATTTACATGAGGCTGTGTAATGTTGATTTATTAAAGAGCAATTTTTTGTTGATTTGTAAGAGGCTAATAATGTTGATCTTCCTTCAAAGTATATTTCAAAATAATATAGTATGTATGTAAATAATTAAAAGAAGAAAAGATATTGGTTCTTTTATTATGAGAAAATACTATTTACTCGTAGTTGTGGTAGAAATAGTTGATTACATTGAATTTACCTATTAACAAATATGGGAGTGCTCATTATCCTGTGCCTTGTCATTCAGCTGTCAGTGAAAGTCATTTTCCTGTAGAACTGGTCATTGTCCTGGCATCCTAATTTTAAAAATCCTATGTTAAAGTCGTAATACCTACTTAACTGTACGAAAAGTAATTTTGTTGTTAATAATAGGTAAATAGCAAGTAATGTAAAAGCTAATGAATGCGTATTTCTTTATTTTTTTCTAAATTTATTCCGTGTTTCATTTTGGCCACTTATCAAATTTTTACCCACATAATCCTTAGTTACACCTCAATTTAAACAACCATCTTATCAGGTAGGTACATATTCGATTTTTAGTGAGACACTTACATAAAAACTAATATAATATCTTAAAAATATAAACACATCATTATATCAACTTCATTTAGCATAGTATTCCTAATATATCCTCCGTTCTGTCATAAGTTAATGTTTTTAGCCATTCAGTAATAATATTTCGAGCTTCATATATTACTCTTGTTTTTAATATCACAAAATTTTACAACTCTGAACACAGTTTTAACCAATGCATTGGTTAAAACTGTGTTTTTGAAACACTTTGGTGATTTTATAAAAATACATGTGTATAACAGAGTTGTGCGATTGGTTATCGTATTCGTTAACATGATGGAATAGCAAAAAAAAAACACTACTGGCTGCCACTACAGGCTACTACGAACTAGCCTCGACATACACAAAGTTTGGCTATAAAGGTATATCAAAACTTTATAGGCATAGTTTGCATGGCAGGAACGATTCGAATACCTCCTTTTCATTTTGTCGTCATATCGTTTACGTTGCGTGCTGCGTAACAAGTATTAAAAGCGCGATCATGTAACGTTTTATGGAGAAAGAAATGTTGAATCGAATAATCGATTTACATGAATTTTTATTTCAAGGTTACCCAAACGTAATGTTAGTTTGATCGTTGTTCGCTGATTGTTCCGCTGACAAATTATGGGTCGGCATCAAAGATACTAAATACGTATTTAGCTTTATTTATTAAAACAGCATTAAGGAATTGTTTTCTTAACTTTTCGCAAAAAGCAAGTTTTTTTGTTACTATGAAAGTATGATCTATCTACATGATTATAAGCATTATAAATAGATAAATAATAAATAAATTTTATTCAGAACTTTTACAGGGTACAATACAATGAGTGTACGATAACAGCCTCAATGGTTTCTCAACTGTGTCGCAGCTGTTAGCGCCCACCTCCAAAAATTTTAGAGGCATCAGAACGTTCCGAATGTAACAGAGATTAAATTAAATTTTAAACATTTTTACAAAATCAGTAAAAGTTAGGTACCTAAGTGTGTAAGTATCACACAAACGTGTGTGTGTGTGTGTGTGTGTGTGTGTGTGTGTGTGTGTGTGTGTGTGTGTGTGTGTGTGTGTGTGTGTGTGTGTGTGTGTGTGTGTGTGTGAGAATGTTTGTGTGTGTGCGGTGAGAATGTTTGTGTGTGGTGAGAATGCTTGTGTGTGTGGTGTATTTATAGTGTGAGTGTAGTGTGAAAGAGGGGGGTGTATTATAAGAATTAGGGAGTGGAATCAAACACAAAATGAGCCTCTTCGTCCTACGATGTTAGTCTTGGGATCGCTGAGCAAACCACTAGCATTGCGTCAGAACTGAGAATGATAAAATCAACATAACATTGTGCATGATATTGCCCAGTCAATATTCATGAAATGCGCAAATTGATTTCATTAACATGTCGCACTTTCATCTGTTCATTCGCGGAGTTTATTTCAACACTCCATGAATATTAGATCACATGCACATGGAAGATTCTAGAGCTCATCGATTTCACTCGCGATTTCCATTGGGTGCAATTAACTGCACCTTGATAAACGATGGCAGACAATCACAGACCAAAGACAATAGATCCAATGACCGTGATAGAACTGAGTTGATTAATAAACGCGTCCGGAAAAATGTTGAAAAAATTTCAACGAGCGGGAATTTGAACCACAAAACTTTTCCGAGTTGTAATTTGTTCGCAATAAAATGTGGGTAAAAAATATTTTTACATAGGTACACACGTTTGCACAGCACATCAGACTCATGAAGCTGTAGATCTACAGCTTCATGATCAGACTACCAGAAACGGCGAAGGGTAAAGGCACACTAGCGCCGCTAATGGATTTAATTTGATAACTGCTAAACTGGATTTTTTTTCAAACATTGCGGACCTTCCGACACTAGACAAACATCTATTATTTAATAATTGTGCACTACTTTTAGGTTTATTATTTTATTATTATTTTTTTTTTTTACTTTTTTTATTCATTCGCTAATACCAAAAGTGGTCATTGTTTGTGAATAAATGCGATAGCACGTTTTGTGAATAAACCGCGCAACAAAAAGTAGTGCACAATTATTAAATAAATTCTATGGATGCTTTCCTGTTATCGGAAGGTACGCAATGTTTAAAAAAGATCCGGTCCGTTAATAATTGTCAAATTATCAATTGGTGGCGCTAGTGTGCCTTACCCTTCGCCTTAAAATACTTTGAACTTTATGGCTGTGGCATATGGTTTTACATTTATTGAAGAAATTTATCTGTGAATGCGTATATACTTAATCACAAAGTTTATTGTTTACGCCAAATAAATCTTGTCAGTAAATCCATTTAAAAAAAACTTCCTCTTGACTGTCGCACTGAAGAACGATCAAGAAAGCATATCCCAAACCACTGAACCTATAACGGGTCCCTACCTTGACGTAGACAAGAGATAACATAAGATATTTCGATTCGGGATAACTGGAACGGGATACGGGATGTTTAAACGGAGGAAGTCGCTAGAAATAAAGTATGTGTGGGATAACAATTACATAGCTTGTTTGATTAATCCTTGTTTAGTTGTAATTTATTTTTGTGTTGTATTTAATCGATCACCAAAGTAACCTAACGTAACCCACAAAAATACTAAGTTAACCCCTAAAAATACAAAGTTAGCACCTAAACTACTATTTAGATGCTAACTTACCATTTTAGGTGCTAGCCTACTATTTTTTTGTGGATCAATTTATTATTTCTCTTTATTTTTATACTTACTATAAAAAAACAGCATCACATAAACCCACGCAAGCAAGTTGAAGCCTGGAACAGATTGCCTAAAGAAGTGGAATCAGCACAAAGCAAAAAATGGCTTATCAATTTTTTTTTTTAAATATGTCAACAGGGTAAAACAGAATACAGGCTTGTCTGTCTGTTTTATAATAATATTGTTATTAAGTATGATAAACGCTATTTATGTTTGTTTTACTGCGTTGCCTAGCAGAATTTGACTCTATGCAGAAAAACAATCCTACTTAGTTTTTTGTGGTTAATGTCACAGCAAAATATTCAAATAGTAAGTAGTTAAGTAAGTAGGGCCAAAACACCGGGTCATTATCCTATTGAAGTGAATAGAATTCGTGTGAAAAAATATTTTTACTATCAATTGATCTGTTTAGAGACCATTGTTTGAATGAATTCACTTTCTCCGCGCAGCTATAGCACAGATTAGGTAATAGTTACTTCGTAACAGATAAATCACTCCCTACAAAAATTCGTATACCTACTGCGTTAATAGCCTACTTCATTTCGTCGCGACGCGTCGGCGACCGCTGCGTGCTAAATTATGCCTAATAGGCTCGACTATAGAGTTGTTATCGATTGGCAGCCGCGCGGCCTTGCTGCCATCGTAGTAATGATAGGGCTGTTGCTACGATAAAAATATTGTTCACACACAATAACTTGTACCTAAATTAACCTGTGTCTAAATGGCTTGTTTAAGCTTTGTAATCTAAATTAAAATGAATGATAAATTGAAAAGCTCAATTGTTTAAGATCAGTATGAATGAGTATATTCTATGAGAGAACATTATAATGTTACCTATGATATTAAATGAATTACCTACTTAGTTATAAATCTTCATCATCATCAGTCCAAAATATCCCACTGCTGGAATATAGATTTTCCTTCGTATGAAAGTGTTATGATATGAAAGAGAACTGAGTAGGTATAGAGATGGATTATATTCCTTATAACTCGAGTATAAACACCCATAACTCGAGTATAAAATAGGTATCCACATTCATCATACAAACATTTGCCCCTAACGGGATTCGAACCCACGACCGCTGATGTGGCAGGCTGGGTCACTAACCACCACACCAAACGTGTTGTCACAACTTTGATGCAGACATAGTCACAGGTCATTTATATTTGTCTGACGTGTCGTGTCGCGACGCGAGTCGGAACGTAATCGATTTCATACATACATTGTTTCATACATTTTTAGATTTATATTATTATGTTGTGTCTCAAAATCCGCCTTTAATGTTGAAAGTAAGTAATTAAAACCAACCTATTCTATTCTATAAATTCATCCAAATAAGTACGTATCTATAATGTACCTATACTTAAAATAGTTTCATTAGGTAGATACTTACCTTTCTTCATCAACAGGCAAACTTAAAAATTACAGGTTTTTATTCCTTTTGTTTGATTTACAATTATCAACTTCACAAAAATTGCCAGGTGGCATTGTTTTATATTATTAAAACGCGATTTTTAATCACAAAATTACTATTTACAATAATCTAAAACACACAAATGTCAATCAACATTTATATTAAACTTATTCACTATTTACAATACTTATTTAATAATAACTACAGAATACCTACAAATGATCGATGTTTTATGAATGACGCAACGTGCACAGCGAACGAGCGTACGATAACGAGCGCTTGCGACAGTCCACTGGCTTTTATATCGCCGGCGGTAAGCCGCTCGGTAGGTATCTAACGCGCGCAAGTACATGGAGTGACGTAGGCCTGGCTATAGTCAGTACAAACGAAACTGTAGTCTTTTAAACACTTGTGGCCAAATAGTTAATAAGACTAAAATAATTTATGAAAATATGGCTATAATTTGATAAAGGAATTAAATCACAATTAGCTTAATTTGTAATAAAATACTAGTCACCGTCCCCCATTGGCTATTGCCTTCCCACATGAACAATAGCACATAGGAGGACAGACAATAACATTTAATATTATTCATTCATTTATTTATCTATTTATTGAGACAACAACAGCCATACTTAACTTCTAATTTGACAATCATACTAAGACTAAAACTTAGAGCCTTATGCTCTAAGGACTAAACATATTCGGCTAAACAGTTGACCACAGAAAAATAATAACAAAACCGCCCATAGAGGCAACTAGGTATATTATGCTAGGCTTACATTTCAAATATCCTAATTTTATTAGGATAGCAAACCGTCACTAGCAGTATTGAATATTTAGGTAACCATAATAGTACATGCTTAATAATATAATAATACACATTAATTGAACTGAAACAAATAATTAAAATGAAATAAATATGTAAATATATATAAGTTACTTAAGTTAACAAGACAGATCTCACTTTATTTTGTAGCCACTCTTGCTCCCAATAAATGGGTCCAACTCACTAAAGTGCAAATTATAATTGTCAACAATACGAGTTAATACAGCATTCAAATTTAATGAAGGGAGCAAAGCTGGACACTTGCTGAGTTTCTTGCCGGTTCTTCTCAGTACAAGATCTCCCGCCCAGAGTAGACTTACGAACCGATGGCATAGTGACATTCATAAGAGCTACTTGTCGCCTAAACTGAATAAATGATTTTGAATTTTGAATATTCAATATTTAACGGGGTTTAACGTTACCTGCTTATTTTTTAATTTCATTTTAGTTACCCGACGTTTCAGCCGAAACGTCGAGATGCAACTCAACGGAAACGCCGGGTATATTCTATTGTGATGTTGTGTGTGTGATGTGATGTGATGTGATGTGATGTGATGTGATGTATTCATGGTGACTATTTACTTATTAAACAGTTACCCTATTTCATTGTCATTCAGTGTAAAATGACGTGTTAATTTGTTTTTTGTTCTGGCGGGTCACCTTGTTCACATAAGCTTTGGTGAGCGAGTTATTTTCCGGTAAGTGAACTACATTTGGTATTCATAAAATAAAGTGGCGTTTATACTTATACGTTTGTTGAGTTTAACGGCTGTTTTGTAATGTCTCGGCCCATAAAAGTAATAAAAGAACGGACTAAGGTAATAAATCATACGTAGGTATTTATCACGTACTTACTTACCAACCTACCTACTTAGAGTAAGATACAGGGTGTAGAAAAATAAGTCGGTAAACATAGTTGATTATAAACGTGTACCTACAATAATACATAATTATGCTCATTATAGTGAGAATATTTTGAACTTTATGTCTTAAGTAATATGGTTGAAAATGTTGAAAATGTGCAGGCGTCTGTTACGTACACAAAACAAAATATTTTTTTTTATAAAAGAAGGAGGCAAACGATCAGGCGAGTCACCTGGTGGAAAGTAATCACCGCCGCCCATGGACACTCGCAAAACCAGAGCAATCGCAGGCGCGTTGCCGGCCTTAAATAAAAACATTCTTATCACGCACTTGATGTGAAGTCAAAGTATATAATAATAAATACTAGGTATATATACCCAAAAAACCAAATAACAAGAAATAAAACTTAAATAATCTACTACCTAAGTATATAAAAAAAAATGATTTTTATTTACCAATAAAAAGTATACATACTATCAAGTATCATTTACCTACTGTCCAAATAGTTCCCTACTTTCCGATGACTAGACATTTACCTAACGGAAAATAAATGATCCTAACCGTTATTAATATCTAACCAAACCCATGTGTTAGGTAAACCTTGAGAACTATACCATGTTATACACTGCATCATGTAACAATAAAAGACCATAAACACGGAAGATAATTTGCGATCTCACATCAAGTAACAATATTGCAAAAGCAGGAAGTGCTACCGAACACTTAAAGTAGAGTTAACTTACTCTACTTTAAGACCAAGGTGCCTAGTGCGAGTTTCATTTGACATTCGAACACCTTCTTATATTCTTCTTCTTTTCTCTTCTTATATATTTGCCACTGTATTTGCCACCTTCAGGAGCTCGATGGCGCAGTGGTAGCGCGCCCGGTCTGCGATTGCTATAAAGTAAACAAACTTTCGCAACGGCCGGTCATCGGATGGGTGACCAAAAATGTATCATCTAGAGCTTCTTTCCTCCGTTTGTCCCGGCTGCATTAGCAGTCGTTAACAACCACCAATCCGCACTGGGCCCGCGTGGTGGTTTACGGCCCGTTCTCCCTTTCCATCCATAGAGAAGGCTCGTGCCCCAGCAGTGGGGACATAAAATGAGCAGGTGATTATATTATACCACCTTGTTAAAAGTGAGAAAATAAATGGACTCAATAAAGCTATTTCTACACAGTAACAACTAAGTTCTAAAGATCGTAACAAGATAGGTACACAATGATCACGTTTCAATTACATCTATTCTAGATGCTAGACGTACGTATTAAAGTAGGGACCTTCACTCCTTCATATTGTCTATTACACATAACTAAAAATAAACCGTGTTCATATTCATAGTGCCACAGATTATATAATAAGGTCGCGATGTAGGGGTGTCCACTTAGAAAATACATCGATGTTTCTTTTCGATGCAATACATCGAGACTATGCACCGATGTTATGCGATGCATCGGTTAAAAACATCGATGTTTTCTCAACATCGAGTACTTTTTAACTGCAACTAATAAAATTAACTTTTAATGCAAACATTTACTGTTCCAGTTGTTGTTTATAAAAAAAGCAATGTGAGAATATTTTTTGTTATTTATAACGAAAGTAATAACAAAGTTAAATCAGAAATTCCAGTACTAAATATTAAATAATTCCATTTCTCTATTTCCAGTGTTCTCTTGGAAGACTTTGCAAAATCAAAAGTTTATTTAGGGGTTTCCATTTCAGTCTATTTCGTTGCAGATTGACGATTTGTGCCGCTTTAGAAAATAAACATTCTGATGGAATGGAGGTGCCTACCATACAGCCTACATAGTCAAATCAAAATGTAATTAATATTCTTCTCTGTGTCAACTAACCAATAACCATGATGAACGAAGAACGAACACAACCTTTCTTTTCATGACTTGGAACCAAGTCCTTGAGCGGATTTTTAATTTTCTAATGCGCAGTGCTACCAGTGTTAATTTCTAGATTCCGTTACCACCGAACTCAATGAAAAGTTACTTACACCACTTGAAATTAGCTAATTAACATTAATTCGATGTTTTATTAAAATACATCGATACATCGAGTAAATCAATAGCTTTTCAAAACATTGGATGATACGATGTATCGTATTGTAAACATCGAAGGATTTCGATTCATCGATGTATATCGAATATCCCTATCGCGATGAGGTCGTCGTTATTTTATCCTGAAACTCACAGGGTGCTTTTTGTAGCTAGCTAGGGCATACTTATATGTATTATAACAACAATGATTGCATACTTTCATACACTATTTAGCATAACCTTTTTGTAAGCATATAAGTTTAGATTTTATACTAAACTGAAATTGGTTTAGTTTACCTATCATGTGATTAGTCCATAATCATGTGTGTGGTACAAATAAAAGGTGTAATACAGCTTTACTTGGTTCAAAATTAACCTGTAATGAATTTTTTTTTTAAATACTTTTTTTGATTAAACATACATTTAGGTCAAGTAGGGTCATTTCGCCTGTTCGCGTCCATTTAGTGCAGTTGGCAAGTTTGAAGGAGAAAATAAAAATGTCCCAGCTCTAATTTCAATGAAAAATTTATGTAATGTGTTCATTATATAGTCTATTTTAAAGTTAACTTTTAGTTTTGTTCGAAACATCTTGTGTTTATTTTTTAAATAGACAAACTTCAGAATTAGGCGTTTTACCCAGTTTGCGTCCACAAAATCCAAATTGCGTCCACCCGTGGACCACTTTGCGTCCACCTGCTTAGAAAAGGAATGTGGGGGTGATCTTTTTAAGATAATGTAAAGAAAGATTGGATTTTAACAATTTCTTTATTTAAGAATATAGTTATTTTAAAATCAACATTATTATCATAAATAAATCACTTTAAAGAAAATAAAAATAGCAAGAAAGAAAAACGTCCAAACGGTTGGGTCACAGTTCTTTAAAACCCACCGTACAAAAGGAACCAAAAAGTTCTCAGACCATACCCTAAAACCAATGGAAGATCGGCGCTCAATGGTTCTGCTTATCTGCTTTCCTCAGGTGATGCGTCTCAGTTTCGGCGGCTAAATAGGCAGATGAGATGATGGCTATGATTCGCGACACGCGCCGATTTCATACTAACCGTATTAAAGAGGCCATAGAGTGGAACAAAGGCTCGAAAGTGTTCGCAAGAGATCTGGGTATTGGGCAGTGCCAACTGACGACGCTGAAACCGATGACGGCAGAACTGTCACGACTAGGTCCGATATTATGGGAGGGGTCGAGAAGTTCTATGGACAGCTTTACACATCCACACGGCCACCTGTACAAAGCTTAGCTAAAGACCTTAGAGCTAAGTTAACCCGGCAGTATACCGAAGACATCCCGAACATCAGCCTTTGCAAGATTAGTATGGCAATCAAACAGCTCAAGAACGGCAGGGCACCAGGTGCTGACGGAATTACGGCCGAGCTTCTGAAAGCGTGCGGAAGACCGGTACTCGTAGCTCTTCAGAAGCTACTTAATTCCGTCGTACTAGGGGGCCGAACGCCAGAGACGTGGCACGAAGGTATGGTGGTACTGTTCTTCAAAAAGGGCGACAAAACCCTGCTGAAGAACTACAGGCCCATCTCACTTCTAAGCCACGTCTACAAGCTGTTTTCGAGAGTCATACGAATCGTCTCGCACGCAGGTTTGATGACTTCCAGCCTATCGATCAACAAATGGGTCTTAAAATGAACATGGAGAAGACGAAAGTTATGTCGAACTCACGTGTCGTACCCCACTCCTCTGAAGGCTGGGGACTCTGCCATTGAAGTTGTGGACGATTATGTTTACCTGGGACAAACGGTCCAGCTAGGTAAGTCCAACTTCAGCAAAGAGGTCAATCGTCGAATCCAATTAGGCTGGGCAGCGTTCGGTAAGCTACGAAATATCTTTTCGTCCGATATACCGCGGTGTTTCAAGACGAAAGTCTTTCACCAGTGTGTGTTGCCAGTGATGACATACGGGACTGAGACGTGGTCGCTCACTATGGGTCTCATCAGAAGGCTCAAGGTCACTCAAATAGCAATGGAGAGGGCTATGCTAGGGATTTATCTGCGAGATCGATTCAGAAATGAGGAGATCCGCAGAAGAGGAAAGGTTACCGACATAGCCCGAAGAGTTGCTAAGCTCAAGTGGCAGTGGGCAGAGCACATTGCTCGCAGGACTGATGGCCGCTGGAGCGGAACAGTTCTTGAGTGGCGACCGCGTACCGGAAAACGCATTGTGGGCAGGCCTCCAACAAGGTGGACTGACAATCTAGTGAAGGTCGCGGGAAGCTGCTGGATGCGAGCAGCACAAAACCGGTTCTTGTGGAGATCCTTGGGGGAGGCCTTTGTCCAGCAGTGGACGTCTTTCGGTTGAGATGATGATGATGAATCGACTCAGAAACCCAGGCGGGGTCACCGCAAGCTAGGAAGAGACAGCCCTCAGTTGTGAACCCGGCGGAAGGCTCAGAGCGGCTGGAACCAATGTGTCGGCCAACTTCATGATTTTGTCCAATATTGTGGTCTTAGTAATAGCATTCTTTGCATATTTGTCTTACCGATTTCTTCTTCTCTCGAATATTATATTTAACGCTTCTTTAAATCTTCTTCTGTGTATGTTCTCTTTTCCTTCTTCTTTCTTCTTTCTTGTCTCCGAAGAACTCTTATCCCTACAGAAAAAATTAAGAATTAAAGTAATTACTCATTTTATTCAAAAATAGAATTTTAACTCGTACCTAGTCTTTACAATACATTTTAAATTATTATTACAAATAAAACAAGTCAATTGTATTTATTGAAAAAATGGACGCAATTTGTTTTATTAATATCCCCTCTAGGTAAAGTTTGCGTCCATGGCGGACGCAAAGTGCAAGTTTTATAAATTCGGTGTAGTAATTCGCGTCCACCCTATTTTAACTGTTAACTATAAAAAAAATAAGTAAATTCATAATTAATATTATTCCTTTTTTCATTATCAAAGTCTAGATACAGCTATGTAACCTAAAATTCACATAAAACAATAAAAGACTTACCGTCAAACGCGCCGCTGCACACAATTTTTTTCCTAAAATCCCGCGCATCCGCGCTCTCTTGTTGAACAGCCGAGACTAAATATTTTTCTTTGGGCGCACGGAACTTTTATCTATGTGTACGTGCCTCTTATATATTGAGGTATTGGCGGTAATGACTTTTCTTTTTAATGGTGTGTTAGTATACTTATTTTCGAGAATGTTAAAAGGGAGATCCGTAAAATGGACGCGAATTGGGCGATGGACGCGAACAGGCGAAATGACCCTATATCTTTTTTACATAGAGAAGCTGTTTTGTTCCCACAGACCCTAAAACATTAATCGAATGAAAGCAATTCAATTAAAGTTTTTTTAAATGATTGTAGATAAGTACTTCGACAAGTAATGTCATTATATTTTCTACTAGAAACTAAGAAATATGACTACCTATGTCAGGAAAATTCTTGACGTATCGGTGGACTCTACATCAAAAAAAAATACGAGGAACTTTGACTTCACCAGCTAAGGATTACGTAGAGTGTAGTAACTATTAACTAATCTGTGGTAGAGTACACAACTTTCGAGCCTTCGCCGTAGGGCATACAGTCACGAGTAATAACATGCAAACAACGTAACCTTAAAGTTATAAAAGTCAAAACTAGTCAAAAGTGAATACATGCCTGACCCTATATACCTATAGGGTCCTATTTTAACTCCAAGTAAATAAAAAGGATACATTCAGAGGGGAATCAAGGGTTGGATTTTACCAAGTTTCACCCATCGTGATAGGAGTAAGGACTAGTTATTTGGAAGCCTACTTAAGGAAGGACGGCAAAGAGAACACACCGAGTAAAATAAATATTCCCTTTACTATATTTCACCTAAGTACCTACCTTATGTAATAATTTTTTTTTTTGACCAAATACATTTACAAAATGGACACACAAACATAGAGCCTATACTTAACTAATGCTATATCTAGTATTACTAATTAATATTATAAAGAGGAAACCTTTGTATGTTTGCAACGAATAAACTTAAAAACTACTGGACCGATTTAAAAAATTCTTTTACCATTAGAATGCTACATTAGCGCTGATATTAAAAAAGAAAAAAGAAAAAAAGAAATGTGGTACGAAATCCGCTGGGTCAGCTAGTAGATTTTAATTGACCCGAATTGGTAGCATCTGATGCCGAACTGGGGTGGGAATGTTCGACCATCTTAACTTATGCTATGTAAATTGTTTTTAGGGCTTTACAACAACGCATCATTGAACATTTTGAGGGCAGCGAGAGAAATTAAAGAATTCCTCAAGCCGTGAGATCGAAACATCGTCATGGGTTTCTAAAGGGGATGCCATCCCACAAGCGTGTAGGTACTAGATTCTCCAAGGAGTTCGGATCGGATGGAATGGTCGGTTACTATTATTGTTGTGTGGATGTCGTATACCTACCTACGCCTATGCTTGATGATCAATGTTCTTATTAATTATATTTTTGCATCTTTTTCTTTTATGATTTCATTTCGCTGTTGGTGTGTCATAAAATAAATTAAGAGCACAACGTGCTAAGTGCGAGTTTTTTATAGCGGCAGCCCGCAGTTTCACCCGCGTGGTTCCCGTTCCCGTGGGAATATCGGGATAAAAAGCATCCTTTGTGTTAATCCAGGTAGGTATGCCGAATTTAATCCAAATCCATCCATCCGTTGCAGCGTGAAGAAGCAACAAATATGCACATATAGGTACACACAAACTTTCGCATTTATAACATTAGTGTGATAACTATAATAAAGCAGCGCTATATAGTAACGAAATTGTGAAACCAACGATTCGATTAGTGAAAAAATGAGAGAGGTGCGAGTTTTATTTGCCATTTTGATCAACATAACAAAACGAGACTTTATATGGTATTGAAGCATGGTCATCTGGTGACAAACGAGACAATTAGCAATTTTGCCATACATTCTCGTTTTCGTCAACGTGGTCGAATGGTGGATGGAAAATTCGCCCTCGGCACCATGCCTTTTCTTTCTAACTTCAAGTAGGCATATCCCTTTGTTTGGGCCATTCCTGTCCGGGTTTTTCCAGTAAGGCTCACGCTAGTGATTATAAATGTATGGATTGTTTTTTTAATACTTAGGTATAACAAAACAGTTCTCACAATCATAATAACAATAAACGAAAAGGGTATAAAACCAGGTGTTGTTTATTGTGAAAATCTGACTAATATTAAAAAGGACAAAACAAAAAGTTATTATCTTTAGAATCACCTAAAACTTATCCGAATGATAACTCTCGGACCTACTTAGCAGTTATGTAATTCTAAAATAGACTTCCGCCTCATAACAGACTTTGTTTCAAATAGGTAGCGTTTCCCCATGCCCATAAAAACCCCATTACATTAATCTTCCTCACTGAAACGCAACTCCCGCCAACTGTTTTATGTGGTGTTGATATAAAATACACAGCTATACATCCTTAGCTAAAGGTTGACCAACAATAGATTTACTTACCAAAAATAAATACGAAACAGAATGATCATTCATTTGTTATGGTGGCATAGGTACCTACTTAGAAGGTACTTACCCTGGTATGAAAGAACCGTGGGCTTGCGTCATGTAGTTGTGCTTTTCGCGCGCGGTCACATCCACCCACATGCCGTTTGTTTACGTTTTAAAAACTTCTTTTGTTTACACGTAAATTCATGGCGATCGCAGCGTTCGCGTTATCCGAACGTTCGCGCACCGAGCCAGCTGCTTCGTAACTAGCGTGCGTCGCGCGTCGCGTAAATGAAAGTAGGTAGGTACTTCGGCGGCAAACTTGAGGTATTCGGTGCTATGCGCGCGCAAGAGGTTAAATGAGTTGGGAAATGTTGGGAATTGTAGAGAGCAAAGTATTTTCGCCGTGATTAAGGAATCTGGAATGAACAAATCGGTACGAGGGACGCCAGCGTTTTGGAATAATAGCACGTTAATAAGTTGCCTGTCTCCAAC